>JAFIRS010002667.1:12500-193352 GCA_018342105.1 Gonioctena quinquepunctata | reverse complement strand
GTTTTAACTACAAGAGTCCTACTCAGAATCACGAAAAAAAGCACTATAGTAACAAAGTTGTACAATATGAAGGTAACCCAAAACAACTATGGAATGTAATGAATGAAATAAGCAAAAACGAAAAGGAACAAACTATAATTAACGAAATAAAACTAGAAGATAGTACGGTAGTAACAGATTCCACCATTATGAGCAATGAATTCAATAAATATTATGGAAATGTATCCTTATATATATATATATATATATATATATATATTTTAATATATATATATATATATATATATTTTTATATATATATATATATATATATATATATATATATATATATATATATATATATATATATATATATATATATATATATTTGTGAGTTCTTGAATCTAAATATATATATATATATATATATATATATATCGGGCTGAAAGGCGCCTGGTGATTTGATAAATTAATTCTTAGTATATAGCTAAAATTGGAAAAAAAATATTCTTGGAAACATGCGCGGAAAAAAGCAATGGTTAAAACTGTACAAATTTATTGACTGGGAAAATATCGAGTGTTATTTTATCATTTTCCACATTTTTGGCATTGCAATATATTTTCAACTGACTTGAAACATGCCTGGCAAAGATTTACATATACCTCTATTAATATCACTAAAGCAACTACAGAACACTTTTTTGAAGAATGCTACAGAAAAAGAATGTGAACAAAAAGTCTTATGAAATCTGCAAAAAAATATGTAATTTATCGAAAGATTAATATTAATTATATAGAAAAAAGTGCCATAAAATAAGCACCAGAGCCAAAGCAGAAAAATTACAATAAACAATATGGAAATCTGGAAAAAATCGAACTAAACAGAAATAAAAGAAATCAAAATTGAAGACAATATAGCAACTGACACGAAAAAAACTGCAAATGCATTCAAGGAATATTCTGAAAGTGAAACACAAGAAAATCACTCGAAACCAGAAACATTTCAATGAACAAGGTATTTTTCACCCATAACGGAAAATGAAGTAGGAAGCATAATTCGAGAACTAAAAACAAAGCTCCTGGTATAGACGGTATATCCGCAAAACATACATAAAGAAGTTCTGATTTACTTGATCAATTAATGTTTTTCATTTGAATTTTAAATTGAGACCAAAAATCCCCACGAGGGATGAATGGAAAGACGCTGCGCCCGGCAGACCCCCTTTCTACGGATCAACCTGGTATACAGATGGGTCAAGACTTGGGGGAATGTCCGGCGCAGGAGTATACAAGGAAAATTCAAAGAAATAAATCTCAGTTACTCTAGGCAAATACGCCTCAGTGTTCCAGGCCGAAGTATATGCTATACTCACCTGCGTTCAGTAAAGCCTCGATAACAGAAGTCGAGGACCTATTCTCATCTACTCGGACAGCAATCACGGCGATAGGATCAAACAAGATCACATTCAAATTGGTGTCCAAGTGTAGGAACGCCATAGAAAGTTTGCAAAAAACAAGGAAAGTCAGCCTCATATGGGTACCAGGACACACAGGTGTTTCTGGGAACGAAGAGGCAGACAGAGTAGTCAAGATTGGATCGGGAAAGACTCCGGTCGGACCGGAACTAATTTTGGAAATACCCAATAGCATGGCCATCTCAAACATGGAGGGACTGCTGCAGAAGCAGTTCATCAAAACATGGCAGGAGGCGCCATGCATGAGGCAATCGAAGCTCCAAATGAAGGAGCCTTCGAAGAAAATGTCAAGAGAGATCCTGTCACTCAACAGACAGGATATCAGGACTGTAACTGGACTCCTAACGGGACACAATCACCTGAGCAGGCACATGGAGCTCATCGGGATCACAGATGATCCCTTATGCAGATGGTGCCTGGAAGATGACGAGACATCGTCGCACATCCTTACTGAGTGCCCCGCTCTGGTGCACCCAGAGGGAGATCAACCTGGGTAGCAGAATATGTCAAAGAGATTCAGCTGAGGAAACTGCTGAGTTTCGTCAGAGAAATCGGCATGCCCAGCTGATTCTCAGATCACGTGGGCGCACAATGGGCCCAAGTAAAGAGGCCTAAGTGCACGGGTTCTCCGGAACCAGCCCACCATGTGCACAAAAGAGGAAGAATAATGTTTTTCAAATAGCATTTTTCCATCAGCACTAAAAATAGGCATAACAAAACCACTATTCAAGAGAGGGGGGAGAAACTTGGATGTCTAATTATCGACCGATATATCTGATGTCAAGTGTTGCGAAGCTATTGAAAAACTTATGAAAAAAGACTTAGACATATATAAACGAATCCCTGCACATAATATAATTAAGGAGCTTGGTACTCCAACAACGCATGGGAATGTGTCAGCGAAACTGTAATTGTAAAACACGCTAAATTACACATTCGCTGTATATCAGAGTGGATAAATGTCTATATATGCATTCTAAGGCGCTTTTGATTCAATTTCATGAATAAAGTTGATATAAACTATTCGGAATGCATACTATCTCACTCTTCTTGCTGTTAGTCTGAGAGGAAGCGTTCTTTTGCATAGTTAGTACTTACCAGTTCATATTTGAAAAAAAAAACATATTGAGAGTTGTTTAGGATGCCTACATATTCCATTCGTCTTTATTAAATCTCGAATTTGAACTTCACCGAGTATATTTAAACTTCGAAATCTGAACGTATATTCTATCAACAACGTTACTTAGGCAACTGACTTATTCGGGGATAAAAAAATCCAAATATCATTGGGATAAAACGGGGTAAAAATTAATGAACCGATGGCGCGGCCAGTCGAAAAGGTAGATTTTAGAATTAATTCATTGATTCTGCAACTGCCATTCAATTAATCAAGTTCGTGGAAAACACGGTAAAATCTTTTTTTTTCTATCGTCGCTATTCTGGTGTGAACTCCAATTGGATGATTATACCAGACTTGTTATTATGTTTTTTTTCCATATTTTCCATGTGCAACCTTCTTTATATGCATTATTTTTATTCTTATTGATTATTGAATTGATTTCTTAAACAACAAATAATAGTCATAATATAAATTTCAATGAGCAAATGTGAATGATAATAATGTAGCAACATTAAAACGGTGGCTTGCTTGTCAAAATATTGAAATTTCCGAAAAAAAAAGAATTAATTACAGTGAAGAGGTCATTTTCAGGCACCGTTTTCGCGCACAAAAATCACTCACAATGCCTTCTTCTTTTTACTAGCTTAAACTACAAACACCAAATCACTCATTTTCGGTACAGCTTTGCACAAAATGTAGCGGATTTTATCGAAAAAATACTCCTTCAACATTTACACCTAACCTAACTTTTCACATTTACTAAATTTCATCTGTCAAAAATAAAAAGTTAGTATTTGTTCGATAAAACCGGCTATATTTTGTGCAAAGTTGTACCGCCGCGTTCTTTAGCGGATTCGTGTTCGGGAGGCGTGTAAAAAGTGCGTTGAAAGAAGCGAACTTATGTGTGTCAGGATGAAAAGAATATATTATCAGTAGGGTGGGTTTTCTATAAAGGGAAAATTCAAATTTGTGGTTGTTTTTTGTGATCAATGAATCCGCAAGGCCATAAACGAAATGCATATCGGCTAAATGAGCATTATTGTTTAAATAATAATTTTTTTCAAAATGAGTGTTTTAAAACTCACAGAAACTTCAACAAAACGTTTAACTGTCACATAATATGTAATTACCAAAACTACTTACTCAAACGTCAAATTCATTTCCTAAGCATTCTTGTGACAGATGCAAAATAATGGTAATAACTTCCACACGCATCGATGATCAAATAATCGACTTGAAATTTTCAAGTCCAATTATCTAGAAAACGGTTGCTTATAGCGATTTGTAACATGGGTAGCTTTTTTTCGTAAATATGATAGAGAAATTGATTTCTTCACAAACAACTGTGCTAGAAGTACGCTCAAAACAGTTATGGATCTTCAAAAAAGAAAAATACGTGTAGGTGGCGCCTCCTACGAGTAAAAGCAATAATAACATGAGGTTCGAATTTGAGTTGTTGTTGTTAGTTTCAGTCTCCATAGTAAAATTATTAGCAGGGTTGAGAGAATCCATGTAATTTAAGAAATCGTTGAGTTCAAACGAGTTACCATCAAATAACACTAATATATCGTCAACATATCTATAGAATAATTTTACTACCCAAAATCTCCTCGAATGAAAGTGTCGAAAAAAACTAATAAATCACAAAACTCGTTATCTTGGGGTTTGTTTCTTCAATTTCAAGAAAAAAAGGATAATCTTCCAAAAACCAGGATTGAATCTACCATTCATAATAAATATGATTAGAATTTCAAAGACAACAATGGCGAGGTTTTTAACTTTTGAATGCCGATTTCAAAAAATAAATAAATATTCACTGGCTTTTTTGCACGCAATGCATGCAATTCTTTCATCGTATGAAATAAGCATATATTTTAATTTTTTGCCTAGCTTCAAAAAACTCCCTGTTAAAGCCGTATCATTGTATATTCACAACGATACTGCAAGAAAAACTGTTAGATACGTGAGCAGAAGATTACAGCAGAAGAAATAAATTATTCTCCCAGGCTGGTTACCTCCTTCATAAAGATTTGGATAAAAACTGTATTAAATTATAACTCAATAATGAACATCTATTGACCGAAATAAATCTCTCGGTGAAAAGAACTGGTCTAGATTATAATAGCCAAGCCATCTGAAGTATAATAAAACAATAATATGTTTTATAAACGGTTATGATATTGGCAGCAAGGAATGATGATGATGATGAGTGTGCTCTTGACCGAATGACCAGATTTTTTCGTCTTCGGTTTGTGGTTTCGAGTTTGAGGCATCGGGACAACTTTTTCTACTGGACCGATATAACGCAGATATATCAATGTTGAGCGGTTTTTGTTCTATAGTGGACCAAATATAGTGGTAGTAACAGCCCATATAGCACGTTGTAACACGCTGTAGATATTAGTGGTTTCATTTGAAAATGGTCCATAGGAGAAACTTATTTATTCGTTGAAATTTATTCATGAGGAACAATAATATCTCTGGAGAACAACTGCAATGAATTAATATTGGTAGACTAAACAATTTTTCAACTCAGTAACTTTTATATAGATGATCGCAGATGAATTTTTATGCTAACTAAGCAGGGTTGAATGATTCAAACCAATTGATGTGAATACATGATTTAAATCGCGATTAATCAAGAGAAAATAAAAACTTTGAGTTGAGTTTTATTAATGGTTTATTATATCAAAAAAATTATACCACTGTATCTAAATAATATTTATTTTAGTTGATTGTAGTACTTGTACAAAAAACTAATTTTGCAGTTAGTTTTTTCCGTTCCTAATCGATTTCTGAGTTTGAGATGGACTGAACCAAATGTTGAAGAGGAAGAAGCAGCAGCACAAAATAATTGTGTAATTATGAAGAACTCCTTTTGAATAATGAGTATTGTTATGTTATGTTATGCCAGTTGTGAATTTTAAAAGACTAAAAACCCACAAAAAGAATAATTACTAGATGGTTAATGGTTTCAAGAGTTTGTTTGTGAATAACTTTTGAAATTCTATGTATATTGTGAGCCTAGGTAGAATATGGATAGATAACAATGTCAAAATACTATAAAACAATCAATTTCATACACTGTCAAAATTATTATAAATCATAATTGCTCAAAAGACAATAAAAAGTCTAAATTTACAAAATTTTCAGGAATAAACAGTAATCAACACATTTATAAATTTGAAACATACAGTATATGAAACTGTAGCTAACAAAAAGTAGCCAATGAAAGAACAGCAAATGTCTTTATAAAAATAGCCAATCAGGGAATAGATGGTCAGGTGTAAAATTGGAAATTGTGGGAGAGTAGCAATGAGATGGTATCAGAAGCAATTATTATTGAAATTTGTAAATAATGATAAGAGTGGAAAAATAATTGTATATATAAATTATGCAATATAAATATAAACAGTGAAAAGTGACAATTTAGTGCACCAATTCAAAAATTCAAATGAAAAAACAAGGAGAAAAAGATGTATCTAGGCGATAGAAAACAAAGCTTCAAGAGAGATCGAAAATAAATTTCCAAGCGGATGCCACGCAAAAATTTTACTAAAAGAAAATTGGAATAATCCCATCATTTGGTAAACAAAACCAATATTACCTTAATGATAACATATCCACGGATTCAAATGCTGATTTCCGCATCTAAATAGTTCCTGATTCATGGTATTGCATTCCTGACAGCGATTGGAGAGAGGAGACATCCTGATTCATGGTATTGCAGTCCTGACAGCGATTGGAGAGAGGAGACATCCTGATTCATGGTATAAGTAGAACACCAACAGTTCCAACCAGGTATAAAACTTCAATAGTGCTCTTCCGGTCCTGAACTATTTCACCAATAACATATTTCACATTCGTAGAACTTTATGTCACCCTATTTTGAACAATAACAGAAAACATCACTCTCACGGAAAAAGTGAGGTTCTGTTTATCTATCCATGATCTGATTTGTTATTATTATCCGTGAATATTTGTTGATTCACCCTAGTATAAGTTATTTCTCGTAGGCCAGGTATTATTAAGTCTTCCTGAATAAAGGATATAATTGCTTTTTGATATTTTGTAGTTTATTTTCTCACAATGATCAATAACATACCAAAGACCATTCAATAAACTGAAGTTAGCCAGCAGTGGCAGTGTCTCTATTGCCTTGAACCGGCCACCTTGAGATAAGGGCGTACCAACTGTTGCTTAGCCGTGGTGAGGAAAATAATAATTGTTGGTAGCGTGACGAGAGAACAGTGACGTTCGCTGGCAATTATTATTACAGCATACAATACAGGGGCAAAAATATGACAATATTATATTTAAAAAATTCATCATTATATAACAGTATATTTTGTTGTGACTTCCACCAATCTATGAGTTTTACATTCTATAATAATAAAAATAATAATAATAATAATGTATTTATTCACTTCCCATACATTATTTATAACAAAGCTACATATAGATATACAAATGAACAGTGAACAAATATAATACATCTTACGAAGCAGAATGTTCTGCCTGTGTGTAAGGGATGAAAATATTGTAGCTGACATTGAATGGGGTTCATGTATTAAAATAAGTACTAAGTATAGATAAAATATTAATTTGAATTTAAACTTAAACTAGATACATTTGAGTAGGATATAAATAAATGAAACAATCAATAGATAGATATATAATTATACAGAAATAGACTATTGGAAGATCTTCGTGAAGATATAAACAGAGTGTTAGAAAAGCCCAAACCTATCTTGACAAAATTGATGAAAAATTGTGCGACTATGAAAAGGCACAGGAGTCTTGGTCAAAATATCTAGGAATGGACAACTCAAAAATGGTTGATAACTTTGTTGGTCAACTAAAATCATCGTTGAACTGTACTTCCTGTGGCCATTGTTCTGTCTCTTTTGACCCCTTCTGGGACCTATCACTTCATATTCCACAGAGAACTGGCCAGCTGAGAGTGTCACAATGTTTAGACTTGTTTATTAGAGAAGAAACTTCAGAAGGCGAAGAGAAACCAATTTGTTGTAAATGTAAGGAAAGGATAAAATGCACAAAGTTGTTATGCATATATAGATTCCCTAAAATATTAGTAATTCACTTGAAATGATTCTCGCTGATGGAGAGATTTCGGGGAAAATTAAATGTCACCATTGACTTTCCTTTCGAAGGATTAGATATGAGTAATTATGCAGCAGATAATGTCAATACAACTTCTATGCTGTATCCAACCAGAGTGGAACAACTTATAGCGGACACTTCCCGGCTTACTTTGAGCACCCTTACGCAGGCACATGGTACGGGTACAATGACTGCAGAATATCACCAAAATCCGTTATAAGTGGAGAAGCATTCGTCCCCTTCCATGAGCAAGATGGCAGCAAATCACACCTTTAGTTTACTATTAGAATGTTTATCATTATTGTATTATACAGGGTGTTTCAAAAGTACTTTGACAAACTTCAGGAGGTGATTCCTCGCAATATTCTAATATGAATTTTCCAAATAAATATATGCCCGGAAACGCTTCGTTTCCAATATACATGGTGTTGAAGTTTTATTTTTATTTTCGTTTTTTTTCAAATAACTTTTGAAATACTGACCTTAATTAAACGAAAATTGGTATTGAGAGGTTTTTTGAGGTGTCGAATTCGAACCTGATGTTGCTCTTACTCGTAGGGGGCGTCACCTACACGTCTTTTTTTTAGAAGATTCATAACTTCTTTGAGCGTACTTCTAACACATTTGAATGGATTGTCAGGTGAATATCATTCAACGTTCTGCGTGGTATTTGCTAGGAAAGTAGTTGTTTTTCGCCTGTCGGTCTACCAATTGTTTCAATTTATATTGAACCTTTTGTGAAGACGACTTTGTGTGTGCTTTATGCATTTCATTTCATATCTTATCCCCTTCATATGGCTTTTTCTTTCATTATTCTATTTATGTTTACTGGTTTAAAATAGTTATTTTTGTATCAAGGGTGCTAAATCTGTATTTGTTTTAATAAAATTTGCAAAAAATATCAACATTTTATTTCAAGAAATTTTTTATATGTACCTTTAAAATAAAATAAAGGAAACTAAATTGTATTCAAATAAATTGTTCGAAGTGTCTACCTTCAGCGAAGATACAGGCATTTAGTCTTCTAGTCATTGAATCTCGTACCCGCTCAAAAATTATCGGTGTGTTTCTTATTATTTCACAGGCGTCTACTATTCGGTTTCTTAGATCTTCCTCGTTCGCTACTGGAGTTTTATGAACAAGTGACTTCTTGCGGGTTCAGATCTGGGGACCTTAGTGCCCACGCCTGGTAAGGTTCTCCTACACCCCTACCGATCCATCGATTTGGATAGACAGTGTTAAGGAATTCCCTGACTACAACGCCAAAATGGGCCGGAGCTCCATCATGAATAAACCACATGCAGATATGAATTTATAATGGTACATTCTGAAGTAGTCACGGCAATTCATTTTCTAAAGAACACCACACCAAAGACACCAACAACAAAACGTTTAACTGTCACATAATATGTAATTACCAAAACTACTTACTTAAATTCATTTCCTAAGCATTCTTGTGAAAAATGCAAAATAACACGCATCGATTATCAAATAATCGACATGAAATTTTCAAGTCCAAATATCTAGAAAACGGTTGCTTATAGCGACTTGTAACAAAGGTAGCTTTTTTACGTAGATATGATAGAGGAATTGATTTTTTTACTGAAAAATGTGCTTGAAGTACGCTGAAAAAAGTTATGAATCTTCAAAAAAGAAAAAGACGTGTAGGTGGCACCCCTTACGAGGAAGAGCAATAATAACATCAGGTTCGAATTCGACACCTCAAAAAACCTCTCAGTACCAATTTTCGTTCAATTAAAGTCAGAATTTCGAAAGTTATTTAAAAAAAAACATAATAATAAAACTTTAACATCCTGTATCTTGGAAACGAAGCGTTTCCGTACATATATTTATTTGGAAAATTCACATTGTGAGGAATCACCTCCTGAAGTTTGTCAAAGTACTTTTGGATCACTCTGTATATTATTCCGGTAGAATATCGAGAAAAATTCATACTTAAATTAACTCCCAAATTTTCGCAGCTCAGAAACAAACCGGCTCTACGTCTCTTGATTTCAAATTCGAAATTCCCAAACGAATTTACCTAAAATACAAAATAGTTTTTGTTAAACGCTTGACTGTGAATAACATATTTTCTTGACGAGAGATGATAAATTCTCAACGAAAAACACGGGTCACTCGTCTCGACAGTATCACTAAATATATTATGAAATATTCATGCATGGATACATCATCCAAACACCCATAGCGAAGAAACCATAAAATAAAATTCCTCATTCAAGACCGTGTCATAACGGAACCTTTTTATTTGAGAGGAAGATGGCCAATTTCATCTTGTCTGGGTGCGTCTTATCTTGCCCAACAGGTTTAATTATAGGCAGATCTGCGGAAAAAAATTGACCTAGTTGTATTCAACTGAGCAACTACAGAGTGGTCTAAACTTTCAGGAAAAAACAATATACAATTATTGAATTTTGTGTTTGAAATCACCTACCAGACTCTTGACTACTTCTCGTGAAGTCGACCGGTTGAACGAACGAATTTTTGAAGACCTGTGACAGTTAACCCGATTCTAGGAAAAAAATTAAAACCGATTGCGCGGCCTGATCGATTTTATAATAACATCTTTCAATTAAAACTTGTTTGAGACATTTTTAAAAACTTGTTAAGGTTTGACTATTTCTTACATGGTCTGGTAATTTGTTAAATAATAAAGGACCTAGTGAATTAGGACAGTTTTTAGATATTTGAACCCTAGAAAAAGGTATATTCAGCTGATTTTTTGTTCTTGTGTCATGTTTATGGATGCTAGATCTGGTTGAGAAGCTGTTATAGTGACTGAATACATAAACATAAACTACAAAGATGAAGAGTGATGGTAGCGTCAACATTTTACGAATTTTGAATATATCAACACAACTCTGTCGAGGAGGTAAGTTAAACATTTCTCGGAGTATTCTCTTTTGCGCAACAAATACATAATTTGCTCCCGAAGACCTTCCCCACAGGCAGATGCCATATCGAAGTCTGGAGTTTACTTGAGCGTAGTAGAGCATCAGCAACTGATCATTAGACAGAACTGTTCTCAAATTACGTAATTGTTGGAAACATAATTCAATTTATTGATTAAAATTCGACAGTGTTCTCTTCAGGAAATATGTTCGTCTATATATAAACCAAGAAATCGAGCGGTCTCATCTACTGACTGTAAGTCACCAAAATCAATGTCACTTACTATTATGAAAGCGAATACATTTTGTTTTATTTGTATTCAGATAAAGTGAGTTAGCTCTGAACCACTGGTCCATATCAAAGGAAATTTTATTACATTTCTGACGTATACATGATTCATCCCTATCTGATACAATAACTGATGTGTCATCAGCGTAAACAATTGAGCCGTTACAAATCTTCACAATATCGTTAATATAGAGTAAAAATGAGGTAGGTCCCAGGACCGAACCCTGAGGAACTCCTACTTCAGAATATTCACCACACGATGGCAGATGGTTACCAATAGTGACACGGTTACTACGTGTACTCAAAAAACTTTTTATCCATTCTAGAGTGACACCACGGATTCCGTATCGAGACAGTTTATCCAATAAAATACCGTAACTAATGCAATCGAACGCCCTGTTGAGGTCACAAAATACCCCAACAGGGCACTCGCCCGCCTCAATGCATTTAATAACGTTAAGAACATATGAGTGAATTGCAGTTGTAGTCGATTTATTTTGCACAATACAACGTACGACGCCTGTTTTCGCATCCTCACCTGTTTTCGAACTCCTGTTCTCTTTAATGTTTTCGCTATGGTTTTTTTCTTGACCCTTGACTATTGCCATAAATAGTCACACAATTTTCCATATTTCGATGGACATAACGCGTTTTGATGTGGTGGTTCGAGTACCCATTTAAATAACGCTGGGACAGAATGTTATTTGATGTATTTCATACATGGACATCCGAACTACAATCATAGTGACCTCGGAAACGCATCAAACTCGATTTTGTTCCGGAGTGGACAAAACGCGTTTTGATGAGTTGCTCCTCAAATTATCTGAACAAATCATTAAAAATTCAGTTACATTAGTAAATGAAAATTGTGGCATTGCAGACAAATTTTTGAATTAAAGAAAAATCCAACCTTGAGCAGGTATTGAACCTGCGACCTTTGGATTTCTAGTCCATACTCTAACCATCTGAGCTATCGAGGCCACAGATTCCACTGCATTTCGAGGATTTCGCTGTTCTCTAGAATTTAATGTAAGTTGTTGTGGGAATGGATTATGAAGGTAAGGGATCTCATGTACTATCAGTGTTGATCTCCGACCACTGAACAAACTTGCCAAATATAAATATAAAGGAGAAATATAGGGTCTGTGAATATATATATATATATATATATATATATATATATATATATATATATATATATATATATATATATATATACAGTGTCCGGCATAAAGTTCGCAGCATATGGAAAACTTTTTTATTATTGATTTCTCAAAAAAAAATCATTTGTGATATAAAACTCTGCTTTATTCCCAACCTGAATTGCAAATACCAAAATTGAATTTTATACGACCCTATACGAGGCAGATAGAAAAGCATGCTTTGTTTTCAAAATAATATGATCCATCACTTTATTTCTCACGGTAGAATTCAAATTCATGGGGAAATATTGTTCAAAATCGAATGTTGATCCAGAAATTCAAATCATAGCCACCTAGACCAATTTCATATTTCAACTTTTTTTCCCATTTTTTCCTCATCGCCCTGTACAACATAAGGAATATATGCTAGACGAATGGTATATTGTTAGATATGATGATATCACTCTCTGAATTTTTTCTCATTTCTCCCTCCCATCGAAAAATCACATTAATTGAATTATGTGACGGAATTTCACAAAATTTTGCAGCAAATAGTAAATAAAACTGAATTGTCTCCAAAATATGATGCCAGAATGCCAATTAATGTATTTTCACAATACAAATAACATGTTCTTAAACAAATATGTCTTATGCTTTATTCTACGTGGAGTCCTCCATTCTCAATACACTGCATAGTGCGGCGGTGCATTGCATCATGAACATTTCTTAGTATCTGGGGAGCTATTCCCCGAATACAATCCCTGATAGTATTCTCCAAATGACGTATATTTGAAATGGCCTTCTTGAATATACCTTCTGTTTGGGATATCCCCATAATAAAAATCCAAAGGAGTGAGGTCTGGTGACCGGGCGGGCTAAGCGTTATTGGAATATATTCCAATCCATCGATTTGGAAATGTTCCGTTTAAAAACCTTCTCACTTCCAGCGTAGAATGAACGGATGCACCGTCTTGTTGGAAATACATTCAAGCTCTCATGTCCAGAGGAATATCATCTAAATAATCGGAGAGAAACGTTTGCAGCATTCTTAAGTATCTTGCAGAATTCAGTGGTTGTCTGAAAAATACTGGTCCAACAATAATGTCATTACATGGTCCCTACATTGTATCCCAAAATGGGGATTATTATCTGCCCACCACCTGCAATTCTGGGAGCTGACTACCCCATTTGATATGAAGGTTGACTCGTCACTGTAGAGAATTTTTTCCGAAAACTGTCTATTATCTTCCATCATAGACTGAAACCAGCAACTGAAATCCAAGCGATTATCCGGATCTCTCGGTTTCAAAGTGTGTATGAATTTTGGTTTATACGGTTTGAATTTATTATTACCTAGAACTCTTTTCATTGATCGATCGGATATACCAAGATTCTCTCCTCTTTGCGATAATGACATTCTTGGATTTTCAATCGTAGACAGCATAATATTCATAAGAGTTTCTTCATTTTCAGTTATCGGTCGTTTATGTGTCACTTTGTATTTTTTCGAAATCGATCCAGATTCCCTGAATGTTTTCAAAATTCTTGTAATTGTCCATCATTAAAAATATTGGCAGTGTCTCTACAAGTATGATAATTGTCACCATGTATCATTACAATTTCCACTCTCTCCTATATACTTAGTCGAGCAGCCATGATTGAATTGAAAAACTACTGAAATTACTCTACAGATTTCTGAGTTATTCTTGATGCGTCAAAAATGGTTTGTTTACAGTTAGAAATGAATTTGTTTTCAAAGCCAACTGTGATCGGCAAATGTTCTGTATCTCAATCATTTACAGTAAAATTCAAAGAACAAAACTATGGAAGCTGGGTATTGCTATCGAAGTCGAATGTAACAACTTACGATATTTCGAAATTCACAAAAAATACGTGAATAAATTTTTCGATTGGATTAAATCGTTTATTTTGTATGTTGAATGCTGCAAAAAATTCATTAAAATATTGTAGATGCATTCTGATGTCTTGCTTGAAAGAAAAACTATACAAAAATTGTCATATTTTACAATTCCTGATTGTCTTAAAGAATGTTATTCGTAGTATGAAAATAAATTCATTTTCATTCTGGCATAATACCTTGGAGACAATTCAGTTTTATTTACTATTTGCAGCAAGATTTTGTGAAATTCGTTCATCACATAATTCAATTAATGTGATTTTCCGATGGGAGGGAGAAACGAGAAAACACTTAGGGAGTGATATCATCATATCTAACAATATACCATTCGTCTAGCATAATATTCCTTATATTGTACAGAGCGATGAGGAAAAAATGGGAAAAAAATTTGAAATATGAAATTGGTCATAATTCGAATTTCTGGATCAACATTCGATTTTGAACAATATTTCCCCATGAATTTGAATTCTACCGTGAGAAATAAAGTGATGGGATCATATTATTTTGAAAACAAAGCATGCTTTTCTATCTCCCTCGTATAGGGTCGTATAAAATTCAATTTTGGTGTTTGCATTCCAGGTTTGGGAAGCAGAGGTTTTTATCACGAATGATTTTTTTTGAGAAATCAATAATAAAAAAGTTTTTCATATGCTGCGAACTTTATGCCGGACACTGTATATATAAATTAATGAAAATTGTGGCATTGCAGAAAAAATTTTAAATTAAAGAAAAAAAAACATCCTCCATCAGGAATGGAACCTGCGACTTTTGGATTTCTAGTCCATACTCTAACCATGTGAGCTATCGAGGCCACAATCAATCAATCAATCAATAAAATTTATTTTATATATATACAAATCACTAAACTTCGAACTACTATATACAATGTACATGTGGGTACTTCTTTCTCGTTCCTCTTCCTGGTGGTGGTGTAGAGGAAAAGGAGTTTGGCAAAGGAGTGAGGAAAATTTTTTTAAGCCGCCATCTTGCCCTCCCTAGGGGGCGAAGGAGCAGCCCCTGCTGATGTTAGCAGGTAGCCAATAGTTTACGTATTAGCCCTTGGTTTCTTGACAATTAAGATTTTTGAGGTCCTCCTACTTTAGTGTATGCGTCTTTTTGTATTTGACCTGACTCCAAAAATTATAATCCTATTATCTTCCTATGTTTGCAACGGATGATGTTCTTATACTGGAAAAATTGTTATTAAAAAACCAGCTTAAAAAAATTATGGATTCACTGTAGATTCCCCGCAACCTGGGGTTTTTGTAATTTTCCTACAGCTATGTACTACATGTTGGTTATTGTTCCAGTTCATGATATAATTCCAAATTTTGGTAAATGACCCCGTGTTTCCTAGGGTGATTGACTCGGATACTAGTGATATCTGCCGTAAGCGGACTCTTGGGTATGTGGTATCTATAAAATTTGTCAGATATCTTATTTATGAAATCCGTGATTTTCCCAACATTCGCTAGTTCGCGCAGTTCATAGAGCTTGATGTATCTATTACTATTAGTAACGATACGCAGTGCTTTGTTCTGCAGCCTTTCCAGTCTCATTAACTGAGTTTTTGCAAGACTGCAGAACACTGGACTGGCGTATGTCATTGCCGGTCTAATGGCTCGTTTGTAAATTCTGAGCTTGTTTTCCTGTGACAGGTTGGAGTTGCGTGCAATGGGGGGATACGTGCGGCTGATAGCCGCCGCTCCCCTCTGCAAAGCCAACGATATGTGTCCGCGCAAATACATCCGCCTGTCCAGTTGCATCCCCAGGTATCTTACTGAGGGCTTCTCTGTCACTTGACTATTTTCAACCTTCACCTTCTCAAGGATCTTCACGTTCGTTCGTTCCCTTGTGAAGTTAACGACCTCCGTTTTATTGGGATTTAGTCTGATTTTATTCTTCCCCAAATATGGTACGACCAACCGATCCAGATGAATCTGGAGCTGTCTGGCAGCCACTTCGCTATAGAACGAATGGGCATAGATCGCGGTATCATCCGCGAACATAGCCGTATTCGTCCGAGGGAAGGTCGGAAAGTCACTGATATACAGGGAATACAAAATCGGTGACAACGAAGACCCCTGTGGGACCCCCGCTCCGACTGTGTGTTCCGGCGAACTAGTACCATTTACATTTACACAAAAAGTCCGCCCCGACAGGTACGACTCTAGTACTTTAATGAGGTATAAAGGCATGCCTGTCTCTGCCATATTGGTGATCAACCCGTCTATCCAGACCGTATCGAATGCTTTTTGCGTGTCCAACAGGATCATAACTGTGTTCTGGTCCCTGTGGAAGGCCTCTTTCACCCCATGGACAACCCGGGCTACTTTAGAGGTCGTAGAGTGACCCCTCCTAAACCCGAACTGTACCGGTGGGATGATTTCATGCTCTTCCTCAAAGTCCACAACACGCTTTAGGATGATCTTGTCCACCACCTTGGCCACCACACTCAGGAGTGAGATGGGCCTGTAGCTGTCGAGGTGGTTTCGGGTTTTCCCCGCTTTAAGGAGGGGAATGACTTCCGCTCTCTTGAGACAATCCGGATAATGTTGCCACTTGCGTTTATTATATAAATCAGCTGGACAAGTGATTTTCTCGGGAGGTTCTTGATCAGAATGGCATCCAACTTGTCCAGCCCTGGTGATTTATTTCTAGGAAGTTTTCTGATGACCCCCAGAACCTCTTCATATCCCGTTAGGGTATTTTGAAGCTCTGAGGGTCCCAGTCTCACATCCGGTGTTTCTCTGATACTTTTAGCTCTATCAGTTATTCGTGTATGTTCCGGCATACTATCAAGCTCTGTTGTGTGAACCCCGCTGAAGTACTCTCCAAACAGCTTAGCTTTCTCCACTGGCTCTGCCACCGAACGCCCGGGTCCAGACACTATGGCTGGAATAGGTTCCCTTTCCCTTTGGAATCTTTTTGCCATGTCCCACAGTGAGTGGTCCCGGAGTCGAGGCCACAGATTCCATTGCATTTCGAGGATTTTGCTTTTTTCTAGTATTTAATGTTAGTTGTTGTGGGAATGGATTATGAAGGTAAGGGATCTCATGTACTATCAGTGGCCATCAAGTCTGCAAGTCAAGTCTGCAATGTCACAATTTTCATTTACTTATAGACACTATATTTCTCCTCAGTTTAATTAGGTTTCCTTCGATTTTTCATCAGGTTTCCTTCGATTTTTCGGACTTCGAAAGAAAATATTCAAACAATTACGCAAAGCTAACATTTCAAGTGAAAGAAAAAATCTCAGCCTGTGGTCTGCATGTAAGATCAGAGCGGTTTCTTTCGTTTTTTTTCAGCTAATTAACTGATTTTGGAAACAGTATATCTACATTCTCTCCCTTGGTGAAATGTGAAAAGTTGTAGACTCAAAAAGACCACAAAAATTACTTTTAAGTAATAAAAGTAGTCATATTGAAATAGAAAGACAGTGTTCAAAAGACCCCGCAAAATCCTTATGGAAAATGGCTCTCGGCTAAATTCACTGAAACTCTGCAAAAAGATAGTATTCGGTATGCTGATCAACAGTATTAATGGGCACAACCCTCCATTTTCAACCCCAGACCCCCTACAGCCCCCAGAGTTCACTTTCCGGTGTGTTAATGCATAACAGTTTCAATTCATCATCAAAGCGTTTCCTTTCACTGCCCACCCCTTTTCCCCCCCCCCCCACTTTCCGGTTTTAATGCATAACAGTTTCAAGTATCCATAAAATCGATTCCTATCAAATACGCCCCATTACACACTTGCAAGGTTACAGTTCTTCAATTGCTGCTAATCGTGTAGTACCAAATCTTGGTATCGAAATAGTAGATGAATAATTAAAATAATATGCACCTACATGACGTACAGTAGTCAGGGAGGGATGTACTGTAATGTATATATACATTTTATATATATATATATATATATATATATATATATATATATATATATAATAAAAGCTTCAAAAGATTGAAATAAAAAAATTGAAGAATCTTTAACTTTGAAAGTGTGTGATGGGGCGTTAATGAAGGGTTGTGCGGGGGGTGAGTGTAGAATGTAGGATTCGGTTGGAGAAAGGGGTGGGCAGTCAAAGGAAACGCTTTGAAGATGAATTGAAACTGTTATGCATTAACACACCGGAAAGTGTACTTTGGGGGGCTGTAGGGGGTCTGGGGTTGAAAATGGAGGGTTGTGCCCATTAAGACTTTGGGACAGCAAACCGAATACTATCTTTTTGCAGAGTTTCAGCGAATTTAGCCGAGAGCCATTTTCCATAAGGATTTTGCGGGGTCCTTTCACTAGCTCCATCCATCATTGTCGAATGAAAAACCATCCAGTCTTTATTTTCGATAAATCACTCTGAAATAATCCATAAAACAATCGTTAATAAAAACTTTACGACAGCAGTCCCATCTATTCGAATCTCATAAACTTTCAAATGAAGTTCTTGTTCACCATAGCGAGTCTTTTCCTCGAATTCGAATGGATTTTATAATGCCCCGAGTTCATGGCTTCCCCAAATGGTATGGTAACCATAGAATCACTGAGCCCACACACTGCCTTAGTCACCGATTGTCGATTGTTAAGTGGTTTTTTGTAAAAGTTGATTCTGATGTCATTCGAGCAGGTAGCGCAGATTTGCGTCGGCAGAAAGAAACAAAAAATGTCCGGTCGATTGAAGGACGCTAATCCACGAAAATATCAGCATATACCGGGTGTCATCCTTTTGGATGTGTTAGCTGGTTGTCTGTTTTCTGGTTTTCTGTTCAACAAATAAGGAGTGTTAACCTAATACCGGGTGTCCACGGAAGGTGACTCGCCCCTATGACTTTTTTGTTTTCGGAGATAATGTAATGAAATTTGGAGGATTAATGCATGAAATTGCATTTTTTTACAGGTAACTCAACTTCATGCAAATTCCGGATTCACCGGAAGTGACATAAACTTTCGATTTTTAAATTGGACACCCGGTATATTTTCAGTTTTTTTGTCTCCATATGACATTTAGAATACAACCATGTTACATTTGTTACTGTTTGTAACCGTTTTTTTATTTAGTTTTTCGAAATAAATTTTTATTCTATGGATACGTTCAAATAACTAATTTCAGTCCTAAAATGTTTGTAAAAATACAATTTTACCTATTGAATGAATGTGGTTTTTTGTGGAGGAACAACGTTTCTTGACATGTTTTTTGGGTAACCTTCCACAGTCTGAAAATGAAAATATAATCAGGAAAATCTATAAAGTGTGGAAAGGGCAAAGTTATTGCGTTCACCAAATTATATTTCCTATAGAAAAATGATTCAATTGGTCAATAACTTGTCGTTTTCTGAATTTGCCTACCAAACAAATTTTTTTTGAAAATTCAAAAGATACTTCTCTATATAGTTTTTGCTTGACGTTTCGGGGACTATATCTGCCCCCGTTCTCAAAATCTTCTAAATCTCCTTTAATTGTTTTAATAATTTGAATTTCTTCTCGCAGAGTCTTTTTCGCTTTATCAACTGACGGATGTCAATTGAGATCTGCCAAAAAAGTTTGAGAGAGACGTATTGCTCATTTGATATATGGGGTGTTGTTCATATCAGTTTATTAGCATTCTACCATATCTCACTTCCTCTCTGAGTAGAGGTAACCATGTATGATCCATTTCAACAGAATTTGTTGAAAAGCAGTTGTTATTGGAAAGGAGAATACAGGCCGTTTCTTTCAATTTTCTCCTCTCTTGATGTGATTCTTTCATCAAGATTTTTGTCCTATTCCATTCAATCGTATGATCGCCATTGGATGTGAGGATATGTTCTGCAATTTTTGATCCGGTTATTTGACGATTTTTGATGTTCACTTTGGCGCACTTCCAATGGTCTTGACGTTTCACCTATATAACTATCACCACATGAACAAGGTATGTTGTAAACACAGTTCGTGGTACTTTCTTCTGTGTTTTTTGGTTTCGTTTGTGTTAGTATAGATCTCAGTGTGTTTTTTGTTCTAAATTAGGTTCTCACATCATACCTATGTCCAATTCGTTTGATCTTTTCAGATAATCCGGGGACATAAGAAGGTATTATGTTGGTTGTGAAATGTGTAGGCGGTGGGAGTACTCCTATTGGTTGTGTTAATTGGTTGTTTGATGGATTGTTGTTTTCAATGTCAGTGATTGTTTTTTCCACAAACTGATCCGGATATGCATTTTCCTTGAGAACAGATTTTATGAGGTTTATTTCTTCCTGTAGATTCTGGTTGGAATTGCAAACTGTTTGGGCTCGATTATAGAGACATTGAACTATGCCTTTTTTCATACCGGCATGATGGTTTGAGTTGTAGTGTAGATATCGATTGGTATGCGTCTTCTTTCTGTGTACAGATGTTTCCATTCGGGATGATGATTTTTGGATCATGACATCTAAAAAGGGGAATTGGTTGTTTTGTTCTAATTCTAACGTGAATTTGATCGTCGGTTCTTGACCGTTTATATGATCCAAGAAAATGTTTAATTCTTCTTCACTTCGAAAACAGTTTGCAATTCCAACCAGAATCTACAGGAAGAAATAAACTTCATAAAATCTGTTCTCAAGGAAAATGCATATCCGGATCAGTTTGTGGAAAAAACAATCACTGACATTGAAAACAAAAATCCATCAAACAACCAATTAACACAACCAACAGGAGCACTCCCACCACCTACACATTTCACAACCAACATGATACCTTATGTCCCCGGATTATCTGAAAAGATCAAACGAATTGGACATAGGTATGATGTGAGAACATCATTTAGAACAACAAACACACTGAGATCTATACTAACACGAACAAACCAAAAACGCAGAAGAAAGTACCAAAAACTGTGTTTACAACATACCTTGTTCGTGTGGTGATAGTTATATAGGTGAAACGTCAAGACCATTGGAAGTGCGCCAAAGTGAACATCAGAGTTACATCAGAAATCGACAAATAACCGGATCAAAAATTGCAGAACATATCCTCACATCCAATGGCGATCATACGATTGAATGGAATAGGACAAAAATCTTGATGAAAGAACCACATCAAGAGAGGAGAAAATTGAAAGAAACGGCCTGTATTCTCCTTTCCAATAACAACTGCTTTTGAACAAATTCTGTTGAAATGGATCATACATGGTTACCTCTTCTCAGAGAGGAAGTGAGATATGGTAGAATGCTAATAAACTGATCTGAACAACACCCCATATATCAAATGAGCAATACGTCACTCTCAAACTTTTTTGGCAGATCTCAATTGACATCCGTCAGTTAAAAAAGCGAAAAAGACTCTGCGAGAAAAAATTCAAATTATTAAAACAATTAAAGGAGATTTAGAAGATTTTGAGAACGGGGGCAGATATAGTCCCCGAAACGTCAAGCAAAAACTATATAGAGAAGTATCTTTTGAATTTTTTTTAAAAAAATTTTTGAAAGGCAAATTCAGAACACGACAAGTTATTGACCAATTGAATCTTTTTTCTATAGGAAATATAATTTGGTGAACGCAATAGCTTATCGGGGTGAACTAATTAGTTTGCCCTTTCTACACTTGTATAGATTTTCCTGATTATATTTTCATTTTCAGACTGTGGAAGGTTACCCAAAAAACATGTCAAGAAACAATTTTACTATTTTCGATCAAAATGTTTCAGCTATGTGACGTTTGATTTAAAAAAAATTATTACAATTTTTTTTCAAATGGCAACATGGTGGCTCGTCGGGTTAGAAAAAAAGAGCATTTTATTACGATTAATTTGATACCGCACTCTATTAGGTTGTAAGAAAACTTTCGATAAAAAACTGAAAATATAACGTTAGGACTTTCGTTGAATGAAGAATCTTATTGAGATTAAAATAAGATTTAAAATCACCGAGTAGCCTGTGACCAACTCAACTGAAACAAAATCATTAAATTGTTGAGGTAAAAATTGACGTTTCGACATATTATTTTACATCTCTCCTACAAAGTCAATTAGGTTTTGTCAAATGGGGATATATTGGATACCAGGGGTTATATTGGATGTGCGCGCCTTTTTTTGAATTTCCATTCAAATTTCGCACAGTTGGCAATATTGAACACCAAGAAAATTACTATACATGAGAAATTCGTTATACTTGTAATTGTTGTGGTTGTGAAATTTCAGAGTGATAAGGGTAAGCTTCTAAAAAATAAGTTTTGAAAATAATTTTTGTATGAATATGAGTAATTGTCGAAAAACCTCCTTGTAACTTAACTCTCTTATTGTTGTTTATGCCAGCATAGTCCAATGAGACTAATATAATATCATAACCTCAAAAACGAACGTAAACAAAAAAAACATTCAATTTATTCACGATACTTTGAGAAAAATGATAAAAACTAAAAATGCCTAAATTGCAGGGTTATATTGGACAATGCCGAGGACACATAAACACAAGTTAGGCACTGCGGTTCGGCGCAATTATGACCCACAAAAAATGGAGGATGCGTTGAGAGGTGTTCTGAATGAACATTTGTCATTCCAGCAAGCCGCTGAGAGATTTGGTGTACCACGTTCTACTTTACATTCCAAATATCTAGGTAGACATAGTGATAAGCTTGGTAAACCGCCTGCAATTCCATTTGCAGAGGAAAAATTAATTGCGAAAGCAATGTTAACTGCAGCTGAATTTGGTGTTCCATGCACAGAAAGTGTGATTTTGTGGAACAGTATATTAATCGAAAGGGGGTGGTTGTAAAGCAATTTCGCGACAATAGACCAGGCAGCGACTGGTGTTATTATTTTCTGTTACGAAATCCTGAATTATCGAATAGAAATTCACAAAACATCAAAAGATGCAGAGCTGAATTAACACCAACTGTAATTACATAATATTTTGCTAATTTGTTGGAAATAGTTCGTGGTGTGCCACCCGCTAACATTTTAAACTATGATGAGACGAATAAGAGTGATGATCCAGGAAGTCAAAAAATTTTTGTTCGAAGACGTGCAAAGCATGCTTCTAGAATATTAGAGATTCAAAGTCCTCTACATCACTGATGTTTGCGGTGTTAGCAAGTGGCAAACTTTTACCCCCATATATCGTTTACAAAGCGAAATATTCATATCCAGATTGGATAGAAGGAGGTCCAGAGGGTGCTCGTTACAACCGCACAAAATCTGGATGGTTCGATTCAGACGTGTTCGAGGGCTGGTTTTTTCAAATAGCTTTACCAGCATTAGGTCGTAACGATGGGAAAAAGGTTATTATTGGAGATCATTTGGGAAGCCATCTATCTTACAAAGTTATCGAAGCGTGCGAGGAAAATAACATAAGTTTCGTATTTTTACCCAAAAATAGCACACATCTTTGTCAACCCTTGGACGTAGCAGTTTTTAGGCCCATTAAAATATCCTGGAGGAAAGTTTTCACAGACTGAAAGTTGCATCACAAGGGGGTGATACCAAAGCAGGTTTTTCCAAGTTTACTCAAAAAGACGTTGGCAAATTGCGGTGAAAAAATTTCAGCAAATATATTGTCTGGTTTTGAAGCAACAGGAATTTCAACGTATAATCCGGAAAAGGTTTTGCCGAAGATAAGGCCCAGGAATGATGAAACCAATCAAAACAATCCTGCTATGGTGGAATCGTTCTCTAATATTATGACAGAGCTTACAAGAGTGAATGAACGGCCAGCAATAACAAGAAAGAAAAAAATTAATGTTCCATCAGGAAAATCAATCGGATTGGCAGATTTGGAAGAAGAGGCAGATGTTATATCGACATCAGATCACAGTTCTCGTAGCAGTGTCGTAGACGAAACAGAAGATGATATAATGACTCCCGTTGAGACAGCCTCTGATATCCATGAATCTGACTTTATTTTGACATCGTTCATATATAATGCAGGAACAAAAAAAGAAACCAAAAAACTTTTTGTTGCACAAATAATGCACATGAAAAGAAGTTGTATTGAAATAAAATGCCTTCGCACTTATAACGGAAAAAAGTGTGCTTTTGTATTTCCCGACGTAGATAGATAGATAGATAGATAGATAGATAGATAGATAGTTTATTTCACCACGTTACATAATAAAATGTTTGTAGCAAGTCAAAAAATAGCATAAAAGTAATAAAATAGCATAAAAGTAATAAAATAGAAAAAATTAAAATTAAAAAAAAAAAATGAAAATAGTATAAAAACAAGCAAGAAACACAAGTACAAAAATATAAAAACATAGATGACATTATAAACATTTAAAATGATCCACGTATTCTTTGACAGAATAGAAGCAAAAACTCAAAAGATAATTTTTTATTGTTTTTTTGAATTTGGACATACTAAGAATTTTAAAATTATCGGGAAGATAGTTGTAGAGGTTGAAATCCAGAGTATTCTTTTGTGATTTACTCAAACGATAGCGGTTTGTTCGAATTTTGTTACAATGTCTGGTATCATAGTCATGAAGGTCTGATTGCTTAATTAATGAAGTTGATTTTTTATGAATTTCTATGAGAACGTTGTACAAAAATAATGTGGGTAACGGCATTATTCTCAATTTCAAAAAAAGAGGTTGACAATGATCTCTATAACCAGAATTTGTTATTATTCTGATAGCTTTTTTCTGCAATTTGAAAATTTTTAAAGCCCCAGTTGAGTTGCCCCAGAGTATAACACCATAGCTAATGTAAGAATGGAAGAGGAGAAATATGTTATTTTCAATGTATCGAAACTAGTTACATTTTTCAGCTGACGCAATAAAAAAGTGTTCTTGATAGTTTTTGCTCAATTGGTTAATATGACAGGTCCAAGTGAAGTACTATCGACAACAATCCCAAGTAATTTAACGCTATCTGCACTTGATGTAGCGGCAGAGCTTGTTGAAAACTGTAACTGTTGCGTTTTATCTGTATTTAGTTTGAGTCGATTTGTCACGAACCAACTTTCTGCCTTCTCATCGACTTCATTTGATATTCTATATAGTTCAATCGCATTTTTGCCAGAGTAAATAAATGTAGT
The DNA here is from genome assembly GCA_018342105.1 of Gonioctena quinquepunctata. Classification (NCBI taxonomy): domain Eukaryota; kingdom Metazoa; phylum Arthropoda; class Insecta; order Coleoptera; family Chrysomelidae; genus Gonioctena; species Gonioctena quinquepunctata. The sequence continues at coordinate 168,408 of JAFIRS010002667.1, read as the reverse complement.
GTCATCGGCAAACAAAACAGATTTATATGGATGCATGAAGTTACTGATGTCATTCACGTAAATTAAGAACAGAAGTGGTCCCAATACTGATCCTTGGGGAACACCATGTTCAACATGTTTAAAATTCGAAATGCAATTATTGCTACTGACTGCTTGATATCTATTCGACAAATATGATTTTATGAGGGATAGAGATACTCCCCTGATGCCATGATAATATAGTTTCTCCAATAATATGTCGTGAGAGACGCAGTCAAACGCCTTGGAGAGGTCGCAGAGCGTAATAGCTGTGTGATTACCTTGCTCGAGATTGTCGACAACTTCACTCACCACATTGAGAACTGCCTCTGTCGTAGAGCGGTCCTTACGAAAACCAAACTGGGATTCGTTGAATAATTTATATTTTTCAAAATATGCGTAAAGACGTTGTTTAATAATAATCTCAATTATTTTGCTAAAAATGGATATTATTGAAATGGGACGATAATTGTTAACAAGAGAATTGTCACCGTTTTTAAATAAGGGAATAACTTTTGATAGCTTAAATGCATCAGGAAAAATACCACTTGTGAATATTAAATTTATCAATTCAGAAAGAGGCTGCAACAATATCTCGGAGGTCTCTTTAATGATATCACTATTTAGTTCATAGGCGTCTAAGCATTTGGAATTTTTGAGTGACTTGATTGCATTTTGAACGTCTTCTTCAGTCACTGGGCCCAGAAAAAAAGAGCTGCAGGGTGCTGGAAAATTTCTGAAATTCAGTAAATCCGCTTTGCATACCGTTGGAAGAGATTGAATGATATTTTCAGCAATGTTAACAAAAAAGTCATTGAAATGTTCAGGAGATATATCAGTATGAGTTCTTTTATTATTGTTTTTGTTTCTCTCAAAATTTATTGTATTGTATTGTACGTAGAGGACTTGCAGTCTGTAAAAATGAGTCAAATCAAATATAGGCTTAGTGAACCACAGGAAACAAGGGGCATTTTCACGTTTCCTCAAAATGTATTGTAATTTTCTATAACTATACATGGAAATTCCATTTTTGCCAAAGTTTTGTATAAGTTAATTGAAATATTTGTATGTTTATGTTCCAAATTAAACGCAAATAAAATTATTCCCTACTTATAATGTTATATTTAGTCTATCACTCAAATTTTTGATAAAATAAAAAACGGTTCAAAAGTATCCCATAAAGGATATAGCACCGACCTATATTGGATATATACATTAATATTAGCGTTTTTAGTGCAAAACTCAAACCATCCAATATATCCCCATAAGTGGAGTTATATTGGATGACCATATTTTATAAAAAAATTAATTGAAAAACATAATTTTCTTGTTTCTTTTTTTGACAAAAGTCATTCTAGACGGCAAAGGCTTCCTATTGATGAAGGCTCCGAATCAATTTTTCTTTCCAGAACAGGGAAAACTGAACAAAACCCAAAATATCATCCAATATATCCCCATTTGACGGTAGTTATTGTGTACCTCATTTTTTTTAAATCATGGAAAATAACAATATTTTTACAAGAACTGAAAAAGTTGATATGTTATTAGTTTTTGGAGAGTGTAGTTTGGAGAGTGTAGGCAAAATTCAACCAATGCTGCACGTCTCTACACACAGAGATATCCTGATCGGCGTCACCCGACCCGGCACTATTTTCCAAAATTGGTTCAAAAAATGCGAAATGAGCCTGATAATGATGGGAAGGATTCGTTCGTTGTGAGTGAAGAAAAAGAAATAGATGTTCTGGCATACGTTCAAGTAAATATTAATACGCAAGAGAATGTGACATTTCGAAGTCTTCTGCAGCTAACATTTTGAAGAAACATAAACATCATTCATTTAAATATCAACCACACCAGCACCTGTACCAAAACGATAATGCAAGGAGACTTGAGTATTGCAATTGGTTCTTTGGAAAATATTTGGATGATGACACATTTCCATATAAAATTCTGTATACTGACGAAAGCCGTTTCACTAATTCGGGACATTTCAACAGAAATAATAAGCGATATTGGTCCGATGCAAATTTACACTTGGAGAAAGGAAATTTCCAAGAACGGTTTGATTTCAATTGTTGGGTTGGGATTTTAGGGGACAGAATTTTAGGCCCTATAATTTTTGACGGTGTCCTGACAGGGGCTAGATATCTAAGTTTCATCACGCAGGAAATTGAGCATTTCTTGGACTAAGTTCCATGAATAAATCGAGTTGGATTATTTTATCAACAAGATGGTGCTCCACCACACAACCTGAGGGCAGTTACGGAATATCTGCACGAAACATACAACGAAAACTGGATTGGAACTATGGGTCCAGTTAGGTGGCCGGCGGGGTAAAATAGGGTTGTTTTCAATTTATACCTTTATTTATTCCTTTTCAAAATACTTTTCAGGTCACCCGACCTTACGCCTCTAGATTTTTTTATGGAGATTTATTAAAAACTCTGCCACACGACATGAATTAGAGGACAAAGTAAGGGCAGCTATTCATAGAAATTACACCAAGACAGTTGAGGAACGTTGTAAGAACATCTGGAACCCTGAAGATATGTAAATAGGTAGTTTCAATATAATTATTCCATTTCCAACAGGTGCTTCATTTTAGAAAAGTTCTAACGTTGAACATGTTTTTTCATTGCTATGATTGGAATTCCCAGTTTCAAGTCGGAATTCCGACTTATAAGTCGGACTTCCGAGATACAAGACGGAATTACGACTTACAAAAAAAAAATTCAATGCCCCAAGAGTGGTTTCGGATCCCACTTTTCATACGTTCGTTCATTTGTGTTGAAATTCACTCTTGATTGCGCTCAGTATGTAGTCGAACGTTTTCGACTGCATTTGAGTATACCCGTGGAATAATTCAGGATGATTACGCAGTTTTTCATTTAGGTGATGAAATGCAATCCTCTTTCTAGGAAAATAGGATGTGCTGGTTGTCTTTGAATCGTTCTGCTTGCAACACGAAATTTTAAGTAGGTGAGAATTTTCTAATACCAATTTCTACCGAAGCAGGACACACTGACGTTTTCCGCGGCGCTCCATTCGCGTAACCCGCGTCGACCGCAACGCCTGCTGCCTGGTCGCTCAGGTAGGACAAGGCCTAAAAAAACACAGATGTTAAGAATTCACTCCCGTCAAAGGACTATTGATGACCTTGAAGTTAAAATCGGAGGAAACACCATGTGCAATACACATGGTGTGGTTAGGTTTTTGGGGGTGTCTCTGGGTGAAAACCTCTCCTGGAAATCCCATTGCCAACAATTATGTTCCAAACTGAATTTTATTTTTATTTATTTTATTTATTTATTATTTATTTATTCAACGGTTAGTCCCAATTACAATTTGTTGTATATAAAGATAAAAAAATTTAAAATCCTAAACTAGACTAAAGATAATTAATACATAATACAATACTAATAATAATATAAAACACAATACAAGTCCACTAAAGTGGTAAAATACAATACAATATAGTGGTAAAATATATAAAAATACAAAGCTATATAATAATAATGGAATGAAATAATAATCATGAAAGGAAGTGTTTCAGGAAATAATGCGACTCAATTCAATTTTAATGGTGTTTGTGGAGCTGCTAAAGACATCAACCTGTTGATACTTATTTCCATTTCTGAGCATTCGGGTGAGAGGAGAGAAAAAACCATAATTTGTGGAGTGAAACGGTATTTTAAATATTTCAGTACTAACTCTGGTCTGTCTACTGACATTAATGGTAATTAAAGATAAAATCTCCTTACAGTTGATGCTGCCAGATAGTATTTTGTTTAAAAAACATACATCTATAATAATTCTTCTATTCTCTAAAGATAATAGGTTCATCTGTTCTCTAATGTTGTTGTATGAATATTCTCCCCTTCTTAGACCTAGCTTGTATGCACAAATCCTATGGAAAGTATTTTGTACAGCTTCAATTTGTTTTATGGGTAACTCATAATATGGGCACCAGATTATTGAAGCATACTCCAATAATGATCTCACCAATGAACAATATAATAACTTGAGAGTGTTCAAACTGAAGTCCTTACATGATCTATTAATGAAGCCTAACATCTTGAGTGATTTAGATATAATATACTCATTATGTGATCTAAAGTTCAATTCACTATCAAACATGATCCCTAAGTCCTTTGGTACTGATCTCCTATTAATTGGTATATTATTGATGCTGTAGTCATGTAGAACAGGGTGATTAATTCTAGAGTATGTTTGGCTATAACATGAATTCTTTAAGATATCTATTCATCAATTTACGAACTGTACTAGAAGTGAAACAGATGTTGAATGTATACCTCGCTCAAGTTGAATCGAGACTCAGATATGGCATTTGCCTGTGGGGCAATGCACCAGGTACGAAATATATCTTTATTGGACAAAAACGAATCTTGAGATGTTTCGCAAGAATTTCTGACAGAGAATGGTGTAGAACATTTTTCAAAACATTTTTTATCTTGACACTTCCATGCCTCTTCATTTTCGAAACCTGTGTCCATGTTTTCAAAAATAAGGGAACTTTTATACGCAATTCTGATATTTATGGTTATGAAACAAGGAACAAGCACCATTTTCATGTAAATTTAGCTCGAAAAAAAAAAATCATGTGCTCCTGATCATATTGGACTCAAAATATTTAACAATCTTCCGGAAGAACTGAAGGGTATTAACATATTTTCTTTATTCTTTATACCAAATTAGACTTTGTGATAATTATGTTCGACGAAAGTGTTTCTTTTCTAATATTTTTTTATTATTCTATTGTTGGTTTCTGTATATACTATGCATGTAATTCTTTTATATATACATTCTTCTTGTTTTTAAGTGTAATTTTTTATTTAGATATACTAATGTAATTGTACTAACTAAATGACAATTCCAATACATGTAAACTATGTCGAAAAAATGGAAATAAATATTGATTGATTGATTGATTACCAAAGGCTTGCAAGATCTTTTGCTTCAAATATCACAGATAAAGGATATTATAATTTATTTTTCACTAACTGGCAAAATCCTCCCAGTAAACCAAAATATGTGCCTGAAACATTTCTGAAACAACGAATTTTTCATTCGAAATGTTTCTTCTTTTGACTCAGATACATTCGTGAAATATACCAGACACCAGAAATGACCTACGTATGAAACGTTTCAATGAAAATGTTCCTGGAACATATTTTAACTGTGTTTGAATACATTCAGATATATTTCACAGGCAATGTTTCAGGAGGAACACACATGAAACATAAAATAACTGCTCAAGAATTCATTTTGAAATATTTCACGTGCAATGTTCCAAAAAAACATATAAGGAACATATTATATAACTGTGTATGTTATTAAACATTCATGAAACATTTCACATACATCATGAAAAGTAGGTAGGTTAAGCCAGGATTTACATAAATGATTCTAATGCAATAGTTGGTATTTGAAATAGATATTGTTTTTTTTTTATTTGTTACATTAACACTTACAGATAACTATAATATTTGGGGGTTTCAATGTTTTCAGAATCCGTTTTTGCATCAGTAATAATTATGTTAATTGACATTTCGAATGAATACAACAAGGTCTGAACAAATTATTTTTATTCTAGTCACTAATATATATGTATATATATATATATATATATATATATATTATATATATATATATATATATATATATATATATATATATAGAGTATACTTATACAAAATGTACTTAACATTATAGGGCTGGAGGTGGATTGTTACCTACAGTTTCCCTTTTGAACCTTGCCAATCGAAACCAGGTAGCAGTGTGTTTTTTGAATTACGTGTCAGACATACTAGGAAATTGCTTTCGTGCAGCATCTGAAAAAAAAATTCAAGTGAACACCATTTTGAATTAATTAATCTAATTTTTGCAAAAAAGTTATATCTCTTGACATCGAAAAAAGGCAAAATGAATACTTCCATCTGATCATTTGAAAGCCTCCTTATTTTGTATTCATTGAAGAACCATGCACCTTTCACAGTTGATATACCTAACTATCAAATTATTAAGGGGATAGTTATTTTTTCATACCAACACTTTCTGGAGAGTTTGGTGGAAAACATTCTCATTAGGCCTCTTCTGATCAGGTCATTGGAGAAAATACAGTCTTATAAAGTTCCTCAAATGTCTCTTTGTTTTGAAAATTATTTCTCTATCCATATTTATTGTAATAAAAACCAGTACATACATAAAGCTGAAAAGCAATGTTTTAATTAATACATAAAAAATTATTTGAAATGTCAGCGTTGCAGTTCTTCTGATTTGTCTGTTTTACATTGAATTCAGTATTTTCTACGAAACAATGTTGAAGACAATTAGCAAGTGCATGCAGGTAGCATGCACCAAATCAACAATTCACCAAGGTAAATGATTATTTCATGAATTCAGGATTAAATCGTTTAGATCCGATAGACAAGATCTGTTTTCGAAAGTTATTATGTTTGAACCAGACAGATGAGAAAAACTCTTAAAGAAACTACCAAAATAGTAAAGACGCCATAACTTAACCTCCGAAATGAGTTAATAAACAAATTTAACTCTCCTTTGAAAAAGTGTATAACCGTCGACGATGGCAAAGAAATATTTGGAGATGGTCCACAGCATAACAACAAATACCAAATACCACTGTGCTGTGATCTGTGATCATCATTATGGATGGTCGCCCGCAAAACGTCAGCGTATGCGCTTATAATGAGTAAATTGCATTCATCATCCATAACTTGAAGGTTATGTTGGTAGGTATTATTTGTATATTTGAAACATTTCAATCTGTACATTGGAAACATTTTAGACACATTTCCTTGTGAATGTGAAATGTTAGATGTTTATGATATATTTCTGAAACGTGCGTTCAGAATGTTTCAAATGATTCGATTTAGGATTCCGTTGAAACGTTTCATACACATTATGTGTTTACTGGGCTTTGAAGTTAACCTCTTCTATCTCACTCAATTCTGATTTAATATTATACATTTTGTTATATTTGTGTATGTTGAATTCCAAAGCACTGTTTATTGCTATTTCATCAAGTCTCAATAATATAATTCTAATAATTCAATGAATGATTTTCTGCTCATACAAATACCTAGGTGCACGCAAACATTTTTCTATATTACCTAATTGACTGAATTGTAAATCAAATTGGAATTTTATCACTGTGGTACTAATTCCATAGACGACAGCTGCGCACAATTTCTCACGAATCCATAGAATGCCATAAAACACGTTCCTATCTATGCAACGTCCCGTATAGTTTGAAAACATACAACTGATACACCCAAGAGACGATACCGGTACGATAGTTAATACCGAATAAAACGAGTATCAATTATTCGGAAATATTTAAACAGACATAAATCCAGCATATCTCGTAAATAATTGTGAACACCAATCATAAGATCTTCAGACGAGCCCAAACATAAAAACACCGTTAGTCTTGTAATTCTGATGAACTCGTCATTACCGGAGGCTATGAACTTACTCCTTATGATAATTCGAAAAATATGTCTGCTCATACGCGATTCGATGATTTACGAGGCGGCAGAACGAGCAGAACGAGTTCCATTTTTAATACCATCAGCACAAGTCGAATTAAAAAAAGTTGCATATTTTCTATGAGTTTTCAGAAGTGCCTCTCCTTGGCTACTTCGCAATTCAACTCACAGCATTTAAATTAAACATAGCTATCATCCATTGTTGTCCGAGGAAAAAATCGTTAAATTTGAATTTTTCCACACCAAACGTTCATGTATCAAGGTGTATATATATACGTGTATGTATATTCATTTATATTTTGCAATATATGTATTTTATTTCTATTATTTTCAATACTGTATATGTATCTTATTTTGTTATCATCATTCGCTCTTAAACGTATGCGTTCTTTGAGGTTTCATTCTGGGATCTACTTTTTAACCGACGAAACCAAAAAGGAGGAGCTTCTCTAGTCGACGCGTATATTTTTTTTTTAATTATTTTTTATGTATGATCACGCATAACTTTTTACTGAGGCGTCCGATTCCGATAACCTTTCTTCAGTGGATAGGGTGTACTTCGGAGTTGGTCCCATTTGAATTTAAAAGATGAAATCCACCCCTAGCAAAATGAAGGATATTGATCACTCACCCTCTGAATTCTGGTCCGTTAACCGATTCTATCAGGCATAACTTTTACTGGGATCTTCGATTTGGATTATTCTTCTTTTATCAGATAGGGTATATCTCAAAGTTGATCAAATTTGGATTTCGAAAGGCATTATCCACCCTTACGGGTAGAAAAATGGGGGATAATTGATTTTTCACTTGTGAACATTGGCACACATGTAGTTGACAATGACAGATCGCTAGTGTCATTATCACAATCATTATATTCTATGAGAGGATGGAATGATATACAAAGTAATGGAATAAACTAACCAGAACAACAAAAATAATTTATATTACAACAAATAGTAAAAGTAGATATTCATATTATTTAACTGGTAATAGTTGAAGTAAGGTGGCTAGGTAAGTATTTTGGAAGTAATCAAAAGACAAGCAGTTAGTAATTAGTAGATTTCAGCCACAAAAAATTGAAAAATAAAAACTTTTTAACAAAAAATTAAACCGATGAAATACGGAACTAAAAATTAAAAAATAAAATAAACCTTCTTAGTCTCAATAACTAAGCTCCTAAACTAATGTATGTAACTAATTTTGAGTCGGCGCCAAACAAACAATCAACGAAGATCATTAAATTACTTCAAAAAAATTATCAGAATGTCACCGCCCAACTCGATGCAATCATTTTACGCCTTACCTAATTCATTTGCTTGTTTGTTTGGCGCCGACTCAAAATTAGTTACTTACATTAGTTTAGGAGCTTAGTTATTAAGACTAAGAAGGTATTGAATGAATGTGGTTTTTTGTGGAGGAACAACGTTTCTTGACATGTTTTTTGGGTAACCTTCCACAGTCTGAAAATGAAAATATAATCAGGAAAATCTATACAAGTGTAGAAAGTGCAAACTGATTAGTTCACCCCGATAAGTTATTGCGTTCACCAAATTATATTTCCTATGGAAAAATGATTCAATTTGTCAATAACTTGCCGTTTTCTGAATTTGCCTATCAAATTTTTTTTTTTAAATTCAAAAGATACTTCTTTATATAGTTTTTGCTTGACGTTTCGGGGACTATATCTGCCCCCGTTCTCAAAATCTTCTAAATCTCCTTTAATTGTTTTATAATTTGGATTTTTGCTCGCAGAGTCTTTTTTGCTTTTTCAACTGACGGATGTCAATTGAGATCTGCCAAAAAAGTTTGAGATTGACGTATTGCTCATTTGATATATGGGGTGTTGTTCGGATCAGTTTATTAGCATTCTACCATATCTCACTTCCTCTCTGAGTAGAGGTGAACATGTATGATCCATTTCAACAGAATTTGTTGAAAAGCAGTTGTTATTGGAAAGAAGAATACAGGCCGTTTCTTTCAATTTTCTCCTCTCTTGATGTGGTTCTTTCATCAAGATTTTTGTCCTATTCCATTCAATCGTATGATCGCCATTGGATGTGAGGATATGTTCTGCAATTTTTGATCCAGTTATTTGTCGATTTCTGATGTAACTCTGATGCTCACTTTGGCGCACTTCCAATGGTCTTGACGTTTCACCTATATAACTATCACCACAAGAACAAGGTATGTTGTAAACACAATTTTTGGTACTTTCTTCTGCGTTTTTTGGTTTTGTTTGTGTTAGTATAGATCTCAGTGTGTTTGTTGTTCTAAATGATGTTCTCACATCATACCTATGTCCAATTCGTTTGATCTTTTCAGATAATCCGGGGACATAAGGTATTATGTTGGTTGTGAAATGTGTAGGTGGTGGAGTACTCCTGTTGGTTGTGTTAATTGGTTGTTTGATGGGTTTTTGTTTTCAATGTCAGTGATTGTTTTTTCCACAAACTGATCTGGATATGCATTTTCCTTGAGAACAGATTTTATGAGGTTTATTTCTTCCTGTAGATTCTGGTTGGAATTGCAAACCGTTTGGGCTCGATTATAGAGACATTTAACTATGCCTTTTTTCACACTGGCATGATGGTTTGAGTAATAGTGTAGATATCGATTGGTATGCGTCTTCTTTCTGTGTACAGATGTTTCGATTCGGGATGATGATTCTTGGATCATGACATCTAAAAACGGAAGTTGGTTGTGTTGTTCTGATTCTAATGTGAATTGATCGTCGGTTCTTGACCATTTATATGATCCAAGAAAGTGTTTAATTCTTCTTCACTTCGATTCCAGATAGCGAAAACATCATCCATGTATCTCCACCATATTTTTGGACCATTGTGGAATGTTCCAACGAAAGATTCTTCAAAATATTCCATGAATATGTTACTTAATATGGGTGACAAAGGAGAACCCATCGCCATACCAAACTCTTGTTGATAAAATTCGTTCTTGAATTGGAAATATGTTTTTTCTGTGCATAGTTTGAGTAATTCTATGATGGCACTGACATCCAGTTTTGTTCTTGTCCTCAGTGATGTGTCATTTTCTAATCTTTCTTTCACTATTTCTAGAGTTTTTTCAATAGGGACATTAGTAAACAAACTTTCGACATCAAAACTAACTAGAAGATCTCCATCTTGAATTTGTAATTCATTCAATTTATCCAGAAAGTGAGGGGTATTCTTTATAAAACTATTTCCATTTCCAGTTAGTGGTTTCAGAATGTTGAGTAGGTATCTAGCGAGTTTTTGTGAAGGAGATCCAATGGAACTAACAATAGGGCGTAGAGGATGAGATGGTTTGGGTATTTTTGGTAAACCATAAAAATGTGGGGGTTTGCTTTGGTGTAATATCACACCACAGCAAACCTGAAAAGATCAAACGAATTGGACATAGGTATGATGTGAGAACATCATTTAGAACAACAAACACACTGAGATCTATACTAACACAAACAAAACCAAAAAACGCAGAAGAAAGTACCAAAAATTGTGTTTACAACATACCTTGTTCTTGTGGTGATAGTTATATAGGTGAAACGTCAAGACCATTGGAAGTGCGCCAAAGTGAACATCAGAGTTACATCAGAAATCGACAAATAACTGGATCAAAAATTGCAGAACATATCCTCACATCCAATGGCGATCATACGATTGAATGGAATAGGACATAAATCTTGATGAAAGAACCACATCAAGAGAGGAGAAAATTGAAGGAAACGGCCTGTATTCTTCTTTCCAATAACAACTGCTTTTCAACAAATTCTGTTGAAATGGATCATACATGGTTACCTCTACTCAGAGAGGAAGTGAGATATGGTAGAATGCTAATAAACTGATCCGAACAACGCCCCATATATCAAATGAGCAATACGTCAATGTCAAACTTTTTTGGCAGATCTCAATTGACATCCGTCAGTTGAAAAAGCAAAAAAAACCAATTATTAAAGCAATTAAAGGAGATTTAGAAGATTTTGAGAACGGGGGCAGATATAGTCCCCGAAACGTCAAGCAAAAACTATATAGAGAAGTATCTTTTGAATTTAAAAAAAAAAATTTGATAGGCAAATTCAGAAACCGGCAAGTTATTGACAAATTGAATCATTTTTCCATAGGAAATATAATTTGGTGAACGCAATAACTTATCGGGGTGAACTAATCAGTTTGCCCTTTCTACACTTGGATAGATTTTCCTGATTATATTTTCATTTTCACACTGTGGAAGGTTACCCAAAAAACATGTCAAGAAACTAAGAAGGTTTATTCTATTTTTTACTTTTCAGTTCCGTATTTTGTCGGTTTAATTTTTTGTTAAAAAGTTTTTTGTTTCTACATATCAACAACCTGAAAAATATCTATTTTCTCATTCAATATTATATCAATATTGCATACAAAACCGATGATAATTTTTGTCCGCGACTGTTTTATAATACATCAATTATTCAACTGTTTCCTCAATAATAATGATGTAGATTGTACACTAATAACAGTGATTAATCATTATTCGCTTACTCTTGCACTCACTCATAAACCGGAAATATATGAAAAATACTGTGACCTAAGAAGTTTCATGTACCGGCAATCGATTATACCAAAAAATACTCAATTAGCGGAAATCCAACCCGTGTAGCTTGGATGGATGCCAAGTCAAAGTCAAAACTATTTATTTCCTATTTGTTCATACAAGTCACAAATTTACATTTCACCCAATCAATTATTTTCCTACGAGTATGTGGAAAAGAGTACTTTTTTAATGATTTGTCGTGTGAAAAGAAGAGAAGAAGAAGTCGTCAACCCTGTAGTCGAAACTTTGGCTGTTAACAAGAACGCATACATATGGTGATTATCCCAAAGTGAAGGTTTTTCTTAAAAGAAAAAGTGCCGGCTATAAGCCGAAAAAGGCAAACGTTTTCACGAGAGAATAGGTAACTACATTTTTGCTTGATGCTGCAGATGAAAAATTACCAGGCGGATGAAAAATGTCACTGTGTCCTGAGATAGCAGAAAACTCTAGAATGTTTCCTCAATATAGCAAATAAAATGAAGTAGTCGAATAAATACTTTTGCAAAAATTACGAGTCTAATTGCATCATTTCTTGGATTACATAATACTGCAAAATATACTGGCCATAGTTTTAGAAAGTCCTCTGCGTCGCTTTTAGTTGGTTCAGGGGCTGATATTTTGAGTAAATATCATGGTGGATGACAATGGTCAACTGTTGCAGAAGGCTATGTGGAGCAGTCCGTGGAAGAAAAAGTTAAAATTGGAAACGGTATTTTTAGTGGTAATATCACGAACAGTGGAAATGTCGAAGTCGAGAACAATAATACTTGTAACATTATACAAGAAAAGCCTTTCGATTTAGTATTACAAAATCATCGTTTGGAATTAACATACAGAATTGTACTAGTAATATAAATCTTGTAAAAATCAGTATGATGGAATATGATTGTAATATGTTTAATAAAAAACGATTGGAATGAGAATGATGGGTATTGTGTATTACCTATATTTAAACAACGTAGGTCTGTACTTTTTTGGACGCCGCGCCGTGCAGAATATTTTTTTTTGCACTTTGTACAAAAATAGCCTCCTTTTGACATTTAAAAGTCATAAAAAATTACACATTTTTTATGTAAGTATTGGAAAAGTACTTTTGGGATGTTCTTGTTAACAGCTAAAGTTGATTTCAACATAGAAATCGACACAAGGTTGACGACTTCATAGTTTTAGAGTTTTCTCCCAAGTACGCAAGAATGACGGGTTCTGAAACCTACATTATACATTTTTAAATACTAACAAATATGACGTGAATAAACAAAGTTACCCACAAAAATCATAGATTGCGCGTAGATTGACACTTGAATGTATCGAATCAAACGTAGGTAATTTATTCGCTGCAACAAACTCAAATAAAATCTCGCATGTGCAACCGTGTAATCATCATCGCCTCCTTTCCTACTTCCATATTGTTATAGACCGATTTATTAACATTATGGTGCTATCTCGCGGTATCCATCTAGATGTTCACTTCCTTCGGAAGAGCTCAACACGTGAAAGAGGATCGTCGACCTGTGAATGGCTCATAAAAATAATACTTTTCAGTAATTTTGAATTCAGTCTCATGCCAAACCACCCGTAGAAATCTCACTAGTTTAATAATGCCATTGTAGACAGAGGCGTAGCTATGAGGGAATCCAAAGGACAATCGCAATAATAACAAAGAAATTATAATGACCAAAGAAATTATAATGATACAGCCGAAAAAGACTAGCCAATTTAGTAAATTGGTTCATCAGCAGATTACTAACAATAAATTTCTCCAAAACTTACTTTATCAACTTCACGATTTATAATAACAACATGCCCCCATATGCAAGACTCAGTATTAATTAAAACAATATAGAAATAGAAATGAAAGAGAACATCAAATATCTTGGTCCAGTAATCGATCGGAATCTTAGGTGGAATAAACATACGGAATATGTTACTAAGAAATTGAGATATCTCGTAACAAAATTCAAATTATTCCAAAGCTTTTCAGCTTAACTCAAATGACGACCATTGGTCTAAACCCATATAAACTACCCATAGTATGGGGAGGCATCACTTACAATTACCTGACGATCCTAGAAGTTACACAAAAATGGCTGATAAAAATAATGCACAAGAAAAACTTCATATATCCCACGGATAATCTCTTTGCAGAATCTAAGCTACTCACGTAACTATATTTCTTGAACCTAGCTTCTTACCACCACAAACATAAAAATAAATTCCAATCAATGGACTACCAATAAAATTCGCGACTAAACTACTAAAATACCTACTAAAAGTTAAACAACCAAAAATTGAAGATTCCTAACTCACCTCGGTCCGATAATCTATTAAGACATTCCAAATGAAATAAGAGCGCTATCGAATAAATACATATTGAAAAAAAATAAAAAAAATGGCTCCTTCAACTATCGGGGACAAGAATTCATCAAATAATCCGAAGAAAAGTCTAAAAATAAATGAATATATATGCATGCATATATTTCACAAAATCAATCATCCACTATTTTTCTACCCATAGGGGTGGATCATTTCATTCCAAATTGAAATATGATCAACTATGAGGTATACCTTATCTAATAAAAAAAAAACATCCAAATGGGAAAACCCACTATGAAGTTATGCTTGATAGAATCGGTTAACGGACCAAAATTCAGAGGGTGAACGATCAATATCCTCCATTTTGCTACCCTTAGGGATGGATTTCATTGTTCAAATTCAAATGGTACCAACTTCGAAGTACATCCTATCCAATGAAAACAGAATCATCGGAACCGAACTGCTCTGTGAAAAATTATGCGTGGTCATACATAAAAAAAAATTTATATATATATATATATATATATTTATATATATATATATATATATATATATATATATATATATATATATATATATTTATATATTTATATATATATATATATATATATATATATATATAAGTCAATTGGACGTTTCAAATGAAATACAATCGACCTATACAGTGCTAGTCAAAAGTCCCCTCCCCCCCTCGTATCTTTTGAACGGGTATACTTATAATAATGAAATTTGGAGGGTGGAAATAAACGGATGTAGGCTTCTCAACTGGTCATAACAGGTGACGCAATAGTCATAAATGACGTCACAAGGCCACTGTGACCAATAATTTTAAATGGGACCCTATGGCAAGTGACAGCTCGTTTGAAAGGTATTGAAAATACCTATTCAGTCATACCAATTTTGTTTGGGTTTCGGCTGATTTTGATTGATAAATTGAAGAAATACGAAAATTATAGTTTCGCATTTAATTAATAAAGATTTTAAAGTACGCCTCTGGTTAATTGTCAAAAAGGTTGACGTTTTTGAATTCTCTACTTGTCAAAGTGTTTATACCTTGAAAATTTACCTAAGCTATTGTTTAACGAGACGTTTAAGTGTTTACATAGGCAAAATGGTACGTACTGTAGCCGACAAAGTAGCAGCTATCTTAATAATTGGTGAATGTAGAAACAATTTCCATGCAGCGGAACGACTGTTTAATGAGAGGTACCCCGATCGCCCTATATCGAGGGGGCATCAGGTAGTGTTCAAGATGCCAAACGATCTGGTCGACCAACAATTAGTGATACAAAAAAATTACTAATTAAAGGAAACCCCTTCTTCCACAGCCCAAGTTGCGTCTATCTGTGAAGTCAGTCAAAGGACAGTACATAGGGTGTTGGCTAAAAACAAATTTCATCCATACAAATTAAAAATGGTGCACCAACTTTCAGATGATGACCCCGACCGAAGACTAGAATTCTGTGAAACTATGTCCAATAAAATGAACCAACAACCAGGCTACATACAACAATTTTTTTAGTGACGAAATACTTTCTTTCTCAATGGAAATGTTAACACTCAAAATGTGAGGTATTGGAGTGACACAAATCCTCACATCTTTCGTGAAAAACATACTCAATTTCCAGAAAAAGTAAATGTTTGGGCAGGTATTTTGGGAAACCACATAGTTGGGCCTCTTTTTCTCAATGCTAACTCAACCGGTGAATTGTATCTGGAGATGTTACAAAATGATATTGAGGCGATAATTCTTGAAATTCTAGAAGATAATCCAGATGAATTCGACAACTTGGAAATAACGTTTCAACAAGATGGTGCTCCTGCACACTATTACGGTGCAGTAAGACGTTACCTAGATGAAGAATATCGTGGTAGATGGATTGGACGACGAGGTTCGATCGAATGGCCAGCTCGGTCACCGGACCTTACACCATTAGATTTTTTTCTATGGGGGTACTTGAAATCTAAGGTTTACGCTACAGCACCTGACAGTATTGCCATTCTGAAACAACGAATTGTTGAAGAATGTAGGGCAATTTCCGCTGACACACTGGGACGAGTACGACAAGAGTTTAGCAATAGGATGCATTACTGCCAGGAAGAAGATGGAGCACATTTTGAACACTTATTATAAGAACTGGTTCTTAAATCTTTATTAATTAAATGCGAAACTATAATTTTCGTATTTCTCCAATTTATCAATCAAAATCAGCCGAAACTCAAACAAAATTGGTATGACTGAATAGGTATTTTTAATACCTTTCAAACGAGCTGTCACTTGCCATAGGGTCCCATTTAAAATTATTGGTCACAGTGGCCTTGTGACGTCATTTATGACTATTGCGTCACCTGTTATGACCAGTTGAAAAGCCTACATCCGTTTATTTCTACCCTCCAAATTTCATTATTATAAGTATACCCGTTCAAAAGATACGAGGGGGGGAGGGGACTTTTGACTAGCACTGTATATATATATACAGTGTGACCCATTTAAAATGGCATACGTTTATTAGGCAATTTTCGTTTTGAAATTTGACTACACCACTGGATTCGTAGTCGTTATAAATGAAAACCATGAAAATTTCATGAAAAAATGTTGGTTAACAACGAAGTTACAACAATTTTAATTTTGGAAACAAAGTATTTGATATTAATTTTCATTTAGATTATAGAGAAAATCTGGCAACATTGCCGATACAAAGTAGAACACCAGTGAATTTGTACAGCAAAAATCTGAAGTCAATAGCTCATTCCGTTCTACAGTTATAACTCCTGAAATTATGGTAATGTGAGCGATTTCTGGTGGAAGCGATTTTGTAATAAAAATCTAACTACGCCACTGGATTTGTGAATTATATTCCCTTAAAATCATTTATTTAAGTTAAGGTTATAAGTGTATTCGAAAATAACAGAAAATTAAAAATTTATTTTCAAGTTATGCAGTTTTCAATAGCCGATAAAAACGAAATGAACCGAATCAAGTTTTAAAGTATCAAAATTATTTATTCAATAATAAAACAGAAAGCAGGACAAAAAAATGTTCCTTTTTAATTCTGAAAAACAAGCTTTTAGAGAAGGTATCAATAATTTGCGGAAAGCTGAACTAATACATTGGGCATAGGTATTGTACTAAATCAATAGTAGGCTGTGATTTAGTACACCACAAATCGCTCACATTACCATACTTTCAGTAGTTATAACTGTTGAACGGAATGAGCTATTGACTTCGGATTTTCACTGTACAAATTCACTTGTGCTCTACTTTGTATCGGCAGTGTTGCCAGATTTCAAATATGTCTGCAATCTAAATAAAAATTATAATCAAATACTTTATATCCAAAATTAAAGTTGTTGTAACTTCGTTGTTAACCAATATTTTTTTATGAAATTCTGATGGTTCTCATTTATAACGACTACGAATCCAGTGGTGTAGTCAAATTTGGAAAAAAAAATTGCCCAATTAACTTTTGCCGTTTTTGACAAAAAAAAACATAGAGTACCTTGGAAATGAAACTAAAGTTATGAAAATTCGTGTCAAGATACAGTTTTTGATGCTCAATATGAGAAGAAATATTTTTGAGATTGACTGAAAAATGCGTATTCTACAGGGGTGGTTCCATTTTAAATGGGTCACACTGTACATATATATATATATATATATATATATACGCGTCGACTAGACAACCTCCTCCTTTTTGGTTTCGTCGGTTAAAAAGTAGTACACTTTATCAAAAATGCATTTTTGAAACCATTATTGCAGTTTCGGGAACGTCCTACTTCTACTGTATGAAAAAGTGTGAAGTTCTTTATGATTGATTTGTTTGAAAATATACACAGGATGTTCATAAAATCAGATGTGGAATCATCTGAGACTGAAAGATAAACTTCAATCACTATCTTCCATCGTTCAAGTTGACCTCTTGTGGGGTATTCATGTTGAAAAGGGAAACATTCTCAATTGAAATATTTCTAACTTTTTTCCATCTTTTCAAAGTGAAAATGTGTTTCCCATTTCTTCCGGTCTTCCTGATGATCGTGGAAGCGTGAAATAGATTTTCGTCGACAAATATGTATTGAAGACAGTGAATGCGATGCCTCTCTTGCGTCAATGTTACAAATCATTTCTGGTGAGTACTCTCTTTTGGAAAACATTCTTCTTTGCCTCATTCATCCATATGAGTTTTTAATCAAGACTGGCATAGAAAATCAAGTAACTATCTGAATGAAAAGGCAAATTTTCAATTTCATATTTTTTCTTTCGAGTTAGGGTCCTTTCAGAATATTTATTAGACGTAGTTCAATGTCCAGCGTGGCTTCAGCCAGGGAAGTAGTTGTTTTCTTTTAGACATTCCCAAAAAATAACTTTATTTTTATCGTGGATTTTTCAATTAACAAAAAAATATTTCTATTCAATACTCAATTGAGAATGTTTTATGATGTATTTGTCTGCTACTAAACTACCTCCGAACAAATGTACACTTTGTACACAAAGATAGTATCTATCTCATAGTTTCAGCTTTGCTATTGAGGAAGTTTTATAATTAATAATGTCTATCAAAATGAGCCTAAGTCACCCAGCTAGGTTAAAGTGACCCGAAATTACGGTACGTTGTCTATATACGGGTCTCTTTCTTGGGGCAAAAAAATATTATGTCTGTTATATCTTCGAACATCTTTGCAGTCGGGTAAAAAACAAAAATATTCAACACAATAATATAATGATTTTCAGAATAGTCAATGTCCTTTGAAAAGTCAAACAATCAAATATAGGTTAGAATCGGCAAATTATCTCCTTAAACCCCCGAATTCATGAGATTTAACTTAAACCATTGTTAAACTAGGTTTATCTCATAAACCCGTATTGAACAACTGAAACAAAATTGGTAATCCTGGTTTAAGCCCAATCAGTTGGTCATCCTTGATTGAACAATCCATTCCTGAAAATACTTTCAATATATGTCAACTTCTAACAAATCTACATGTAACAACTCTACGCGTATATAGGTTCATGTCTGTACATGTATATGTGTCTATTGATTAGCAAATAATCTATATTAAGTAGTTTTTAGTAAATATTTTATACCGATATTTTAACCCCTATCGAAACATCTGATGTTTGTTCCACTTTTATGCCCACTTTTATGTCCACAATTTATAACATTTATCCACTGGATAAATATCATTATTATTATTATTTTCAGCAAATACTGCACTATAGTGCTCGTAAGTGAAAAATGTATTGCTGTAATCAAAATAGTGTCAAGTGCACTAGTGCATTCAGACCGTTTTTCTCGTTGCCTACAGCTCTATTTTTAACCGACGAAACCAAAAAGGAGGAAGTTCTCTAGCCGACGCGTGTATTTGATTTTTTTTATTTATTTTTTTTATGTATGATCACGCATAACTTTTTACTGAGACGTCCGATTCCGATGTTTTTTTTTTCAGTGGATAGAGTGTACTTCGAAGTTGGTTCCATTTAAAAGATGAAATCCACCCCTAAGGGTAGCAAAATGAAGGATATTGATCACTCACCCTCTGAATTCTGGTCCGTTAACCGATTCTATCAGGCATAACTTTGTACTGGGATCTTCGATTTGGATGATTCTTCTTTCATCAGATAGGGTATACCTCATAGTTGATCATATTTGGATTTCGAATGGAATTATCCACCCTTACGGGTAGAAAAATAGGGGATAATTGATTTTTCACTTGTGAACATTAGCATACATATGTAGTTGACAATGACAGATCGCTAGTGTCATTATCACAATCATTAGGTTTATTCTATGAGAGGATGGAATGATATACAAAGTAATGAAATAAACTAACCAGAACAACAAAAATAATGTATATTACACATATAGTAAAAGTAGATAATCATATTATTTAACTGGTAATAGTTGAAGTAAGGTGGGTAAGTAAGTATTTTGGAAGTAATAAAAAAAACAAGTAGTAATTGGTAGATTTCAGCCACAAAAAATTGAAAAATAAAAACTTTTTATAAAAATAGAACCGACGAAATACGGAACTGAAAAGTAAAAAATAAAATAAACCTTCTTAGTCTCAATAACTGAGCTCCTAAACTAATATAAGTAACCAATTTTGAGTCGGCGCCAAACAAACAATCAACGAAGATCATTAAATTACTTTAAATTATCAGAATGTCACCGCGCAACTCGATGGCATCATTTACGCCTTACCTAATTCATTTGCTTGTTTGTTTGGCGCCGACTCAAAATTAGTTACTTACATTAGTTGATGAGCTTAGTTATTGAGACTAAGAAGGTTTGTTTAATTTTTTACTTTTCAGTTCCGTATTTCGTCGGTTTAATTTTTTGTCAAAAAGTTTTTATCAAGAGGAAGAGTTCACGATCAACGCAATCGAAAACTTCAGAGGAATCTAAAAATAATCCACATATGTGCAGTTTTTCATCGAGAGCATTCATCACGTGCGCATTAAAATCGTATAATGCCGTTTGAGTGCTCTCATTTTGGATTTGAGACCATTTATTTCGACAAAAATACATCCAGTGGTTGTTGAGGATAGTCTGAAAAGACATATTACTTTTTCATGCTATTCATAGATTATTATATGAGACACCCTATTCGTGAAATGTATACCCTACCAGGAAATGTTCATTCAGGCTCAAGTAAGGCTCAAGTTACAAAAAGTTGTTGAATAGCTGAACTGCAGTAACCGCATTAAACAGTTTTTGTTTTTAATTGATCTTCCGTACTTCAGAGGAATCACTGTTTGATGATTCAACTTGAATGATTTCTTGTTCGGTATATCTATAAAAACATGTGCGCTTAATGAGAAATAGTTTTTGACTAATTACCTAGGAATGTGTGGTTTTCTTCAATATTGTTAGTTTCATATTTACTGAACTATGAAACCCAAAAAAAAGTTTTTGGTATATTTTATCGAAAGGAATCATTTTGGCCCTTTGACAATTTTTTCCATTTTCTAATCAACAAAGGGAAATAATCGTTCACACTTCAGTGAAACTCGATACGTTCTATCGATTGATTGATTCCCCATTTTTTTTTCTAATATTTTTGGCCATATACAGGGTGTTAGTGAATAAGTGCGACAAACTTCAGAGGGTGATTCTGCATGAAAAAATAATGACAGTTTGCTTTATGACTTTTGTCCGCAAATGCTTCTTTTTCCGAAATACGGGGTGTTAAAGTTTTTTTCAAAAACTGACTATTTATTTATTGCTCTGAAACCGATCGAGATATACAAATGAAATTTGGTTAGTTTCGAAAAGTAGTTGTTGCGCATTTTTTGACATGCAATTAAGAATTGTATGTTCATCATTGGCACGCATACTGGTAATGATCTGAATTAAAAAAAAAAAAATGGTACGCTACTGAAATATTCCAAATTAAAATTTTTTGAATTTCTCGTTCAATTTGTTACAAAAAATTTCTTCTGCCTTTTTTTCATATGTGGCGCCGTTTTTATGCAAAAAAATTAAACATCTTAACGCGTATTTGTCATTACTTTATTATATTATCTAGGAGCGATGCTAGTAGGCTACTGTCAACATTCTGTTAAATACGAATATTTCAACGAAATGTCAAATAAGCGTTTTTCATTTTTAAGCTTTCAGTTTGGTATAACATTAATGATAATAAGTAATTAATTTTTCTTTTATCGAAAATAATGGAAATGTATATAAATGCGGAATTGTCAGACATACATTTTGTCTAGCGTCGAAGTAATGGAAATGGTCGGCAAGCTCGACGATTGTATGCTGAGTTGTATTCAGGACGTAGGGTACCCCATCACACAATATTTGCTCGTCTTCACCAACGTTTGCGCGAAAATGGTACATTTAAGAAACAAACGGCTGACTGCAGGCGCCCTCGAGAAGTACGAACTGTGCTAGAAGAAGCAGTTCTCGAGTTAATTGCGGAGTCACCTGAAACGAGTACTTGAAAAATTGCCAACATACTGAATATAAGCAACTTCGCTGTATTTAAAATTCTTAAAGAACAGCAATTGTATCCGTTCCATATTCAACGTGTGCAAGCTCTACTACCTAGAGACTTTTTTCCGCCCCTAGTTTTTTGCCATTGGATTCTTCAGCAAATCGCTCAAATTCCTAATTTTTTAAATGGCGTTTTGTTTACTGACGAGGCTAATTTTGGTCGACAGTGTATACGAAATTTCCATAACAATCACCTCTAGGCTGATTAAAATCCACATGGAATATTTGAAGCTTTTTTTCAGCATCAGTTTTCAGTAAATTCATGGCTTGGGGTACTTGATGATCATTTAATCGATCCATATTTCCTCCCACAACGACTAACAGGCGACTCTTACCTCAATTTCCTACTGTTCTTCTTGAAGTAATTCCTCTACAGCTGAGACAACACTTCTGGTTCATGCATGATGGTGCACCAGTCCATTTCAGCATTAGTGTGCGTAATCACTTAGATACAGTATATCCAAATCGTTGGATAGGTAAGGGAGATACGGAACATTGGCCTGCTCGATCTCCGGATTTAAATCCTCTAGATTTTTGCATTTGGGGTTTTCTTAAGTCATTAGTTCATTCCACTCCCGTCGGCTGTGAGACAATAAAAAATACACCAGGAATATTTGCGCGAATACGACAATCAATGAGGTGAAGAGTTGAATCTTGTATCACGTCTGAGGGAAGTCATTTTGAACATTTGTTCTAGCTTTGCGCCTATTTATTTATTAGTGTTATTTTCTGTTATTGTTATGGTTTAACGTTATTGTATTAGATAGTTCTTGGTAATGTATTGAAGAAATGAAAAATACGCGTTAAGATGTTTTATTTTTTTGCATAAAAACAACGCCCCATACGGAAAAAAGGCAAGAGTAATTTTCTGTCACAAATTGAACGAGAAAATATCTCAGTGGCGTACCGTTTTTTCCTTAAAAAAAATGAGATCATTACCCATATGCGCGCCAATGATGAACAAAAAATTATTAATTGCATGTCAAAAAATGCGCAATAACTACCTCTTGGAACACACCAAAGTTCATCCGCATATCTCGACCGGTTTCAGAGCAATAAATAAATAGTCAGTTTTTAAGAAAAACTTTTAACACCCCGAATTTCGGAAAACGAAGCATTTGCGGACAAAAGTTATATAGCAAACTGTCATTATTTTTTCATGCAGAATCACTCCCTGAAGTTTCTCGCACTTATTCACTAACACCCTGTATTTGATATTTAATGATTTTTTCATTTGTTTTCGAGATATATTGAATAAAATAAATTTCAAATTTCAATATTTTGATTTTCATTTGTTTTTCCATTTTCCGATGGATGTAGTAAAAAATTACAAATTGATAGTTTTTTGCGTCATCCAGAGGCATATATTAAATCATTCATATTCGGATTTAGTCGATTGGTTCAGGAGATATATTATTTCGAACCGAAACGTCTCTTTCGGAAAATCGCCGTGGAAAACCCACTCAGAATTTTCCGATCGGGCCCAATTTCAATAGGAACCGTCTCTTGCCGGTAATGTATTTTTCCACTGAAAATGAAATCGATTGAGCCATGTTGCGATCACAATAAATGACCGGAAAAAAATGGAAAAAACACGGAAAAACCACCTTACAGTTTTCCAATTTCCTTCATATTTCAATGACATAATACTATTTCGAGTACTCTAAGATGACTTCGAGTGGATATCTCAAATGGTTCCGGAGATATATCGATTTGAAATGCCACATCCTGACAGACAGACCACATACAAAAACCAAAGTTGCTCAAAATTAGCTGAGAACTAGGAAGAATCTTAAACAATTTCTGAATGTATAGTTGCATACTTTGGATATTCATTGTACTAGAACGCTTTATTTTTCTACGAATATTTCGCAACGAAATGAAAAATATAGCGCGCTCATCATGAAATGTTCAACCGATCATTGGAGTTTACCACACAAGCAGTTCAAACGTAATAGTTAGTAGCCATGAAACCACGTACAAAAAAAAGTAATGGAAACCTAGGTGGAATTTATAGCCCTCATTCAATGGTGATTATGTTCTTTTATACTCTAGTTTTCGTTTTTCAAATTGATGTTCTAGTATGAAAGAGGTTTTCAGAGCACTGCTAACTATTGTTGCGATCAACAAAAAGGGCCAATGATGATTACATGATTTATACGAGTCGAGTGTAGCAAACGGGTGAGAATATATGGCCTATTAGGAATTGAAGAACGCATATGATCTTTTTGTTTCATTGGTATGTAGGTATTTCGCCTTGAAGCACTTTTCCACAATTTACGCATTCTAGGACTTGTGTAACATGTCTCAGTATTCAGACAGGTATTTCTACTGAGATTTTTTCGAAAGTATCATGCGTCGATCCCAAGATATACCAGTTATCGTAGGATTCGCTTGGATGGTCATGTATTTCGTTTATGTTGGAAATCTCACGTTTACTATTTGTGAAATGAATTATTCAAATGATCATATACATATACAAACTTAAAAAATTCGAAATTTTATTTTTTAGGAAGTGAACCATACTTTTTCGCACACGCACACTCAGGGTACTGTTCATGCAATGCGAACGCAGAATTCAAATAAAATAATTTTGTTTTAACCTGATGATGACAAATACCATGTCGAAACGTAGTTAAAAAAAATTATATGAATTGAATGAATCAGACCTTTATTCCAAGAAACTGAAGAAAATATATATATATATATATATATATATATATATATATATATATATATATATATATATATATATATATATATATATATATATATATATATATATATATATATATATATATATATATATATATATATGAAAGTGGGACATTATTGTCCGAGAGAAATTATGAAAAAGGAATTTGTGGCATAATGGACAGATTATTAAATTAAAGGAAAACAGCATCCTCAAGCGGGACTCTACCCACAACCTTATGCTTTCCGGTAATCGCTCTTACCACTGAGCTATCGGGCTATAAGAATCGACACACACTCGCGAACACTTTACTTCCTTAATTTAATGTGAATGTTGGAATGAATCGAAATCAATCATCAATGGCCGTCGAGACCCCATACCTATTCACCCAACATCATCGTCGAATTGACGTTTTCAGTAGAAGATCTAGGAAGATGATCTCCAACCACTGATAAGATTTAGCCAAATATATGATGTGGAAGTGGGAAATTATTGTCCGGGAGAAATTATGAAAGAGGAATTTGTGGCATAATGGACAGATGAGCGTATGTCCGGAAAGCATAAGGTTGTGGGTTCGAGTCCCGCTTGAGGATGCTTTGTTTCTTCAATTTAATAATCTGTCCATTATGCCACAAATTCATTTTTTATCATTTATCTCGGACAATAATTTCCCACTTTCACATCATATATTTGGCTAAATCTTATCAGTAGTTGGAGATCATCTTGCTAGATCTTCCACTGAAATCGTCAATTCGACGATGATGTTGGGGGAATAGGTATCGGGTCTCGACGGCCATTGATTAGTACGTTCGATTTTCGATTCATTCCAACATTCACATTAAATCAAGGAAGTAAAGTGTTCGCGAGTGTGTGTCGATTCTTATAACCTCGATAGCTCAGTGGTAAGAGCGTATGTCCGGAAAGCATAAGGTTGTGGGTTCGAGTACCGCTTGAGGATGATTTTTTTCTTTAATTTAATAATCTGTCCATTATGCCACAAATTCCTTTTTCATAATTTCTTTCGGACAATAATTTCCCACTTTCACATCATATATTTAGCTAAATCTTATCAGTGGTTGGAGATCATCTTCCTAGATCTTCTACTGAAATGGTCAATTCGACGATGATGTTGATAAGTACGTTCTATTTTCGATTCATTCCAACATTCACATTGAATTAAGGAAGTAAAGTGTGTGTCGATTCTTATAGCCTCGATAGCGCTCAGTGCTAAAATCATATGTCCGGAAAGCATAAGGTTGTGGGTTCGAGTCCCGCTTGAGGATGCTTTTTTTCTATAATTCAATTATCTGTCCATTATGCCACAAATTCCTTATATATATATATATATATATATATATTTGAAATAGTTTTCTTGAATCCTTCCTGTATATTTTTTTCCCGTAGAATGTCTTGGGTTTTTGGATTCGACAATTATTGAGACATTTATATTGGTAAAGACGTTTCGTCCCGGGCCTGGGACTTCTTCAGTTTCATTTATTTCATGTTATATAATTCTAAGTGACATGTAGTGGTCAATTTATATCAAAATTAGTTTTCTTATTTTTTGGAATTTTTCCACATAATGGAGGCATATCAACATATTTCATGTGAACGTCATGAATAAAATTGAGAAAGACTAGTGGTAATTTTTAATTATTAGATACTGAATTTTTTGGGAGAGATCTTTTCTTAAGTTTAAAAATGGGAATTGAAAAATTATTGTCTTTACTTTTAAAATAAAAAAGGTTTCGATTTTTAAAGTGGTATTTCATTCTTTCAAAAGTAACTGATGGTAACACACTTTTATTGGGTTCACTTGTAAATAACAAACAATTTAATCAAATCTTGGAAGTCAATTTTAACATAACTCTAATTGTCGTATCGAAATGTATATGTAGTATAATTTGGTATCTGATGATGGAGCCAGGAGGTGAATAGTGGAACTCTTCAGTGGCTACTAGTAAAATATGGCGAATGCACTGGTTCTCAGCATATTCGCCAAAATAACTTCCATCTCATGTGGATGAATCAATCGAAAAATGTTTATCCCGTAGTCTTTCTTAGTCTACAGCAATATCATATATGACAATGAGGACTTGAAAGTTGAAAAGCATAAGAATAAAGTCATTGACCAAAAAATGTTATTTTACGTAAAAAAAGCGTGGGGTGCTCTTCACTCACTGCTAAACCGACGAAATAAAAAAGGAGATTCTCTGATCAACGCGTATATTTTTATTTTATTTTATTTTTTATGTATGATCACGCATAACTTTTCACAGAGCAGTTCGATTACGATGATTCTTTTTTCATTGGATAGGGTGTATTTCGAAGTTGGTCCCATTTGAATTTGAACAAAAATATCCATACCTAAGGGTAGTAAAATGGAGGATCGTTCACCCTCTGAATTTTGGTCCGTTAACCGATTCTATCAGGCATGACTTTGTAGTGGGTTTTCCGATTTGGATTATTCTCGTAGTTGATCATATTTCAATTTGGAATGAAATAGAAAAATAAGGGATGATTGATTTTTCACTTGTGAACATTGGCACACATATGTGGTTGACATTGGCAGATTCTCTTACATCCGTCACAATAATCACATTCTCTAAAAGAATGGAATTATATACAAAGTGATGAAATCAACTAACCAGAACTTTCAAAAATAATTTATATTATATAACAATAAATAGTTAAAGTAGATAATCATATTATTTAACAGTTGATAGTTGAAGTAAGCTAGGTAAGTAAGTATTTTGGAAGTAATCAAAAATTAATTATGTAGTAATTAATAAATTTCAGCCACAAAAAAAATTAAAAATAAAAACTTCTTAACAAAAAATTAAACCGACGAAAAAATCAACTGAAAAGCCAAAAATGAAATAAACCTTTCTTTTCATTATGATAATTGAGCTCCTTAACTAATGTGAGTAACTGATTTAGAGTCGGCGCCAAACAAACTAGCAATTGAATTAGGTAAAGCGTAAAATGATGGTAGCGAGATAGTCTGATTAACAAGTTAAAAAACGGGTTAATTCTTGTTCCCGGTCCTAAAAATATGTGCGATAGCTCATTCGATTCGAAATGACGTCTAGAAAAATGTATCTCGAGCATTTATTAGCACATACAAAATTGCAATTGTTATTAACAAAATGAGATGAAAAAAAAAGGTACTCAGTTTTTCGCTAATAACTCAAAAACTATTGATATTTAAGAAGTTTTTAAAAGAGATCCTCAAAGATTAGGAAATTTCCAATGAAAAAGTTATGACTTTCGAGTTCCCATCTACAATATTTATAATTTTTATTGAACGCCGAAAATAGGTCTCCGCGCGGCGTTACGGCATGTGCGCAACACCGTTGGAGACAGTATATCACACAAAATATTTTTTTTTGGTAATAAATATTAATTTAAAAATTTTAACAAATAATACTTGAAGGATTAAAGCCCCGTTAGAAAAAAAAATTATGTCGATTTTTCAAAAAGTTATACGATTGTTAATTAACTAATTTTTATCCAATCTCTGTTTTTACAAAAGTCGTCTTAAAAGTTTAAATAACTGACCTATACATTTTTTGCTTCTTGGAGCCCTTCTCATATATACATACTCAAACAAGATCACAAGATAAAAGTTCATTAAAGTTTCATATTTTTTTGTTATATTTTTTTAAATTTACAAAAAATGTAATATTAAAAAAAAAATTGTTGACAAATGTTATTATTCAACTGTTTTCGCATTAATTAACGTAGGATTTTTTTTACTTCATTTGTTAAGAAATTGTTTATAAACAAATAGACAAGTATAATATTTTTAAAAATTATTTCTTACCATTTTATTATCAAGACAAAATGAAGATTTAAAAAAACAAAACCTTAAATAAATTGTTGAATTGTTGTGTTTGTCTTTATATTTCGTTTATTTAAATAATTAATTGGGAAAATGTTTTCTCTTTAAAAATTATAATTGGTATTTCTCTATGGCTTAACAAAAAAAAATTAATTGTTTATTAAGTTAACAATTTGTTATGAACAATTTGTGACCCTCGGTTTATTTTTTTCCTGAAAGTAAAAAAAAAATACAAAAACAGCCATATATAACAAAGTACTGTTTTTTTTTTTAAATATTACAATTTTTTCTGTACTTTGTTATATATGGCTGTTTTTATAAATTTTTCACTTCCAGGAAAAAATAAACCGAGGGTGACAAATTGTTTATAACAAATTTTTAACTTAATAAACAATGAAATTATTGATAAAAAAAATGTTTGTTAACCTATAGAAAAATGCCAATTATGATTTTTGAAGAGAAAAAATTTAATTATTTAAAAAACGAAATATGAAAAAACTATTATAAACACAAAAAAAGGTATTCGGGGTATTTTTTTTTATCATCATTTTGTCTTGACAATAAAATGGTGAGAAATCATTTAAAAAAAATATGATACTTGTCTATTTGTTTATAAACAATTTCTAAACAAATGACGCAAAACAAAAAATTCTACGTTAATTAATGCCATTGTAAGATGCAAAAACAGCTGTATAATAACATTTGTCAACAAAAAATTTGTTAATAACTTTTTTTTAATATTTTATTTTTTGTTCATTTAAAAAATTAAAAAAAAAAAAATTTAATAACTTTTATCACGTGATCTTGTTAAGTATGTATATAAGAAGGGCTTCAAGGAGCAAAAAATTCATAGGTCAATTATTTAAACTTTTATGTCAATTTTTGTAAAAACAGAGATTGGATAAAAATTAATTAATTAACAATCGTATAACTTTTTGAAAAATCGACATAAAAATGTTTTTCTAACGGGGCTTTATTCTTTCAAGTGTTCTGATGATACCAGAATTTTTTCAAATGTTTAAATTGATATTTAATACTATAAAAAAATTATTTTGTGTGATATACTGTCTCCAGCGGTGTTGCGCTCATGCCATAACGACGCGCGGAGACCTATTTTCAGCGTTGAATAAAAATTATAAATAATGGAGATAGAATTCCGGGAGTCGAAACTTTTTTATTGGAAATTTCCTTTTCTGTGAGGATCTTTTTTCAAAAATTCTTATATATTGATAGTTTTTGTGTTATTAACGAAAAAGTGAATATATTTTTTTTCCATCTTATTTTGTTAATAACAATTGCAATTTTTTATGTGCTAATAAATGCTATTAATGACATTTTTTATACGTCATTCTGAATCGAATGAGCTATCGCACATATTTTTAGGACCGGGAAAAAGAATTAACCCGTTTTTTAACTTGTTAATCAGACTAAGATGCACAGCGGCGTTTTGATTACTTCGATAATTGTTTGTTTGGCGCCGACTCAGAATTAGTTACTTACATTAGTTTAGGAGCTCAATTATCATTGAGACTAAATAGGTTTATTTTATTTTTTGTTTTTCAGGTGAATTTTTCGTCGGTTTAATTTTTTGTTAAAAAGTTTTTATTTCTTTAACTGCTTAACATTTGAGTTCTCAAAACATACATAGTGTGTAGGAATAATGGTTATATCAGGAAGAACTCTTTCCATTATTATATTTCAAAAATGACTTATAAAAAAAATATAAAAGTAAATTGTGATCCAAGGTATAACCCTACATGTTTTGTGAGTACAGGAACGTCATTGAAAATTAAAATGAAAAAAATATGTACGCCTCTGCTCGATGGCCAAGCAAGCCAACCAACTAGCTGCAAAGTATGTAACAATGGACAATAGCGTCCAGCAGAAGTGTCTTTTACGCAATGTTGTTTTTGAGTTCGCATGAGGAGGGGCAGGAAACACACCATATGAGTAGAACATTTAATTTGTATGCATTTCAAGGACTTCGAACATGTTAATTTCACATAGAGAATAAATTATTATGGAAGATGGCGAGTTGGATGTATGTATTCGTATGTGAGGTACCGTAAGATAGTGGATACGCCAAGATTTGGTATACAGGATGTAAATGCCGTCGATTACGATATGATATCGGGTAATGAAAATGAATGCCGGGATTGGTTGGTTCGTGATGAATCAACTGATAATATCAGATTATAATTCCATTTATGGGGGCTCATACATTTTTCGACTTGGGCATTTCCTAAGTGTATGGATGATATTGACATCAATTTTCTAGTGTTTTGAAAACAAAGTGGAAGGAATTTAATGGACATAGCCCTCAAAAAAAAGTGTTAACCGTAGACACGTGTTTCGGGCTCTCGGCCCTCATCAGTACGGTGGAGAAGTGCAAGGATGAACAACACTTGGTAGAAAACGACAAATCAACGGAGTCAACAAACAGAAGCCAGCCGCTCATTTGTGATTTCGGTCAGCAGACCCTGAATTCCAGGGCAACAACCAACGTCACCACGGAGGCAGCTATAGCTACCTGCGCGACATCCGAGTCCAGGAATATTAATATGAAACAGAGTAATATCGAGGGGACTGTTAAAAACAAAGTGGAAGGAATTTAATGGACATAGCCCTCAAAGAAAAATGTTAACCGTAGACACGTGTTTCGGGCTCTCGGCCCTCATCAGTACGGTGGAGAAGTGCAAGGATGAACAACACTTGGTAGAAAACGACAAATCAACGGAGTCAACAAACAGAAGCCAGCCGCTCATTTGTGATTTCGGTCAGTAGACCCTGAATTCCAGGGCAACAACCAACGTCACCACGGAGGCAGCTATAGCTACCTGCGCGACATCCGAGTCCAGGAATATTAATATGAAACAGAGTAATATCGAGGGGAATTCAGGGTCTGCTGACCGAAATCACAAATGAGCGGCTGGCTTCTGTTTGTTGGCTCCGTGATTGTCGTTTCTACCAGTTTGTTCATCCTCTCACCTATGATGAGCCGAGAGCAACGTGTCTCGTTAACACTCTGAGGGCTACGTCCATAAATTCCTTCCACTGTTTTACTCCCTCGATATTCTCTGTTTCATATTAATATTCCTGACTCGATTCCGCAGGTAGCTATAG
The DNA here is from genome assembly GCA_018342105.1 of Gonioctena quinquepunctata. Taxonomy (NCBI): domain Eukaryota; kingdom Metazoa; phylum Arthropoda; class Insecta; order Coleoptera; family Chrysomelidae; genus Gonioctena; species Gonioctena quinquepunctata. The sequence goes on along the minus strand of JAFIRS010002667.1, from coordinate 136,320 downwards.
CTGCCTCCGTGTGACGTTGTTGTTGCCTATGTCTGCTGACCAATCCAAATGAGCGGCTCTTTTGACTCCTTGATTGTCGTTTCACCAGTTGTTCATCCACTTCTCACTACGATGAGCCGAGAAACACGTGTCTACGTTAACATTTTCTTTGAGGCTATGCCCAATTATATATATATATATATATATATATATATATATATATATATATATATATATATATATATATATATATATATACATATATATATATATATATATATATACAGGGCCACACTTAAAGTTCGCAACATATGGAAGTTTTTTTTATTAAGAGGTATAATGAAAATTTGACTTCGCAGTTAGTTTGTGCTTGAAAAATGAGTAAAAAACAGCCTCTTTCCTTTTGTCATGTGCTACTATAAACCTGTCAAATTTGAATTTCTTTTCAAAAATCCTCAAAAAATCAGATTTTTTTGCAAATTTTGAAAAATGCCAAAGAAAATAGTTGCTCAGTTTCCAATTTTATACCTTTGCTCCAAATTTGGACTCTCTACTGTCACTTCGACTTTTTTCCAATGTTTTTAATTTTTCGAATCTTTCGCTCTACCGATTCGAACGAAACATGATTCAAATTTCATAATTTTGATGAATACGAGACTTCAATATCATATCTTGCCAAGAAAATACTCACAATGGCCTGTTACCAGAAAATAAAATGAATGCACCTCCAGAAATTCGTCTCTGTTGTTGCAAAGTTCATCTAGTTTTTTCATTTCATTGTGAAACTGATTCGGATTTTCGAAGTATGGACGTAAATATGTCAGTAATCAAATAAACGAATTTCTCTTCATTCTTATAACACTCGTATTTCTTTCTTTAATAGATTTTTATCCAGTTTGATTATTTTTCTGACCAATAATTCAGTTACAAACAAACCCGAAATATCATTCTTTTTTGTAAACTGAACAATGAACTATTCAAAAGACTTTCGTTCAAGCGTTTTGTACTGAACATAATATAAAATTTCGTGATTTTAAACAATACAAGACTAATGCAACATCTCGGGAAGAAAATAGTACAATTGATCGAATCAAAATAAAAATTTCCCTTAGTAGGCTTTTGAAACAAATTTTTAGTTTTGGTTAATGTTAAATAATTGCGTTTAATAAATCGAGTTGTTTTGTGTACAGATTTTCCTACATTTATAATTCACAAATAAGTTTTATGTACAATGTTATCCACACAAGACAAAGTGGAAATCGTTCTTTTATGTGGTGAGAATGTGCCATATTCAGATGTTGCTTGTATTTTCAATCACCGGCATCCAGGAAGAAATATTTACTTTAGTACCATGGGAAGGATATTGAAAACATTCAAAGAAACTGGCTATGTGGACAATCGTTTCAAGAAACCACAATCCAATAAGGTATACACACTCTTAAAGAAAGAGATTTCGATATTCGAGCAGGATTTTCATTTTGGTTCCAAGGTGAGAGAGAAAATGATACCACATTTCCCTACAGGATTTTATCGACAGACGAGGCAACTTTCACGTCGAACGAAACAGTTAGTTCCCAAAATTGTCGCTGGTGGTCCAACAATAATCCAAATTTTGTAATAGAATGCCGTGACCAATATTCATTCAAGACAAATGTGTGGTGTGGTTTATTACATAACCAAATAATTGGACCATATTTTTTTAGAGAAAATTTGAACGCAGACATGTACAGGAATTTCATTATGAATCAGTTGTCTGAAGTTTTGGATAATCTGCCACTGACGAAATTTGTGGTATCAGATTGACGAGGCACCGATCCACCAAACGGTAGAAGTGAAACAGTGACTCAGTCAGATGTTTAGGGGCAAAGTGATAGGACGAGATTGGGAAGATTATTGGCCACCAAGATCACCGGGCTTATCTCCAATGGACTTTTTTCTATGGGGTTATCTGAAACAAAAAGTGTATAAGCACAGACCATTTGCAAACAAAGAACATTTAGAGAATACCATTCGGGAGTGTTGTGCTAATTTAAATCCCCTATTTATTCAAAATGCCACAAAGTCTGTGAATGAAAGGACTATAATTTGTATAGAACGGGAAGGACGGAATTCGCGTTCTCTATAAGATTATTGAGATAAATCAATGAATGTTACGATGTTTTGTTGTGAATTTGGTTATAGTTATTTTGGTTTAATGTTTTTTACACATCTAATGCTGAAAATAAAGAATATGAGATTCATGAAATTAATTCAAGAAATGTTGCGAAAAATTATTATTTGCTCGAAAACAACATCAAACAGTTTACATCCAACAGTCACACTGTTGGGTGTAAACTACATCAAAATATTTCGAACTCATCTGCAGCTAACGGGATACAAATCTGTTAAAAAAGAAATACGAGTGTAATAAGAATGAAGAGAAATTCGTTTATTCGATCACTGACATATTAACGTCCATACATTGAAAATCCCAATCAGTTTCACAATGAAATGAAAAAACTAGATGAATTTGCAACAACAAAGACGAGTTTCTGGAGGTGCATTTTTTTTTTCTGATAACAGGCCAATGTGGGTATTTTCTAGGCATGAATGACATTGAAGTCTCGTATTCATCAAAATTATGATATTTGAATCATGTTTCGTTCGAATCGGTAGAGCGAAAGATTCTAAAAATTAAAAAAATTGGAAAAAAGTCGAAGTGACAGTAGAGTGTTCAAATTTGGAGCAAAGGTATAAAATTGAAAACTGAGCAACTTTTTCCTTTGGCATTTTTTCGAAATTTCCAAAAAAACTGATTTTTTGAGGATTTTCTAAAAATATGTCAAATTTGACAGGTTTAGAGTAGCACATGACAAAAGGAAAGAGGCTGCTTTTTACTCATTTTTCAAGCACAAACTAACTGCGAAGTCAAATTTTCATTAAATCTATTAATAAAAAAAGCTTCCATATGTTACGTTGTTAAGCCACGTAAATACAGAGAAATTTTTCTACGATACAAAACAACGTAACATTCTTGATAAACAGTAAAGGTCAATATGGACCACATGCTAGACTAAAACAGCTGATAAGCCTACGATCGTTAAATCATACGTTGTTATCGGGAGACAATTAAAATGCTTTTAAAAATAATTACCAAGAAATACCCCTTGTAGACGGGACGCATAAATCATTCATCTAGAAGCGTAAACAACGATTATTGATTGCTACTGGGTACATTCCCAGCGAGATAAGAAAATCAGTTTTATTTACTACCGAAAGAAAACATATCCATATTTCAAACACCCGTCCAAATTCGATAAACATGGGGTCATTAATTCCGCGATAGCGCGACAGCTACCGTAAATATATTATCCAATTATAACATAGATAAGCGAGAACGGGTTAGAAAAACAAGTCCTCTATCAGTTTTACGACTTCACAACACACTAAGCTCCGCCCACTAGCTCCCATGTTAAAGATCATATAAAAGCGTGAGTTTCATGTCAAAGGCAGTAGTTCGATTTGGTATTCCACAGTGAACACGAGAATATGCCATTCGCAAAAGTTAGGTTAAAAAGTCAGTCTAATTACAGTATCGTGCAATAATAATGAGAGTTTCCAAACCGGTGCAGTTAACTTCAGCAAACATAGAAACTCAGCCGATTCAGATCAAGTATTGAAGTTCATAGTAAAAACACGAGCGAACAGTATAGTTTCCACAAATTGTCAAAGCTTCCAAAAACAGAGATAATACAACGGGATTCAGCAATTTCAATGGTTCACGATCACTTAGAAAAACCTTAACTGTATACGAATATACCGGACGAATTAATTAGAATAACCGATTGACGCGGGAGAAAACGAATAATAAAGTCTAATCTAATTGCCTTTTAAAAACTACATCCAGTGAATAAGTGTTAAACAGGGTGAGTCTCATGTTTGTTTTTCTGTATTTATGTATGTGGCAAAAACCCAACCCATTAAAATGTGTATGTGTCTATAAAGTATGTCCATAGTTTTCAAGATCACCAAGTTTTCAAAAAGAGAATTATTGTTAGTCGTTTGCAGCACTTGATTGCAAGATTTCTTTTAGTAAAATTATTTCTATTGTGACGATCATTGCAGAATTATCTGCCAATACGCTAAATTAGTTTTCTTTGTATGAATATTGTTTCCTATCATTCGTCCATAGACGATTGAGAGAATTGTGTCAGTTTTTATTAAATATATATATACATTCTTAACTTTTATGAGTGCATTATTATTTTATCAAATCATTGTTTGGTTCGAATCTTTCTGAACGGTAGTACTTCCTGAATAAACAGCCCATGTTCCGGTATTTAAGAGAAATGAAATCAGATCTGAGCCGCTCCAGACCTAGTTTCAGTATCGACCTTCTTCAGACAGTCGATTGCTCTTAATACCGTTTTTCCAACCTAACGAATAACGTCTGGTATTACAGGTGTGGTGGGTTAAATCCCAACACCCCGTAGTCAGGGCAAAACAACGTACTTTATGTGTGACACTGTAAATAATTATATAAAATTAGTGATATGGAATTTCTGATAATCTGTCAGTATAGACCCGGAAATGAAAATATTTACGTTTTTGAAAAATGTCTAACATCAGCCTTACACTACTCTTCACTAAATGTAAATATGTTATTTTAGCAGGTGACCTCAATATCCATTTAGAAAAAACACACTCTCCCGATACAAAAATCCCGAAGGATTATTGGACTCATTTCAATTGAACATTACATCCAGTAAACCAACTCGCGTTTTCACAAATGTCAATGGAATAACTTCAAGTAGTCCCATAGACTACATGGTGACAAATCCCGTCTGAAAACTATAAATGTTCGGTTGTTGATCCAAATTTGGGTGACCATATAAGTCACATCCTCACAATAAATTATAGCTGTGAAAAGCCGACACACATCAATGATACTCCTCAACTTAAAATTCGTGACATGAGACAAGAAAATTTAAATACACTAACTTTTCATTTAAACAAAACTGACTGGTCAAATCTCTTCTCAATAACAGATGTAAATGAGGCCTTCAAAGAATTCATTTCGACAATGAAATGGTGTCTCGATGTGAGCTGCCCAATGAAAATTTTTAAAATTCTCTTGTCTCGTGCAATACAAAAAAGTGGTTCACAAACGAAGTCGCACAGTCCAAAATCGTCTCGGGGAACTCCATTGGTGCATGATGATTTCAAACTCACTTGATTTAAAAATGAAATATCTGGAAGAGAAAAAAATCTTCAAGTCAGAAATCAGTAAAGCTAAACAACACAACTACAAAAACAGAATTAATTCCGCTTCAAATAAAGTGAAAGAGTCTTGGAAGATAATCAACGAGAATTTGGGTAGGAAGCAGAAACAAAAACTTGATATTTCTCTAAATATTGACAACAAGATCATAAATGACAGTAACGAGATTTGCAATTCTTTTGCAACTCACTTTTCAACTATCTGTAGAGTCAAACTGATTGAACATTTTGGGCAGAATGTCCTGCCATGGAAACCTTTTACAAAATTCGATTTTCATCCCTCATATTACGGAACACGATGTTTTAGTACTACTTAGCTCAAAAAAAAACAAAAACTGCTGTGGTGTCGATGAACTATCACCAAAACTTCTGAAACATGTGAAGGATAATATAGCTTCCCCACTTTCTCATTTATTCAATATTTCTTTACAAAATGGTGTTTTCCAGATCCATTGAAAATGGCTCTTGTGTACCCATTACACAAAAAAGGAAATACTATGGATATAGACAACTATCGCCAATTATCTTTAGTATCGGAAATCTCGAAGCTACTTGAGAAATCAGTTTGTAATACAATATCCGAATTCGCTGAAAAATATAATATAATAATAGTGAGCCAACATGGTTTCAGAAAAGAAAAATCGGTTGAAACAGCAACTTACTTACATATTATTCGAATATGTATACCAAGAAATCGACAAAGGTAATTATGTTATTTCTCTGATGTTCGATTTGTCGAAAGCTTCGACAGCTTAAATAGTGAAAACATAATTGAGAAATTATCTACTCTTGGAATAAGGGGTATTCTTTCTGACTGGATAAAATCTTATATCTCAAACAGAAATATAATCGTACAAATTGAAAACGAACTATCCGATATTCATCCCGTTTCTCTTGGAGTTCCTCAGGGTTCCATGTTAGGCCCATTGCTATTCCTGCTTTATGTCAACGACCTTCCTCAATTCATTACAAACGGAAAAGTTACGATGTTTGCTGACGATACCACAATAACAATATCCAGAAAATCCCCTGAGCAGCTTCAAGTAAAAGTTAGATGAACGCTAGATGAGATGGACACTTGGTGCCAGAGACATTCTTTAATCTTAAACAAAAATAAAACAGTTTGCTTGAATTTTCATCTAAAAAAATTTGTTTCGAATTTATTCATGTTGGAGCTGAATCTAAACATGACTTCACATTCTAAACCTGGCTCGATTCAAACATAATCTTTGATCACCATATCAATCACGTCTGTGGACATTTGAACAAAGCCTTCTATGCAATCTTCCAAATGAAGCCTCACTTGGATGAAAACGCATTCGTGTATAGGCATTTATCTTACAATTCAATGGCCTGGGGCTCAGCTTCAGGGATAAATAGGGTTTTCATATCACAGAAACGAATCATTAGAAAAATCTTTGACCTTAGCTACAACCAAAGCTGTCGTGATATATTCATAGAAAAACATATTCTTACCTTTACTTCTATCTACATCTTGAAATGTGTTACTTTCACAAAAAAACAACTACCAAATTTTACTATCCAGGAGAACCACCATGGATATGGCACGAGAACAAATAACTTAGAACGACCCAAATACAAAACATCCACTTTAAAAAAATATCCTTTTTACAACTGTGTTCCTTTATACAATGCACTACCAATGAACATCAGAGATCAACCCTCTTACAAGGATTTCAAAAGGAGTGTCAAACATTTTTTGATATCCAAGTGTTTTTATGATCTGGATGATTACTACAGTTGTAACTGACCACGTCTTCAATCAACCAATATATCCGTGATTGTCCGAAGATTTACATCTTATGGACAAAGTATTGTAAAAAGTAATATTCGAGTTTATGTATTTGCGTTTGTCTAGTCAATATTTCTTTTATTTGTGTTCATAATTTTTATTTGTGTTCATAATTTTTATTTTGCTCAGTGTCATTTCACACAATTTGTATTTTCACCTAATATATGTTGTGTACTGTATTTTTGACTTGCCTTTTGTACTATGTATGTAATTCGGGGCCATAAATACTTACTTACTATTCAAAGTCAATTTCATAGAAATAATACCAATTGTGGACATCACAGATTCATGACGTTGAATTACATCCGATGGAGTGTGCAAAGTCCTACAAGGTACTATGCAAATGTTTGTTGCGAAATGGATAAATATTAACCACTTCACTCAAGCTGACCACCTGTAGACCGGTTTCGGTAGTGTTCGTTAAACATCGATAGTCAGTTACGTTCCTGAGTCCGGCCTGCCACCCAGTTCTTGAGTCCGGCCCTGCCACCCAGTTCCTGAGTCCGGCCCTGCCGCCTAGACCTCATGGCGACTAGATAAATTGCAGACCAAGCTCCTACCGAGATTTATCTTTGCAGAATAAGCACACACCGAGAATTATCTTGTAAACCGAAAATCAACGAAAGAACTATAATAGTTTTATTTTTTGTTTATGTTATAAATTATCTGAGACATGTATTTTGATCATTCCATTTTTGTCACTTGTAACCTGCATTTTCAATTTCCATTAAAAGCATCGAGTAAAGTAAATTTTTAATTGTGCAAAAAGGTGAACGTTGAAAAAGAGTTATTCAACACAAAATTGGTTTCAAACAACGAGTAGTGCTTTCCGAACCAAGGGCTACGAGGGCACTATCGTAATTAGTCTATCGATACTCTCGATAGACATTTACTCACGTTAGCTATCGATAACAGAGAACAAAGTTATTTTACACTGCTGTACCCTGTATAAGATGGCCCCTCATTAATTTTTCTGTTTTTCCACGATAAAAATGAAGTTATTTTTTGTGAATATGTAAAGAACACAACTACTTCCCCGGCTAGAGCCACGCTGGACATTGAACTACATCTGATAGATATTTCGAAAGTAGGTTGACTAAAGCTTATCTTCGAGTCACAGATGATTCCACATCTGATTTTATGAACGCCCTATTTATATTTTCAAACAAATGAACCTTCGTGCTATTATATTTCCCAAGCGAAACTCGTAACTGAAATTGGAAAGTACTTTCAATTTGATTTGATTCCATATTGAAAAATAATTAATTTGCTCTATAAACTGTTTATTAGAAGATTTAAAAGAACAACGAGAGAGCAAGATTGTCAGAGGGAATTGGATTTAGTTGAAAGGTCTGCTAGATTTTATTTGTTTTCCAGATGGATAATATTGCGTTGATTGTATTAAGACGGAGCCTTTAACTAATATATATTTCTTGTTGAGTTAGATACAATACTGACAAATTGGAAAAATAAAAAGCTAATTGAAGAAATTCGTCAGACCGCTGCAGCCGTCAAGTAAGAAATTTAGGATCGGGCGAGAATTTTTAGCTAGTTCAGGCGAAGATTTCAGTATATTCAAATTTTATTCTTTTTCGCGTATTAATTCTCGGACGCGAAAATTTATTCGCGAGTTATTGAGAATTTACAAATGTTCGAAATGTGAAAATTATACAACAAGAGGTTTTGAGAATTTGTTAGGCAAATGATTATCCATAGGAGTTTTCAAATATTCTGGTGATTTTGAATTTGGGTTAATGGGTATAATAAACAATTTATATTGCATGTGGGGTGATCAACTTTTGTTTTATTTCTATTTCAGTAGAAAGCACCGACCCGGGAAATATGGATCGGCTGTTATATTTGATGACAGGGTGGTAATAAATCATTAATCAATCCAACTAACTATTTTTATATATTTTTTTGAGTAACAACTTACCGCCACTTCTAGTGTAGGGGTATTTCAGTTTATAGTGACTATGAGTTTGTGATATTTTATTACCGCTGCTACATTCTACAAAATTCATAAATTCAAGATGGTGGACGAATTTTGTGATTTTGGACCGTTTCTATTCAAAATTGGTATGTTGGGGTTTTTGGGGTCGTGGATTATCATTTTTTGTCAATAATATGACGGATTTCATGAATGACTAAAAATGATTGAATAAAAATGATTGAATAAAAATGATTTTAAATAAATGCATTAAAAAGAACAAAATAATTTCTTTAATTGTTTGACTCGGGTTATTCTGTGAGTAGCAGATTCAAAAGCTTGCCGGAAATATAAAATAGGTATTCTTGCGCGGCATTCATTTATTTATTAACTATAGGCAATTACAGTGAAGTGGATAAGTTTCGTCAGTAGTTTTTACATGTTACATTATCTGTAGCAGGATCACAAGTTAAAATGAACAGGAGATAATGTAATAAGTTAAAATTTTCAGTTACGTTTATGTTCAACAAATTCACCAAGGTTTTAAAAGCAGTTTGTGAACAGAAAAGTTTGAGTTTATTTTTTAATAGTTTGTTGGATTGAACAGATTTGATATCGGAGGGTAGCATATAGTGCTTCTCAAAGTCCTCTCCCCCCCTCTTATTTTTGGAACGATTATACATAAACAAGTGAAATTTGGAAACTGAATATTAAAGGTTGTAAACTTCCCTACTAGTGATGATAGATGACAAAACCGTCAAGGATGACGTCACGAGGCCATTGTGACCGATAATTTTAAATAGAACCCTACGGCAAGAGACACATCTTTTAAAAGGTATCGAAAAAACCTATTCAATGATACTAATTTTGTTTGTTTATGGCAGTTTTGGCAACTCGCTTTTAAAAAAGGAAAGCTGTGATGAATTAAATCAGTTAATACTAAAATTCCAAATTCAAGCTCCGCCTCTGGATACTTGTCAAATGAGCTGACGTTTTTGTTAGTCTCCCTAATTCGACGTTTTTGTAATTGTCCAAGTTTTTGTACATTTAATAATTTGTGTATTGTTGATCGAACGTTTAACTGTTTTAGCAGCTTTTGGTACTTTTGATATTTCTGTACATTTTAATAATTTGTTAAACTGTTGTGAGCCGAACGTTTAAGTGCTTCAAGAAGCGAAATGGTACGTGCTTTAGGTGATAAAGTAGCAGCGATCCTAATTCTTGGTGAAACTGGACAAAATATTCATGAAGCATAACGCCCCGTTTCGAGGACCTATTTAAGGGAGCTTCTTCGTAAGTTTGAAACAACGGATAGTATTAATAATGCGAAACGATCTGGCAGACCACAAATTTCTGATGAGAAAAAAATTGATATACTGGCAGAAGTAATAGTTAATCCTACTTCTTCAACAACTCACGTTGCATCTACCTGTGAAGTCAGTCGAAGTACAGTACACAGGGTGTTGAAAAAAAACAAATTTCATCTATACAAATTAAAAATGGTTCATCAACTCTCCGACGACGACCCAGACCGAAAACTAGAATTTTGTGAAAATATGGAAACAAAAATTAACCAACACCCAGACTATGTCAAAACAATTTGTTTTAGTGACGAAAGTACTTTCTATCTAAATGGAAATGTAAATACACAGAATGTGAGGTATTGGAGTGACGCAAATCCTCACCTGTTTCGTGAAACACATACCCAATTTTCCCAGAAGGTGAATGTTTGGGCAGGTATCCTGGGAAACCACATCGTTGGACCCTCTTTTTTAAATACTAATTTAACTGTGAGGTTTATCTGAGCTGTTGCAAACTCAAAAGACGTTAATCTGAATGTTGGAAGATAATCCAGATGAATTCGGCATTTAAACATCAACGGATGTCCCAATTTCGTGAGTAAGGTATTTGGATGAGGATTATCGTGGTAGATGGATTGGACGACGAGGTTCAACGGAATGGCCAGCTCGATCACCGGATCTCACACCTTTGTTTTTTTTTCTGTGGGGGTACCTTAAATCGAAGGTTTACGCCACTGAACCTGACAATATTGACGTTTTAAAACAACGTATTGTTGCAGAATGTGAGGCTGTTTCCGCAGACACATTTGCAAAAGTATGAGAAGAGTTTAAAAATAGGATATTTCACTGTCAGGAAGTGAATGGAGGTCACTTCGAGCAATTTCTTTAAGTAGATACTGATTTTTAAATCTGTAATTAATATATATATTAATATATATACATACTGAATGTAATTTAAATTTTAATGTTTACTAATGAGCCATTAAAACTTTTAAAAGAGGTGTCGCTTGACGTAGGGTTCCATTTAAAATTATTGGACACAATGGCCTTGTGACGTCATCTTTGACGATTTCGTCATCTATCATCACTAGTAGGGAAGTTTACAACCTTTAATATTCAGTTTCCAAATTTCACTTGTTTATGTATAATCGTTCCAAAAATAAGAGGGGGGTAGGGGACTTTTGAGAAGCACTGTATAATAATTGTATACCAGCACCTTCCGGAGATTTTTGAAATATTAATGGTTTAATTTATGTATATAAATTTTATTATTGTTTCTAGTTGGGTACGAGTGCATATCAGAGTGTTTTAGTTTTCGATATTTTTTTGTATCTTAAAAATATAAATTCCGGTTAAAGTAAGGATCTTTTCTGATGTCCCGTCAAGGATGTCCCGTAATTAAGATTAAACAATTTTTTTTTCTTGATGACAAATACACGATCAGTTTGAGGTGCTTAACCCCATGCTATTATATCATATGCAATTACAGAATGTACGGCTGCAAAATAGTAGAGTTTAAGCGAATATTCATCGAGACTTTTTTTCAGGGAGAGGATGGCGAAATAGCATTCGTTGAGTCAGGAGCAAATTAAATTTATGTGACCATTCCAACTCATATCACTATCCACTTCTATATCCACACTATACACACGGTTTTTCTGTATTAATTATAAGTTGATTTCTTTTGCACCAGGCGGATGATTGCTCAAGAACAACATTTGCTTTTTCCTTGTCTCTGCTATTCACCGAATAACCTAGGTCAAACAATTAAAGATATTATTTTTCGATTTCAGTGCATTTGTATAAAAGCTTGTCTTAAAAAAATGTTTTAAATCATTTTTATTATGAACTAAGAAAACAATTTGGAACAGAATGTTACAGTATCTGGGAATCTGCAATCTGCTCAGCATTCTATTAAAGTAACGGTTCTACTGCATGTAGTACAATGAAACCTCAGACGTAAATAATATTCCTTTCAATGAGGTCAGATGAAGAAAGAATTTAACCTTGTGGTACGAATATCATTATTGTAACGCTTTATTCTGCATTACTTTTACTTTCATTTTGCATTGTTGTTGACAACGGTTTCATAGTAAGAGGCGTATTATTGCTCAGATATCCTGATTCTTCGAGCTAATAAAATCGCGGGTGTTGAATTTTTTTAAGCTGAAAGCCAAATCTGTACCTATTTGTAGCGGTACCTAGTTACTTTTGCTGTGTCCTAACTGTCAAGGTACGAGAAGAACTACTGAATCTATAAAATTGAAATCAATTGAATTTAATATAAAGAACATTTTGTGTATTGAAAAGGGATTTTTATGAATCCTTCCTCTGAAGGAATGAAAAGCCCATATAGCGATATCGGGTTCTCTTTTGTTCGTAAATTTTTTTTATCTGAAGCAATTTATGACATTCAACCCATATATGCCCGATTCTTTGTGTTCTTTTCCATGGGTATTTATTGAAATTTAGTTAGGTAAATTTTTTTTCTTTAATTTTGTTACTTTTTTTTTCAAATTTTTAACAGAACGTCAACTGATACTAACTTTTTAACGTTATGTCATAAGGTGATGTCTAATTCAAATTGAAAACACTCACATCTAATAAACCTAAACTTATGTGAACCAAGATGAATTAACCCTGAAATTTTATTTCATTGGTTTCTTCTCAACAAATGCTTGAGCTTTGTATTTCCTAGTAAGCAGATTGTCAGTCAGCTGAATTCATCACATTTCCAAGCGTATTATGGCGTACCCCAAGATTCCAACTTGGGCCCGTGTGTGTTCAGAAGAAATTGTGTTGCCTTTCTTCCAAAACTACAGTGGCGATCCCAGGTTTTTCTGAAAATGTATCGGAACTAGGAAGTAAGGCAATAAATATACTACGTTCTGTGGAATAGTAACTACAGACAAGGGCTGAAGCCTTTGAAAATGTAAAAAGTTAAAAAAATAATAGTTGGATGAAACCTCTTGGAAAAGGAAGAGAATATAACAAAAATGAAAGGAAAAATAATTCACGGGCGATCTGAGGTCGGCAAGTGGAACGGGTGAGTTTTTAAGGGTAAAAACGGTTTATCTCGATTTCCGGCAAAACTACAAGTTCTATGGAAAAAAGTTGCAGGTAATAAAAAGATCTACAACGTTTGTATCCACACATTTTTCACATAACCTCAAAATGTATGTGAAAAATTCAAATAACCAAGTTACTGGTTTTTTTATTTGGTATTTTGATTATTTAGGCATGTGACTGAGTAATCATAATTTGCTGTCATCTTGTCATTTTAAATTGTAACACCGATGTTTCTTTTTGTGTATTATTTTTTCTGAATTTCATCCTCTAATTATGTAATACCATCATATATTCATATATTAACTTTTAGATACGTCTTGAAGAAGAAAATAAACATTTTCGAAAGCTCGACATAAAAACGAAGAAATCGTATTAATTGGTCTACCATTGACTGCTTCCCACTAATTTCTACATATATATATATATATATATATATATATTTAATCAAACAGGATCCAGCATTGCATCACACGCCATATTGCCCAGAGTAAATAAAGCTATCGGTGACTTACCTAGCTCCAAGGATATTAAATCAAATTCCTGAAAACATCAAATCAGAAACCCTCAAATACCTGTTAAAAAAAAGAAATGGATAGCACTACACAATCGAAAAAAATTTCATGACATCATTGATCCTGCTTAGAATATTGATATATTGATTGTTTTATAATTCCTGATTACTTAATAGATGCCTTCTTTCCATCCATATGGCTCTAATTAATTGTAATGGTCTCAACTTTTCTGTACTCAAATGTAAAGTCTGTAAAGTCTGTAAAGTATGCATAAATCCTGCAATAAGAAAAATACAATAGACAGGTCCTAAATCATATTTTTGTTTTGCAAATATTTATTATAAGTTATTTCCTTCTGTATTCAACTAAACGTACTCTTTAGTAAATTTTAACCATACTATTGGCTATTTAGAAATTATAACTATAATTGATTAATTTAACTTACTCACAATCTTGTATTTATTTTGTAATTTTAAGTGTATAAATACCATAAACAGGTACCTATAAGTACCTACCTAAATGGCTTTCCTTTCATATTGCAAATATCAATCTGTAGTCATATGTATGCTAATAATTGTATTTTTTGCAATAAATTATCATTAAAATTATTATATCAGTTGGGATGAAATAATTGAATTAAAAAAACCATTTAACTCCTAGTTTTTCATTTGCCTTTCCGAGGATGAATATAAAATTCCTCAAATTGTTATATATTCTATGTCCACCACACACGGAAATGTATTTATTTTTCATGCCAGCTTTTCAAATAGCAATGACCTAACAATACCATTTTGGCCATTCAACGAATGTAAATTTGCGGATATCCTTTGTCTAGTCAGAGCGATACAGACCATACCAGACAGACAATAAATTTTATGGCAGAGAGCGGAATGAATTATACCCATAGAAGTTTCAGCAGTTAAAAATCTGGATCTCACTGTTTCTGTTTTTGGCTTCTGATTTGATTTGTCTACTTTTGGTCAGTAGTTGTACCATAATGCCAGTAGCAGTTTTGGCACGAGCCTTTTAATTATTCTTTATGTGGAAATAATTGCTCGCAACAACATAAAACTAATCGATTTTCGACTGTAAAAAGAATGATTTCCAATACACGTATATTTTTTCAATATACAGGGTGTAATCTAACTTCTTGCACAACCGCTAACACTCGATAGTCCATCATTAAGTGAAAATATTTTCCCTTAAATTTTTACGATAAATCCTTATTAAGCCAGAAAAGAAAGCATATAAAAATATGTATACCTACCATTTTAATTTTTCATACAAGAAGTTCTAACAAAGATCACTTTTGGAGAAATTTCTATTTTACTGCCAAACGGTTAGTCTCGAATGACATCCTCTGGAGGTGCTGGATATTGGCGCCTTGTTTGAAAGTAAAATAGAGTGGTTGCCATCAACGATTATACACAATGAAAGTATTAGGAATTCAAAATAACGGATACTCCCTCTGGTGTCGATTTCTGAAACTATACATAAGAACATTGTTTACTTTTCAAAATATCAATGTTTATATGATTTTAGCCATTGTATACTTTAAAACTCATCGAATTTCTTGTGATTGTTGACATTTAAGGTAGTTGTCGTTCTAAAACAGTGTCCAAAAATTAGGCTCGATTGTAGCCCGACGCGATACATGTTCAAACGCTGAATTAGTGGGATCTTTTTTAAGGGAACTGTACACTCAGAAATGCAACTAGCATGCGTGACACACCAAATAAGCCATGACTGGACTGTTGGCAACGTCGCAATCCAACGATCGCTCTCATTTAGTTTTCCAAGATACAGTGGAGTTTGCTCTAAAAACACATTGGCGGATATCGTAATTGAATATAAGAAAAAAATTGAATTAGGAACGTAGTTATACATATGCTCAAAGATACGATTCTGATAAGAAAAAAAGAAGACTGTTACTAACATCAAGAGAAAAAAAGTTGCGCAGAGTTGATTTGACCAAAAAAAGGGAAATGTTAAGAAAATCGAAGGAAAAGTCAGAAGGTGTAACATATCAACCAAACGTTGGAATCACTATCATTAAAAAACATCGAATCAATATTAATAAATTATTCCATAGTTTATTTTAACTTAAAAACATCTGGAATGTGCATAACTGATGACATTTTACAAATCGCCGCCAAATGTGAAAATAGAGAATTTTATATATATATATATACAGTGAGGACGTAAAAAGTCCTCCCCCCCGTTAACTTTTGAACGGAACAAGCTGTCGAGGTTGGGTAAAATTGGTAAAAAGGTACCACTTTTACCACTTTTACCACTTTTACCACTTTTTGGCATAAAAATGATTGTGGTCACGTGGTCTAGTGTCAAGAGGACACCATCAACTTTTTTTTAAAGGTAAAGGGGGGTCACGAGGCTCCTAGTTTTGAAGGCCTTCCGATTCTCTATCCAACACCGCTTTGTTTGTGAAAATCGGCCAAGCCGTTTCAAACTGACAAGCGTTTGAAATTTTCTTCAAATATTTTACAAATAAATTAGTATAACTATTAATTGCAGCAGAATTTCAACTCCGTTACTGATTCTGGTCGAAAAGTAGATTTTTTGTGGTAAAAAAGGTTCGCATATTATTTGTACTTTAAAATGTGCTTTTTGTTTAATTTTTTTATACCTTAGTTATTTTGCTGGAGACTCCAAATAGCATTTCATTTCAATCTCAGTCTAATAGTGACGTCAATCATATCGATACTTTTGACAGTTGTCATAGGTTTCAACATTTCTTTATAAATTTCAAATGCCTCGTTCTCGTCCTTTAGAAGAAAAAACCGAAGCAATTTCAATTTACGCTGAAGCTAGGCGTAATTACCATGAAGCAGAAAGAATATTTAATGAGCGCTTCCCAAATAATCCAATATCTCGTACCTACTTAAGGGAATTGGTTAGTAAATTTCTGAGGACTGGTTGCGTAACGAGGGAAAAAGGATCTGGAAGAAAATCTATTTCAGAAGAACAGCAAATCGACGTTCTGGCAGCTGTTGTTAATAATCCGCAACAAACAACGAAAACGGTAGCCACGGCTTGTGACGTATCTACGACCACTGTGAAAAAATATCTCAAAAAACACAAATTTCACCCATATAAATTAAAAATTTTGCATCAATTAACAGAAGACGACCCGGATAGAAGACTGCAGTTTTGTGAGGTCATGTCTGACCGCATAACCCAAAATCCCGGTTACATTAACTCTATTTGTTTAAGTGATACGTTTTATCTAAATGGAACAGTAAATAGACAGAATGTGCGTTATTGGTCAGACGTAAATCCGCACGTTTTTCGAGAGGGTCATACTCAAACTCCAGAGAAGATCAACGTATGGGCTGGTATTTTGGGTGACCATATCATAGGTCCAATATTTATGGAGGAAAATTTAACTGGGTATCTGTATTTAAATATGCTTCAAAATCAGATCCATCACAATATTCGAGAAGTAGTGGGGGCAAACCCAAATGAATTTACCATGGGTGTTACCTTTCAAAAAGATGGTGCACCTCCTCACTACTACAGACCTGTCCGAGAATGGCTTAACGAGTGGATAGGCCGACGTGGCCCCATTGAATGGCCAGCTAGGTCACCTAATATGACACCTATGGACTTTTTTCTGTGGGGGTACATGAAATATAAGGTGTACGTCACGCAGCCACAGTCACTCCAGGAACTTATGGACGGAATAACAGATGTGTGTTACAGTATTACCCCGGAAACATTTAATAACGTTCGGAATGAATTTCACAACCGACTTTTTTTCAAGTCAAGACGTGAACGGTGAACATTTCGAGCACTTGTTGAAATAGTTACAATTGTTACTTAAAATGCTGTTGCAATTAAGAGTTATTTAGGCTTTTAATTTATTTGTAAAATATTTGAAGAAAATTTCAAACGCTTGTCAGTTTGAAACGGTTCGGCCGATTTTCACAAACGAAGCGGTGTTGGGTAGAGAATCGGAAGGCCTTCAAAACCAGGAGCCACGTGACTCTCCTTTACATTAAAAAAAAAAGTTGATGGTGCCCTCTTGACACTAGACCACGTGACCACAATCATTTTTATGCCAAAAACTAGTAAAAGTGGTACCTTTTCACCTGAATTTCACCCGACCTCGACAGCTTGTTCCGTCCTCACTGTATATATATATATATATATATATATATATATATAAGAATTACGAGATGTACTACAATTTCTGGTCAATTATATTTGGATGCTGTACCTACAAGTCGATTCACTAAATTTAGTAGATTGTTAGCATTTAAATATTTTTTTTATTTATCTACAACTCCAAATTTACTCGTTGTGCATAATGCGAGATTCGATGAAATTACTAAGAGCAATCATTAATAATAATTTAATAGAAGATTTTACCATGATAGCAGGATTTGTGGATAGCTTAATTATTTTTAGAAAAACGTTCTCAAATTGAAAAGGGCTGGGAATGTTCGAGCTATTGAAATTAGCCAAAGATTCAATACCAAACGAAACATCAGATAATTTCCACGAAGCGATGTATGATGTACACATTTTGCAAAAATTAGTTCGCTTCATTGGTAAGGAGTCAGAATTATCAACATACATGAAATCATATAAATAATGTATTTCAGAGCGACCTGAGAACGAAAGAATATTTTGTAATTTACCTAATTTAAGTGCCTTGAAAAATGTTATATCACGGGAATTATCGGAAAAAATTACCAACAAAATATAACATACGATTTTCTGAAACAAATGTATCACGATGAAGGAGAAGAAGCTGTGATTAATCACCTAACTGAAAAATTGCAGAATAGAAAACATACCAAAATAGGAAAGCATTTACTAAAATCATTAATGATTTTAAAATAAATGTTTAGTCAATCAAGTGATTATTTAATATAATAGTTAAAAAATAAATAATATTACATTCATTGTTGTTTATATTTTTTATAGATTCATACGTTATATTTTATTAGCATGTTGGAAATCTGAATCATTTTTGTTTATGTTTAAAAATATTGGAATTATGTTGTACGTACATGTGTCGTACAAATGTATAAATACAATGAAGTTTATGCACTGTTGTTTGCCGTTATTCGCTAAAACTACATTTTATTTTATATATTTTCCTATTGTAATATGTTTAAAATGCAGCAGTATATATCAACGCAATTATTCACAATTATTATTCATGAATATGTGCATTCCAAAACACAGTTCAATTCAAACCCCTAAGACCCTCGCGCTCTCGCTTATTTGAATCACGAGCTTGAGGCGTTGCCACGATTATCAGCCTTCCCCCTCTTGCACTTTTCATACGCAATAATTTAGAAACTTCCTAAGGCAATAACTAAATAACTGTATGGCTACGCGTGTTTAATTTGTTCTATAAAATTTGTTACTTACCTTTTAATAATATACTAGTTTTTCAAAAAGATCTGAAAGGAGGGTTTTTAGTTATGCCTTAAAATGTGGTGTCCGCGGTAGCTCACTATAGGGATTACGTGTTAAACGTTGTAACTTTGAAGCCTTATATCTCGCTTTCGGTGTGGTAAATGATTCCAAAAATTTATTATGATACAGGTAATAATGTTAACTGAAAGTGGTATGAATGTGAACGGAATCTGATTGGAAGTGGATTTCACGACAACTACCTTAATGAAATTCTGGTTTACCTGGTGAATGTTCTGTTGACTATGGTACGTTCTCGAGTGAAAAAATGGAGTGATTCAAGTTCAAATCATTGTTATGTATCTCGATGTGACTCTTGGGCAAAACGATCCCGTTGTACTGGAATGAGTTTTTATCATTTTCCATGATAAAATGAATAACGTATTGGTGCAGACTAATCTAGGATTGAGTGAGTCTATAGACAGACGGCGGGCTCTTGGGATCTTGAATAAGAATACAGTTCCTTCCCAAAATATTCCTGTATCGTCTGTGGCCAGGTGAAACTTTTCAAAAGAGAATCTTCAAAGAGAGTTGAGAAGACTCAAAGAGAGTTGAGAAGGAAAAAAGAGATATTATTCTTCGACATACCGAAGTTTATTCATACACTATGGAAAAAGAGTGACTATATATGTATATCTAGGTGATAAGGACTCATCTTGTTGGTTTTAGATGAAATAAAAAAATATTTTTGTTTGTTTTATTTTCGATTCGAACATTCACAAATAAAGTGCAACATTTTGTCAAAATAATGCATAACAATAATTCCAAGTGACTTCACTAACCTGTCCAAAAACTTCGAAAAAGATTTTTTTTGCTGACAAATTTGAACATACTTTGTCTAATTCAAAGTGAGTTTTCGCAAATAAACAATGTACGTATGTCTGGTTTGAATTTTCGCCACTCTGGCGCTGACATCTTATTTTGAATCCTCAATATAGTCTAGTCAACAAGTGCTTTTTGGACCAACTTTTTTCAGCAATCTCCGAAAATTATGATCGAGGTGTCATTCGATTCGGAATGACATCTAGATGATTTTTGCAAAAATTGTAAAAGTTATTAACAATTAACTAAAAAAAAAGGGGGCCTTGGTTTTTTGCGAATATTTCAAAAACTAATCAAGATCTGAAAAAAGATTCAAAAAGAGGAGGAAATTTCCTGGAAAAAATTCTGATTACCGTAATTGTAGGATCGATATTTATAATTTTCCCAGAGGGATGAAAATACGGCCGAAAACGGGTACTCTGGCTTGATCAAGCCGCGTCCAATATGAAAATAAAAAATTGAAAAAATTCAGACACTAACTGAACAGATGCATGAACAATAATCCGTTCGAATAAAAATTTTATCACAATTTTTCAATTAGTTATTCAATAGTTAATTAATAATTTTTTTCTGCTTGAACATGAACATTGCAAGTGTGATAATTGTTAAACTATAAGTTTAAGATTTTTTTCCTCTTTTGGAGCAATTATTGAAAGGCTTCAGAATAGAACCCCGTTAGAAAAAAATTTTTTTTAAAATTTTGTTTTGAAAAAAAAAATTATATTAAAAAAATGTTTTTTTTCCAAATATTATTAACGATCCGTTCTTATTTATAGAAATATATAAATAATTTAAAAAAATTGTATCTCTAATTTTTAAAAAATTGTTTAAACAAATGCGTTGTTTATAGGATAATTTTTTTTTTTTTATGGAATTTCAATCTTTGATACAAATAATGATTTCTAAAAAAAAAATTGTTCCATAAAAAAAAATTTGTATTGCTTAAAAACGCATTTGTTAATTAACAATTATTTTCTCCAACTTCTATTAATATTAAGGAACCATTTTTTCTAATCATCATTTGTTTTTCTTTTTGATATAAAAAAAAAATCATTTTATTTAATTTTTCATTTTTATGCAATAAACAATTTGTTATAAACAAATAAATTTTTACCTCATATTTTTTTTCTATTCTACTTTCTGTCACAAAAACAGCCAATTTTTTTTTTTTTTTTTCATTATTATTTTTTTAATTTTTAAATATAAGTTCTCTGTAACTTCGTCATTCTTACCTGGTTTTTCATCCTTAAAATTATTATAATTCATAAACTAATCGAGATACGATGAAAATACTCAACACTTAGATAAAGAACAAATTTAGCTGAAAAGTTTAGTTGTTACTTATTTATTTATTAAATTTTAATTTTAAACAATTAGAGATAAAAAAATAAAAAATATTTTTATGCAGTTTCTGATAACATAAAAACGGATCGTTAATAATATTTGAAAAAAAAACATTTTTTTCAATGATTAATTTGAGTATTTAATTTTGCAACAACGAAAATTATTAATAAAAAACTGAAAAATGAAATTTTTTTTATTTTTCCAACGGGGTTTTATTCTGAAGCCTTTCAAGAATTGCTTCAAGAGGGGAAAAAATCTTAAATTTATAGTTTAACAATGATCACACTTGCAATGTTCATGTTCAAGCAGAAAAAAATTATTAATTAACTATTGAATAACTAATTGAAAAATTGTGATAAATTTTTTTTTCGAACGGATTATTGTTCATGCATCTGTTCAGTTAGTGTCTGAATTTTTTCAATTTTTTATTTTCATATTTAGTATGCTTAAATAATTTTTATTGTTAAAGTGTCCAAAGTGGGCGCGGCTTGCCCAAGCCAGAGTACCCGTTTTCGGCCGTATTTTCATCCCTCTGGGAAAATTATAAATATTGATCCTACAATTCCGGGAATCAAAACTTTTTTCAGGAAATTTCCTCTTCTATTTGAATCTTTTTTCAGATTTGGAAAATCTTGATTAGTTTTTGAGATATTTGCAAAAAACCAAAGCCCCCTTTTTTTTAGTTAATTGTTAATAACTTTTACAATTTTTGCAAGCGGAACTTTATCATTTCCAAAAATCATCTAGATGTCATTCCGAATCGAATGACACCTCGATCATAATTTTCGGAGACTGCTGAAAAAAGTTGGTCCAAAAAGCACTTGTTGACTAGACTAATAGCCGAGTTCGTCGATTTCCCGCTCTCCACTACGGTTGGTTTGCCATAAGAGCCCATGCATTGTTCACCATTTTAAAAATATTTCATCTTGTTATTTATAAATTGAACCTGTTGATTTTTTGGGTGTGTTAATTTACTTTTGCTCCATTGAATTTTTAGAACTCTAGATGCCCACGTTTTCAGTGGATAACCCATAAATTGAACTGATGCCGAGTTTTAAAAGCATAATCTAACAGAAACATTTTTTTCCAGTGTCGCCAAAAGTGAAATGTTCCCCCGACCAAATGCGGATAGAAGTCCCTATCTCCACCACCACCAAGGGCGTATACATCGAGGGGCTGAGAGACTACCCTGACATGGCATGTAGGCCTGTCACAACTGGGTCTCTTGCTGTATTCGAGCTGGATCTACAAGATGTTTACAGATGTGCTGTCACCAGGGCTGTGAATAAAAAAACGGTAAGGGCGTTAACAAAATCATAGCTCTCAATTCCGAAGTAAACGCATAACTTCGCTTTGTGATTCTCACTGAATCTGGCTCACAAATCACGATGATCGTCTAAGAAGAACTCCATCATTTCGAAAGGTTTATCAGATTATAATATATCCAACAACCTGTCTTATTCCTCAGTATAGCTGATTTGTTTCGATCCTCCTCACAAACTCTCTGACAAAATTCGAACGAACTCCCTGTGATCTCATAAACGGAAGACTTGGAATAACTGGGAGGGGGTGCATCCCATTGGGGTTGGAACCCACAACGGTGCCTTTCATTAGAAGAACAAAGCTTCGACACTTGAAGCTGGTTCATCTCAGTCAGTTCCACTTTTCTACAAGCACCGGCAACTCCAATAATCATTGCCACTTTAGTCTAATCAACAAGTTCAAAAACGTGTTAAATAGATATAAAGCTCCTAAAAATATGAGCGATAGCTCATTCGATTCGGAATGACGTCTAGAAAAATGTTTTTTTAAGGGTTTATTAGCACGTAAAAAATTGCGATTGTTATTAACAAAATAAGATTAAAAATAGAAGGTATTTCGTTTTTCGTTAATAATTTCTAAAATAATGATATTTAAGGAATTATGAAAAAAGATCCTGAAAGAGGAGGAAACCTCCCTGAACCCCTCTCTATTATTTATAATTTTTTTTAACGCTGAAAATAGGGCTCCGCGAGGTCGTTACGGCATAGGCGCACCGTCTAAAAAGCCTTTATATCACCTAAAATAATTTTTTTATAGTATTAAATGAAAATTAAAAAAATTGAATAAATTATGGTGTACTCTAGACACTTGAACGAAAAAAACCCCTTTAAAAAAAATTCATGTCGATTTTTCAAAAAGTTACACCATTGTTAATTAACTAATTTTTTTCCAATCTCTGTTTTTATAAATTACGACATAAAACTTTTTATAATTGGTCTATAAAATTTTCGCTTCGTGGAGCTCTTTTCATTTAGGTACTCAATGAAGCAATGCAAAAAAAAATATTAAAGTTTATTATTTTGTTAATTATAATTTTTTTAAATTAACAAAAAATGAAATTTCTAAAAAATGTTATCAAAAAATTTTTTTCTAGCAATATTCTATTATTGCTGTTTTTGCATCTGATATAGGTATCAATTAACATTGGAAAAAAAATTTTACGTCATTTGTTAAAAAATTGTTTATAAACAAACAAACTATTTTGGGATTTAAAAAAAAAATTTTTTTTACCATCTTATTACATAGGTAAAATTATGATTGAAAAAAAATCTCTTAAATATTTTTTTTTATTGTTTATAATCGTTTTTTTTATATTTCAATTGTTTAAATAATTAGTTAAGAAATTATTTTATTCTTAAAAATCATCATTGACCCTTTTCAATGAATTAACAGAGGAATAAATTTTTTTTTATAAATAATTTCATTGTTTATCCTTAAAATTTGTTATAAACAAATAATATTAACCGTTATATTTTTTTTTTTCAAAACTTCAAAAAATAACAAAAACAACTATGTATAACAAAGTATAGAAAAAAAATTTTTTGTATTTTTTATAGCATTGTTACATATTATATGATAATGAAATTACAGCCGTTCCATAATTTGTCAAGTTATAAATTGTTATAACTTTTGAACTATAAGAGAAACGTTAAAGGACATCCATATCATTTTTATAAAAGATTTTTATCTTTAAAATGAATTCAAAATCGATTCTGTAACCATTGTTTATCAGTTGTTATAAGCATTTGTTTATAAAAATTTTAGATTTTTTTTATATTTTTTGAAATTTCATAGCTTATAACTTGTTAAATAATATAGATACAGCTACGGACCCAAGAACTTTTTTGTTCTATGATAAAATATCTTTCTAATTACGTATAAATTATAGCAATATAGATTTTTGTCTAAATAATATACTAGTTTAAATTTACACTTACCTAATTTACATTCTGCTATTGATCATTTTCATTCATTTATCACTAGAATTATTAATATTCTGCTAAAGTTTAATTATTTATTTACTAAAATAATAATTGAATTTATTTTCTAATTTTTATATTTTTTTCGAGTATATTTTCTAAATTATTTTATTTTTATTATTTTTATTGTTAGAAACTTAACAACTATAACGTACGGATAAAAGGAAATTATTAATTACACATTATTTTGTTTAAAGAACATTTCAAAATATATTTTCATAAACAATACAGTAGTTTCTAAATTTTACGAGTTCTCCGTTTTTTAACGGGTGGAAGTCCTGAACAGCTCGGTGCATCAATGTTTGGAACTGCACTGTTTTCTTCCTTCTCTCTTGTTTCGGTTCCTCGTTTCTCAGTTCCATCATCATCTTTTGATTTTTTGGATTCGTCATCAGTTTCATCTGAATCAGAATCGTCAGATCTGTAGATTTCTCGCATGATCTGACGATACTGCGATTTTTTTTGGTTTTGAGAATCGCCAATCAGTTTGTATCCAATATTATCATCGTCTTCTTCTTCTTCGTCTTCATTTTCTTCGCTGTTTTGTACGTTTTCGATGAGGTAAATTAGGTAAGTATAAATTTAAACTAGTATATTATTTAAACAAAAATCTATATTGCTATAATTTATACGTAATTAGGAAGATATTTTATCATAGAACAAAAAAGTTCGTGAGTCCGTAGCTGTATCTATATTATTTAACAAGTTATAAGCTATGAAATTTAAAAAAATATACAAAAAAATCTAAAATTTTTATAAACAAATGCTTATAACAACTGATAAACAATGGTTACAGAATCGATTTTGAATTCATTTCAAAGATAAATGAATCTTTCATAAAAATGACTTGAATGTCCTTCACCGTATCTCTTATAGTTCAAAAGTTATAACAATTTATAACTTGACAAATTATGGAACGGCTGTAATTTCATTAACATATAATATGTAATAATGCTATAAAAAATACAAAAAGTTTTTTTTCTATACTTTGTTATACATAGTTGTTTTCGTTATTTTTTGAAATTTTCGAAAAAAAATATAACGGTTAATATTATTTGTTTATAACGAATTGTTAAGTTAATAAACAATGAAATTATTTATAAAAAAAATATATTTCCCTGTTAATTCATTGAAAAAGGTCAGTGATGATTTTTAAGAATAAAATAATTTTCTCAACTAATTATTTAAACAATTGAAATATAAAAAAACGATTATAAACAATAAAAAAAATATTTGAGAATTTTTTGTTTTTTAATTATAATTTTACCTATGGTGAAAAAAAAATTTTTTTTAATCCCAAAATAGTCTGTTTATAAACAATTTCTTAACAAACGACGTAAAAATTTTTTTCCGAATGTTAATTAATATCTATATTAGATGCTAAAACAGCAATGATAAAATATTACTAAAAAAAAATTTTTTAAAAATTTTTTTTTTTAATTTAAAAAAATTAATTAAAAAAAAAAATTAAAAAAAAAAATTAATTGCTTTATTAAGTATCTAAATGAAAAGAGCTCCATGAAGCGAAAATTTTATAGACCAATTATTTAAACTTTTATGTCGTAATTTATAAAAACAGAGATTGGAAAAAAATTAGTAATTAACAATGGTTAATAAACTTCCAATATTCATTAAGAAAATGTCTAATCCCATCAATTTCAAAAATAGCGTTAAAAGTATTCTCTTCAAAAATGCTTTTTATTCACTAGATGAATATTTTCAAACTGATCTGGCTGCTTGATTTCATGATTGTTTGCTTTTTTACTATTTTACTGTTTATACTATATATTTTTCTAATTGTTTTATATGATTATCTCCTACCCCTACTATTGAATTATTTTTCTTATCCACATTCAATATATTTTCTTTTCTCATATGTATATTCCTTATTTTATCACTTGATTTTTTAACTCCTATTCTACTTGTGTATTTGACGATTTGACGATTACTATGCTTGTTAAAAAGTCTCAGGAAAATAAAGTATTGATATTGATTGAAGTGAGCTTTATATTTCTGAACATTATTCATTACGTCAGCATTTTGTAAATTGAAATGAAGTAACCAAATCATTAAAGTGTTTGTATTTAAGAAAAATGCCAAGGTGTTTTTATGCATGGATGTCGACATGGAGGAATGTTGAATATTTTCCATTTCCAAATTCTCTAAGAAATATACCCAAATGTTTGACATGGATAGATCTTCATGCTATTTTAATTTGAAAATACATACAATAAACATTTACATATGTTCTAAACATTTCCTGAGTGTTAGGAATGAAGATTCGCTGCCTCATATCTTTGATGAAGAGGTCCTTTATGATATATATCTCAATGATCATGATTATTTCAAAACCAAGAATGATTCAACCACCCAGGTTAAGACAATAACTACTTCGTTATGATCGGCTAAAGACGTCACTGCATTTTAATTTCTTCACTAGATTGTGAGTCGAACATTTTGAAGCATATTATGAGTTTCTAGATCCCTGTATAATGAACGATTTATGGGCGGCAAATACTCAGAAAGCGGTATTCAGGTGATCAGCCCGAAGAAGTGGTTAATATTCATCAATTTCACATCAAATATTTGCAAAGTAACCTTGTCGGACTTCGCACAATCATCCGTCGGGTATAATCCAATATATGTCAAGGCAGTAGCCAGGAAAGTAGTCGTTTTCTAATAGATATTCGATCCAACATACACCTATAGTACTAGATCTTGAAGACATTTTTCATGGAAAAAAATACAGCGTGTGCTATTCTGAGTAATGGTGTGTATTTGAATGAATCGCATGGTTGAGAGATCCTATAAAAAACTTGATATATTTTGTGGAATGAAGGCTCCTAGTCTAATTAGAAATACCACACGTTCAACAACATAAGAACGGCCATGAAATAGGTACAAGCTACAATTTTTCATCACTGGACCATGAAATATCCTCCGTACGATAATTAACCGTAATTATTATACAAAATTACAAGTGGATCGAATTAAATACGTCTGCGGGTAAAGACAAAACGACACAGGATGATGTTAACATAAATAGTGCTTATTTATAGTGATTTATATTCTTTCGATCATTTTAATAATATATGATGCTAATTTAATTGCCACAGTGCTGGGGAATTTCAAATGAAACCTTTTTTTTTCATTACAGGGAAAGCAGATATATTACCAAACATTGATAATAGATAATGTCGAAGAGAATGGACACACAATAAAGGAGACCCTGCACGTCAAGTGTTCAATTTTTTCGGTTAGAAATCACACGGTTTCCAAAAGGAATGTTCTGCCAGCTGGATTTCAAGAACCAGAGTAAGTTTTTTCAATATTCCTTTTTGTCTAGTTGCGCATTTCGGCTGCTAAATGATATATTTGGATGGGCATCTCCAAAAATACGATTAAAGGGGTCCCACATAGAATTAGGAGGGCAAAAATCTACAAAATGAATGAATATATCCATATTACGTGAAAAAAAGGAAAGTTAAGGTCAAGAGGACTTCTTTCTCAGGTAAGTTTCATTACAAAACAACATCTTCTGGGAAGTAGCGAAAATAATGCATTTTTTTACGACACTATATATTTCAATACGTTTTTTGACCTCACAACTATAATCAACTGAACTAATCCAAGAGGTGATCGTCTGTTTTTATAGTCAAAAGACTAATCTAGAATTTCCGACATGAACAACACACCGGCGTACTGTACCTATTTTCGTAACAATATGATATCAGTGTTGGGTCTATACTGACATTGTATGAAACATGGGCGCTACAACTGCAGGGTTAAGCTATTATAATATTCGGAATATCCTAATTCGATTCTGACAGGGCTGCTGTTTGTTATTTCGAAAGGTGGACTAGTCCTGCTGTTTCTTACACGTACCCGATGGAGGGTTGTGGTTCTATGATTTTTTTTGTAGTACCTTCTTTGGCCAGGAGACCGGCTTGCTCATTTCCTTCAGAGCTTTTGTGTCCAGGGATCCATAACAAAGTTTAACTGTTTTCCCTATTCGGCATTCACACAGTTCCCTGCTAACCAACTTGACCAAGTGTTCCAGGGCTGCTGGTCATGATTCCAACTGATTGGCTTCCGTAGTTGGTGTGAAGTAGTTACTGTGTACAGAGTTGGATTGCCTATGGAGTTGGAGACCTTCGTATGTGGCGCCGCAGTGGCGGAATCGGACGCGTTAGTTCACATAGTGCAATTTATCTGCATTTGCCTCTTTGATAAATTGAGTGTTTTTAAAGTTCAACAGTTTGAATTTGTTTGTTACAAACGTAAAAACTGCGGTTTCATTGTGATTCGGCCTATATAACCTTTGAATTGAATTAAGCCCCGGTTTCAGAAATTGCGCTCGTAATGAATAAAAAGCAGATTTAGATGAGTCGTTTGCGAACCGCGCAAGGCTGCATTAAAGTGCTGAACACGTGCACTGCGAACACCTGATTGGCCTGTCATCGTAGTGCTTACATGTAACTTATTGTCAAGTTGAAAAGTGTTCTATATTCGCGGTGGAGCAAGTGATTACAACTGGGTTCCTACACATTACAAGGCACATTGTTTTCTATAATCAGTCTGTAAAAAAAGCAGCAGTATTGGTGCGATCGGATCACGTGTGTCAGGTGCGGGAAGGAAGAAATTGATTATTCCAGCATTCATGCGAAAGTAGCAGAGACAGCAAATCAGTACTCTATCGAATTAGAGGTGAATGAATACTATCACAAACAATTGCTAAAATTTGATAAGAACTTACATTTCCAATGTTGCAGTAAATTACACTAATAAAAAAACTTCTGTAGAAATATTAATAAATATTAAATTATATTAAAGAAATATAAATAAATATATTGAAAATATTGTTTTTTTTTTCATACATACCTTTTTTTCATATTGTTCGTTTACTATCAGAATTTGACTAGAAAAATATATGTGTATTAAGTATTACATGAATAAAAATATGTGTCATCCATATTTTTTTATGTTACTGTAATTATTAGTATGAAAACATTGAATTGTTTATATCAATGTGGAAATACGTTCGAGTACATTAATGTCACCAAGTTTTTCAATCAAAATATGTGCAAAAAAAATATGAATTTAGTATGAAATTCCCAAGTATACCGTACAAAGGTACGATACTGCATTTATTGGAATCTGTCAATAATGTTTAAAAAAAAGTAATACTTGTTGATTAGTGTACAATAATAACAGACTTTCCACTCACTTTACTCTTCGTACTACCAGTATAAATTTTTCCCTTTGGTCACGGTAGAAAACCCATTAATGATAATAATAATAATCGTTTTTATAGATAGTAAGTGAGACATAATTCATACATGAAATGTGATTCCTAGTACTATCAAAGGGCAGAGTTAGCGTTAACCCATGTGTTAGATGGATAAGTACTTTATTACACTCAACCTTTGTTCTAATATGCTAATGGAGAATAGAAAATAAAAAAGAAAGCTGAATTACAATACTAGCAATATACCTATATAATGTGTAAGACACAAAAAAGAACTATGTAAGTAATGATATGTTAGTATGTCAGAACACGTAATAGGTCATGTTTAATTCTATCGAATGCTTTAGTATAGTCTAGAAATACAAATAACACCAACTTTTTATCGTCCAAATATTTGAGAATATCGTCTGTCACCTTCAAAAGTGCTGTGTTACAACTGTGATGAGTCCTGAACCCTGATTGGTGCGGAGATAGGAGATTATAATCTTCTAAGTAGATTTTCATTTGGGAATGTATGATCTTCTCAAAGACTTTGGACAAAACACATAGAATACTAATAGGTCTAAGAAATTTGAGTTCAGTGGGATTACTGATTTTTGGTAAAGGGAGGACAACAGCATGTTTCCAAATAGATGGATAGGTATTTTTTCTACACAGTAGTTAAAAATGTTTTCGCGAACTATTGCATGTTTAGTTATGTTCCTGAGATCTCTATAGTAGTTCCAATCACCAATCACGCTCATGCTTATATTTAATCAATGCTTTATCTCGAAATGACATCATCAATTTGATTATATCAGTGATCCAAGGTGCTGGTGGCCTGGTTACTTTAACAGTTCTAAAAGGTGCATGATAGTCAAATAAGGCTATGAGTGTATTATTGAAGCATTCTACTTAGAGTCAATATTTTCAAGTGGTAGATTGGGGAGAAATCAGTGTGAATCAGATCAGTTGTAAAAGAGTCATGATTACATTTTTTGAAATCGCGAAATGTACGTAGATTGGTTCCAAAGGAGACGTCACCAGTACCGATCGAACAGGATACAAGGCAGTGATCAGAAATGTCTGACCAGTACGTTGTTGACAAGGATAGATTCAGTGCATAAAATTAAATCGATGGCTTTGGCGCTGGTTTGGCAGAGTCTAGTTGGTTCAAGTATTGAATTCTTGAGATCATAACTTGATATGGTATTGCTCAAAAGTATAGTAGCATTACTTCCTACATCCAACATGTCCCCGGCACATAATAGGTGATCATATTTGGGAGCAATCATACTCACAGAGCTTTCAAAATCATTCATAAATTCGTTTATATTTTGCTTTGGTGGACAGTAAAGAACACCAAGTGCGTATTTGATATTTTTTACAGAGAACGATACCCATAATTGTTCGGTGTTACTAGGATCATATCGCACAGGTGTTACTTTTAAATTTGATTTTAAGTATATTGCCACACCGCCACCTCCCCCTATCAGGCGATCTCTTCTGTACAATAAATACCCATTAAGTGCAATCAGGTCGTCTCATTAAATTTCTTGTTCGGGGGTGTATTTAAACGCGTGTTTGTGCACCCTACAACACAGCAGTGGTCACCCGAAAACTTCTTTTTTTACATCCTTCACGTCATTTACATTTGAATCGAGGTTATTTGCGGCCGACTCGTTCATTGTCATTCATTTATTATACGCGCACTTTCAACACTGGGCCTTTCTTTGATACGAAGCTTTAACCCGCCGAATAACAATACAAATGCCGTTTTGACAGTATAGGAAAGGAAAATGTACAGTTCAAGTAGTCGGAATAAATACTTTTGCAAAAATTCCGAGTCTAAATGTATCATTTCTTGGATAACCTAATACTGCAAAATATACTGGCCATAGTTTTAGAAGGTCCTCTGCGTCACATTTAGTTGGCTCAGGGGCTGATATTTCGAGACTTAAACATCATGGTGGATGGCTATCGTCGACTGTTGCAGAAGGCTATTTGCAGTCCATGGAAGAAAAAGTGAAAATTGAAAACGGTATTGTCAGTGGTGATATCAAGAAAAGTGGAAATGTTGAAGTCGAGAACAATAATACTTGTAACCTTTTACAAGAAAAGCCAAAATCATCGTTACAGAATGTATTATGTTGTTTCTTATTTTAACATCACATTGTATTTTGATATTTATTCATCAAATAGTTAAGGATTGATTTTGTTCAAGACAGATTTGACGGTTGTCAAATATAAAATATCAGACATATCCTTTTCTCGTATTTGAAATAATATTCAATTAATACATTTGGCTAAAACCAAATACAAAGAGATACAACACAGATTAACAGCAATTGTACTATCAATATAAATCTTGTAAAAAATTAGTATGGATGGAATATGATTGTAATATCTTTTATAAAAAACGATGGAAATGAGAATGATGGGTATTGTGTATTACTTGTATTTAAACAACGTAGGTCTGTACTTTTTTGCACGCCATGCAGATTTTTTTTCTGCACCCTGTTAAAAAATGCATAATTTTTACATTTAGAAGACATAAAAAATAACACATTTTTGAAGTAGGAATTGTGAAAAATATTAAATAGTGCCTCTCCTTTGTAGATGTCGGAAAGGCAGAAATACTGATTCGGGCACTGGGTTATTGGCGTGTAGGTGCTGTAGTAAATAATCCCGAGGCAAACACCTGCATAAGTGTGTCAGACAGTATTCCACCCACTTTACTATGTCGATTCATTCAAAAATAGGGATTAGATTTATAATCCGTTTGTGCAGAACATGCTGGTTGAATTTGTTGGGAACGCAAGTTCTACAAAAAATAACAGTCCGAGTCTGTGATGATACAGTGTGTAGTATTATAAAGAATTAATGAAAAAAACCTTTTTAAAGACGAGCTTTTATTCAAATGCGCTAAAAAATAAAGAATAATTGCTTTGGATGTGCGACGTAGACGTAAGTTTTCAGTTCGAATACAAAAGCGACATGCTTTTGAATCTGTAACTCACGGAATTACCTACTTCACACATCCAAACCAATTATTTTTAATTTTTCAGGGTATTTGAATGAAAGCTTGTCCTTCAAAATGTTTTTCATTAATTATTTTATTCTTGGCTTTTTAGTAAGTACGCCTCAATCTATGCATTTTTGTTAATGCATCGCATTATGAGGCCTTTTTCCTATATTAGAGAGAGAGAGAGAGAGAATATATTTTTATTGTACATAAAAAAAACTCTTGTTGACAAACACATAAATAAAAATTCACAGTATGCGAATGAACATAAGTTACTGTCAAAAATTGATGACCACGTCACAGGATAAAAACAAATATAAAAACATAAATGCTGAGACTTAATTAAATACTTTTCAAAAACATTGAAAGTTTGAACAAAATTAACGATATGAACAAATGTAAACATTAACTAAAGTGTATCATCATGAAATTCAATCAAGCTGTAGTAGGCCTTATCACTAAGTAATGTTTTTAGTTTGTATCTAATTCTTCAATGAGAAGACCATTTGAAGATCAACTCGCCCGCCATCCTGGAGCTGCCATCTTCAATTTATGAATTCTGACAAAAAATAAATAATCTCCAAAACCGCCAACCTAATTTATAATTTTGAGAAAAATCATAATATCCGACCCCGAAAACCCGCACCTACCAATTTTGAATCGAATCGGACCATAATTACAAAACTCGTCGGCCATCTTGGAGCCGCCATTTTGAATTTGTAAATTTTGAATGAAAATTCACAATCTCCGACCCCGAAAACCTTCACATACCAAATTTGAAGAGAATCGTGCCATAATCACAGATCTTCCCTCATCTTGGAGCCGCCATTTTGAATTTGTAAATTTTGAATGAAAATTCACAATCTCCGACCCCGAAAACCCTTCACATACCAATTTCGAATCGAACCATAATTACAAAACTCGTCTCCATATTAGAGCCGCCATCTTGAATTTATGAATTTTGACTAAAAATTCATAGTCTCCGACCCCGAAAAGCCCCACACACCAATTTTGAAGAGAATCGGACCATAATCACAGAGATCGTCGGCCATCTTGGAGCCACCATTTTTATTTCATGAATTTTGACCGAAAATTCATAATTTTTGACCCCGAAAACCCCCCCATACCAATTTTTCAGTCAATCGGACCATAAACACAAATCTCGTCCGCCATCTTAGAGCCGCCATTTTGTTTTTTCTCTAATAAATTCCATAATGCATAGTCACGGGAACTACGAACACCTGCCAAATTTCACGTTAATCGGGCAACTAGAAGTGGATCAAATTTAACTTGCAAGGTTTGATTACAGACAGACGCCGGGACAGGTGAAACTAAATAAAAGCTTGTAATTGTAATAATCAAAATTGTCCACATTGGTTCAAATTTGGTAGGTGGATAGGAAACCGAAAAATAAACAACTTATTCCCATAATATTTTTCGGAATATTGAGAAGTAACCTAACTTTTTGTATTTTTTTTAAACAATAAGGTATCGAAACGTATTACATTTTACTATTTCAAATTTAGTTTTCTTCAATATATAAATCAATGGAGATTCCTTTTTCCAATCGATAGTTTGAATCAATATTTTCACAACATCCTTCAATATCTTCATGAAGGAAGTCTCGTTGGGAAGGAGTAATAACCTCCCATAAAAAACAACTCAAAGGTACCGTACATGTGGTCTCAATTTTCAATAAGACCATGACATTAGTACATTGAATACAGTGAACTAATGATTGTCTGACCCACCAAGAAGCTAAATAAGCTCATCAATCATAATCTTGCTCGAGACAACATAATGTTCGAGTATGAAATCGGAATAAGAGCAAATTCATGAATAACGAAAGATTTCAATAACCGTACTATTCAAATCGGTATCTACTCTCTACTTTGACTGCAGGTGTTAGAGTTTACTTTTACTTAAGAAACCGCTACTCTCGGCAATAAATCAAATTCATCTAATTAATGGGTAAACATAGCTCCGTAGCAACACGTTATTAACTTCATACAAAGGCGGATATTCTCCATGAGATATTTAGGAGTAATTTGAATGAATTTTCCAGTTGAAACTGAAGTCGTTTTGAGCAGACCAGAAAATTGAAATTTCATGGGAAGATTATGAGGTAAATGAAGGTCGCGAATATGTTGGAATGGAAGAGAGAATATAATATAATCCTACTGATTATTTATTCCGAAAGCAGGCTTGCAACTTAAAGAATATGAATGTTAGTTCAAATTGAAGCAAATACAATTTTTGGGTTATTGTTTGACGTTACATAAATTAATTGTTCCTTTGTCACAAATTTAGATATTCAGCTGCTTTATAATAAATTTTTCGAAATATTTAGTAAAGATGATTGGGGAATCGTTGGTCGATATGATGATGTTCATTGAGATTACCAATAATTTGTACAACACCACAAACTTAGCCATTTTCAAACATCGGTATTTTGATTTTTTCAAATGGAACACCCTTTATATTTTCATCTAAATCAACTCCTTTTTAATAACTCTACACTTTTCATTCACCATGTCATGTACCTAAAACAACTCGTTTCCGAGATATTCTACATCCAAAAGATGGATATTTTTCCACAGAAAATATTGACAATGTTCGCCTTTGGTATCATATTTGGTATTAAACTTTGCATAAAAATCATATTTATTCGAATCTAACAGAAAATAACAATAATTAATGCAGCAAATGTTCAATGTGCCTGCCATTTTCACCAATCTCAATCTGTTTCGGAAATTAGTATCCACATGTGCCAGCATGTCTCTGAAATATCCCTGAAAGCAGTACGAATTCTTACTTTCATATTTTCAGGAGTTGTAGGCGGAGTTTGATAGACAACCTATTTAATGTATCCCCATAGAAAAAAATCAATGTTTGTAAGGTCCGCTGACCTTGGAGGCCACGGAACTGGCCCTCCTCTACCTATCCATTTTTCACGAATTTCATTATCAATGTATTTCCGCACATCAGTGTGGTAATGTGCAAGGATGAACCAAGTGTTGTTCATCCTTGCACTTCTTCACCGTACTGATGAGGGCCGAGAGCCCGAAACACGTGTCTACGGTTAACGATTCTCTTTGAGGGCTATGTCCATTAAATATATATATATATATATATATATATATATATATATATATATATATTGCAACATATTATCAGAGCACAAAAAATACTTTGTAGGGAATGGTTTTTGCTTATCGGAAAACCTAAAAATTTATTTTGACATATGTCACGTGACCACAAATATGGCGAACATTTTGAAAAATTCAAGTATTGGGATTATTTTTGAAGATGAAAAAAAGTTATTTGAAGAAGTTGGTTACAATTTAATTTTTGGCCCGTATGCGAAATTTGAGATATCTATCTAAAATAACTGAAAATTGCATTTTTTTCAATTTTTTTTGTTGTTGATAAATAACGTAATTAACTATTTATTGAATAAAATAAACTTTTAGGGTTTGTTCCCAAATGCTAATGCAAATTTTAAAAAACTAGAGGGGTGAGATCAGGTGACCTAGCAGGCAAAAGATTAACTGAATTGTGCCCAATGCATTTTTTACCTGATTCAATATCCAACCATTCCATGATTTGGGGGTTGAGCGGATTTGAGGCCACCTATTGGTGTTCTTTCTTTTATGCACCTATATGATGTGCTTTAATGGGCTCGAATTTTCTATCCAGAATATCTGTAAACTTCAGATGAGCGTCTAGTAAGGCCCTTTTCATAATTTTCTCGAAGATAGATTGGCGTTTATTTTCAGATTTTTTTCTTGAATAATCTCATAAATAATTTCGGGAAAAAATTTAAATCCATATAGCCCTTTTTCTCAACAAACATGTTTAGTTATACAATTTTCTCAAGAATTGACGTTCAATCTCCATGTCTGATAAGCATTTGTCACGTATTTGTCTTGTTACGTAAATAACTATAATAGGAAGTACACAATTTGCTCGTTATTTTGATTCAAAAAACGAGTCAACACCAGTTAAGAATGAATATTTATCACAGCACAACAGTTTCTTTAAATATTCAATTGTGTGAAAGGACAATAGATATATTATGTAATTGACTATTCAATTCCAAACTCTTAATGCAGAACAACGCTGATAACTTTATTTTCGACAATTTTTTCATGATTATCCTAATTGGAATTGTAAGAGTAATCTCACCCGTTTATGAGCTGAATATTATACAGGGTAAGTCAACAGGATTCCCGTGGTTCATTGCTCCTTAATGTATCACTATTTCTATTTCTTATATTTTTTTTGTCAAAGGGACCATCTAAGACCTCCTTCCAAAATAATTTGCATTCATACAGGGTGCATCATTGATGCGTGGCTAACCAAAGTTGTTCTTTTTCAAATGAAACACCCGGTATATTTTCATATATTCCGATCGGCTGTTCCATTGGCTGCTCAACGATTTTTTCAATTTTGAATTCCGTTACGGCGTTGCCGAGTTATTCAAAATAAATCTATTTTGTCGACTTCTTTTCGAAAAATTACCTATTTCACATTTCGAAATATTTAATAAAGATAATTGGCGAATCGTTGGTCGAAATGATGATGTTCATTGAGAATACCAAGAATTTGGAATAAATTGTACAGGATGTTCGATACAACAACAAATTTAGCTATTTTCAAACATCGGTATTTTGATTTTTTCCAAATGGAACATCCTGTATATTTTCAGTTAAATCAATTTATTTTTAATGACTGTACACTTTTCATCCCCGACGTCATGTACCTTAAACAACCTGTTTCCGAGATATCTGGTTTAAGGAATTGTTCATATAAATCAACAATTCTATAGATTTTTTTATCTACATGTTTGTTCATAGAAAATACTAATACTGAAAGATGTTTCAATTATTTTTCCAGTTTCAAAAGCATTCTTGGCAACTCATGAATAACTAGCATAGCAAGAGAAATTTTCAAATGTAACTATTTTTTCTAGTTTAGTTATCCATGACTACCGCTGAAAAAATGACTATCGAATTTGTAAATAGAGGTAACTGTCAAACTACAATCCAGTTGTGTTAAAAATTATTGTGGCATTATGAATTATCGTTTAGAAGACATGTAAAATGGTGTATGCTTTGGGGGAAAGCAATGGCAATTGCTTACTGGCATCTAGATTATACGAACAAAAGTTACTAAATATTTCGAAATGTGAAATAGGTCATTTTTCGAAAAGAAGTCTACAAAATATATTTTTTTCAAATAACTCGGCAACGCCGCAACGGAATTCAAAATTGAAAAATTCGTTGAGCAGCCAATGGAACATCGGATCGGAATATATGAAAATATACCTGGTGTTTGATTTGAAAAAGAACAACTCTGGTTAGCCACGCATCAATGATGCACGCTGTATGGATGAAAATTATTATGGAAGGTGGTCTCAGATGGTCCCTTTGACAAAAAAATATAAGAAATCGAAATAGTGATACATTAAGGAGCAATGAACCACGGGAATCCTGTTGACTCACCCTGTATACTGTGTAGCACAAGAAGTAGTAGCTATCTGTCAGAATATTTTGTGACTAGAGTACATATGTCGATGCAGATGCTCCCATGTCAAATGTCTTAATTTAAACATTTATTCATTTGGCAATCCAATATAATTTATAAATCTCATAACAGGATCTCACTCAAAGTTGCATAATGACTTTCTTAAATTATAATTCCTGATTTGATTTTAAATGAGAAATCATTTCTCAGATTACTTAAAGAATGTTCACCTCGAATGAACCAAATAAATTAAAGTGGGGAAATAGTACTTTGTATGTTTAGTAGGAAAAGCTGAACATTACCGGACGACCGTAAAGATTGCCTGTAGAGGCGCAAATTTTTAAAAACCCCATACAGGGTTTTCTTAATAAAATGCTAATATTCAAGGAGATTATTCTTGATCCCATTTTGAGAAAAAAACTTCATATGATCATATGTCCTGAAGATCTTAACTTTTGAACTACAGGGTGCTAAAGTTTTCAGAAAAATAGTTATTTATTATACAAGGGAAAAAATATTAGATTTCAGCTCGAGGTTGTGTTGTCTCCCGACGCGAAGCGGAGGGAGTATGACGATCGAGACGGGGCACCTCCACATTATGCACAGCCTGTCAGGGCGTTGGATTAGAAGAAGAGGCTCTATAGAGTGGCCAGCCAGATCTCCAGATTTAACCCCACTCGACTTTTTCCTGTGGGGTCACTTGAAAAACAGAATATTTGCAACTGAACCAGAATCTCTGGAAGATTTACGAAGGAGAATTATTAAAGAATGCCGTCGAATAGCGCCGGAAATGCTACGAAATGTGAGGTCTCGTTTTGAACAGAACTTGTACTATTGTATGAAAATGGGCGGTAGACAGTTAGAACATTTAGTTCATTGACAATAATAATTATTGCGACAGTTGCTTTATCATATATTGTTTTTATTGATTGAGTGAATAAAAAGTGATTTCCCAACTTCAAGTTCCTATATCTCTAAAACGAATCGATAGAATTAATTAATTTTTGTTGTTTGGTATTGAGAAGGAAAATACTTTTCAAATGAGGTATCACTTGCCATATGTTGCCATTTAAAAATTTAGGGGTGGCGGTCACAGCTCCGAGGTATTTCGGGTGAATTTCATCGCGAACGATGTCCCCCTCGAAAATGTAGTTGACGTGTCCGAGCGTTTTTATATAATTCGGTTCGGCCGACCTACAGAGCCGCTGTTTCGTTTTCAATGGCCCACTCTGTTTAACAATAAATAGTTAAAATAGATAATGATATCATTTAACAGTTAATAGTTGAACTAAGCTAGGTAAGTAAGTATTTTGGAAGTAATCAAAAATTAAGTAGGTAGTAATTAGTAGATTTCAGCCACAAAAAATTGAAAAAAAAAAAATTAAAAATAAATTTTTTTTAACAAAAAATTAAACTGTCGAAAAAATCAACTGAAAATCAAAAATAAAATAAACCTTCTTAGTCTTAATGAAAATTGAGCTTCTGAACTAACGTGAGTAACTAATTTTGAGTCGGCGCCAAACAAACTAGCAATTGAATTAGGTAAAGCGTAAAATGATGGCAACGAGATGTACAGAGGCGTTTTAATTACTTCTCCAAAGTACTATAACGATCTTCGATAATTATTTGTTCGGCGCCGACTCAAAATAAGTTACTCACATTAGTTTAGAAGCTCAATTTTCATCAAGACTAAGAAGGTTCATTTTATTTTCTGCTTTTCAGTTGATTTTTTCGTCGGTTTGATTTTTTGTTAAAAAGTTTTTTAGATTTTATCATATGTTGGGGACATAAGAATGGTTTTTCGGAACAAACCAGCAAATGTGTGTGCAACTGCGTAAACGCGGGGCTGGCACTGGCTCAAAAATCAGATGCAGTGCCAATACCCGCGTGAACGCGGGTGTTGAGTTTTCAGATGATAAGGAATAACGAAACATTTATTTATGCATAAAAAAGTATTTTTTTTTAATATAACATTTATTCTTTGGCACAGAAAATACAGAAAATAACTGAGAATAAAACATATTAACGATAAGAGTAAGAAAGAAAGAACATAAATAATTTGAAATAATTGATTATGGGTCTAATATCATACAAGCGGTCTTGAGGAACCGCTCCGGAACCCTTTTTGGAATTTTCGGCAAAATGTCGATACCTCATTATTAACAAAAACCCATTCCTACTCATATGCTACGAGAAACATTGGATAAAGACTTATTCTTCCAATAATCTTGAATTCTGTTCAGACTTATAGTACCATTGTGTAAAAATAGTCCAATGAAAATTTTGAATTCTGCAACAGTCAATGGTTTCCAAACATAGTACTTCTACTGCAAAAATATTGCTCTGCTCCACAATAAGATCCAAAATTTCGTTATCAACAAGAAGAGAGAATTAATCAATCAGCTGGTTACTGCGTGTTTGCACCAATAATTCTTCCGCTTTTGTGGAATCAATTTGCTTCACAGATGAACAATCATCAATCGTAACATCGTCACTTGCTGCAGCTGCAATATCATTAGCACTGGTAGTTGTATTACTGGTGTCATCTTTCAAAAAATAGTCTTCATACTACCTTCCGAATCAATGTCTTCGTTATCAGAATCATCCCGTCCCGTTCCTACATGGTTAGAGGTGGCTGAGGTCTAAGGTTAAATTTGGGTATTTTTATGCCACTCGGGCCTGTTCCTGAGTCACTCATTTCCAAGCACTGCAACACACCACGAAAAATAATTTACGCGACTGTAAATAACAAATGACCAGCCATTTTCTCACTAACAGCAGTCTAGAAGTATACTCTATCACAAATATAAAATATTCGAGGTCACCGCCCAGTAGCAGAGTTGGAAAATGCTACAGAAGCAGACCCGTTGAAACAAGATAGGAGTCGCCCGCGAAAACGCGGGTGCGACACTGGTTGTGCGCAACCGAGAACCAGCTAACGTGTTGATACCCCATAAGGAAGAAGGACTCTATAACTCGAACGTTTTGGAGTGAATTTTTGGCTTTATGTTTGTTTATTTTTCAGAGAAATCGAAATCCTGACCTCCAACGATACCATCGGAAGAGCTCCGGAACCTATTCTGGGAGTTGGTGTTAGGCAATCCGGTAAACTGGTCACTGGGGAGCTGAACGTTTCTCCTGGCACCCCCTTGCAAATGGAGATCTTCTTGGATAAAGTTTCGTCGCCCATTTATGGTCTTCTGGTTACCCATATGCAAGTGACAGATACCAAAGCTCAGGAAGAAACAATAATCTACAATGGGTAAGGAAAAATTCAGGTTTTTCTTCAAGTCATACTTTGCAGATTTAAATTTCTTTCAGGAACTTGGTATATTAATAACACATTGTAGAAAATAAATGTCATATAATAACTACATAACCATCTGTACGAACCAAAGAATGTGGTAATAGAAAAATAAGTAGCTTACTCGAAAATAACATCTTCTGTTGAATAAACTCCAAATACAGCATGTTCACTCCAATGTACTACTAGTTTACAATCGAACGTTTTGACTACTGTTTTATGATTGGCTGGTCGATGGAAGATCTTACTTTGCAACCAATCAGAAATCATGAATAAAGTACTAAATTTTAATTCTGGTTGGATTCTGGAGTCGCCAATCACGAGTCAGGAAAATACTGTGCATATCTGAAATGGGTAAACGCTTCGGAGGTTTTCATACTAGAGATATCAACTTATGGCAAATTTTCAAAATTATATTGCGATATCAATGCTCCAAATTGACTTGAGAAGATCCACAATTTCTTTTTTCAGAATTGCATGATTTATTAGAGGTTAGCTTTGGCTTCAAAATGTAGTCGAAGAGTTTCACATATCTGCTACAGGTTTATGTTCTGTGATTTGCTCATATTATTGAATCTGAAATAAGAAACATGGAATTATTTATTGCCATCCATATAAAATGATAAAGGATCCATGATAACAACGACGATTAATTAATTATGTGCCACTAATACAAGGATTGAAACTTCTGATTAGATTCTCAGGATTGAATAAGTTATCTAATTCATCTCCGATGATATAATAGATCCCTTATCATTTTATATGGATTGGCAATAAATATTTCTATGTTTCTTCAGATTCAATAATATGAGCAAATCACAAAACATAAACCTATAGCAGGTATGTAAAACTCTTCGACTACATGGCAAAGCCAAAGCTTACCATGAATCATGCAATTCTGAAAAAAGGAATTGTAGATCTTTTAAAGTCAACTTGTCATTCTATAAAAAATGTATTAGTACGAAAACGCCCACAGCGTTTACTCATTTTAGACGTGCACAGTATTTTCCTAACTCATGATCGGCGACTCCAGAATCCAATCAGAATTGAAATTTACTGCTTCATTCATAAATTCGACGAGTGATTTCTCTTGTCTTTCACTTTTCAAAATACGCACGGAACAGTTCTATGTTCAGTTGTAAGAACGCGTACTGTTTTCTGATTGGTTGCTAAGTGAGGTCATCCATTCACCAGTCAAACAATCAGTAGTCGAAACGTTCGTTCGTAGACAGCTTTGTAATGCACAACAACAGGCGCGTGCGAGAATCTTGGAAACACCTGGTAATAGTGTTCACGTGTTATTCTGAATTATTTTGAAAACAATACTTTGTCTTTTGTGTTCTTACAACTGTTTTTTTGATAATTGTGATTTGATAAGTGCCTCAAAGCTTTGTTGACTTCATCTACTAGTTCTGACTTTATCTACCAGTTTGGATATAACGAGATTAGTTTGTTTTCATCACTTTGGAATTGAATATCTATCGCAAGCAGCCTGCAATGAAAATGTTTAGACGCTTTCTGTACATTTACCACACAATCAATTCAACATTCCACATTATTTAAATGTTCATTGCATCCGGCAATTGCGTTAACTCACAGCTCTGAGCAGAAAAGCTGAGGTTAGGCGACCGGCGTTCCCAAAATTTTGTCGAATTTGGCAAAGAACAAAAC
Source organism: Gonioctena quinquepunctata (assembly GCA_018342105.1). Lineage (NCBI taxonomy): Eukaryota > Metazoa > Arthropoda > Insecta > Coleoptera > Chrysomelidae > Gonioctena > Gonioctena quinquepunctata. Next base: position 92,782 of record JAFIRS010002667.1, on the reverse strand, counting down.
ATGTTTTAATTTTTTTTTCAACCACTGTAATTTATTATAAAATAACATTATACACTCGTCATTTGCAGGTGTGCAAGAGGTTAGATTACACCCTGTGAATATTATATTATAATTAAGCAACTCGGTGATTTTTTATGAGTGATTAAACCTTTTTCAATTTTTTGTAGAATGTTCCAATAGACTTTTTGTTCGTGAACATATTCAATGACTTTCTAAAATTCAGTGATAATTTATGTTCCTTTTGTCAACACATAATTCTTGACAAATCAGATCACATAGTCCCTTGCCATGGAAAGAAATCCTCTGAAATATCAAAAAACTTATAAATGTTCCATAATCTTCCAACGCAGACAAAAAATTTGCGGTGAACTGAATGATTAGGTGGATTCGGTTTGATCAACAATTTGTTCAATTACATATCATTTCCATTTCTTTCAGATGTTCTGTCGACCCATATCTCTTCGAAAATTTCAACACAGTCGACGGAGACTTTTTGTCAGCCAAGTTCAGAGCTTTCAAATTCCCTGAATCAACCTACGTCCAGTTTAAGGGAACAGTCAACGTATGCCTGGATAAATGCAAAGGGGTAAGGATTCTTCACTTGACAATCAGAACAATCGAAAAACAAATATACTTTTGAAATTCTAATAATTATACAACTCAAACATCAAAATAATAAGTAGTAGCAATACAGGGTGTTATGTAAATACGTGGCCAAACTTGAAGAGGTGATTCATTGAGTAATTCTAAGACGAAAAGTTCATACAAGCATAGGTCCGGTAATGCTTCGTTTCCAAGGTACAGGGTGTTGACATTTTTAAAAGAAATAGTTTTTTCCTGAATATCTTGCTAATCGATTTGTTGAAAATATAAACAGATGTTCATAAAATCAGATGTGGAATCATCTGCGACTGAAAGATAAACTTTAGTCACTATCTTCCATCGTCAAGATAACCTCCTGTGGGGTATTCATGTTGAAAAGGGGAAACATTCTCAATTGAATATTGATAGAAAGATTTTTCTGTGAATTGAAAAATCCACGATCAAAATGAAGTTATTTTTTGTGAATGTCTAACAGAAAACAACTACTTCCCCGGCTAAAGCCACGCTGGACATTGAACTACATCTGATATATATTCTGAAACGGCCCTAACTCAAAGTGTCTCTCCAAAAGAAATGATTCTAACTTTTTCCATCTTTGCAAAGTGAGATTGCTTCTTGCAAATGTGTTTCCCATTTCTTCCGGTCTTCCGGATGATCGTGGAAGCGTGAAATAGATTTTCGTCGACAAAAATATATTGAAGACCTAGTGAATGTGAATCACCCCTTCGAGTTTGGCCACGTACTTGCATAACACCCTGTATACAAGTAAATAAATCAAATCATCACAACCTATATTCAGACATCGTATCATCATCTGAACTCAGATAGATAGAAATGATCATTTGCTTATGTAAATGCAATATGCAAAAAGTGTTTATTGCACGCGAGTGAAATTGCCTAACGAGACCGTCAGGCCGTTGGACAACACGTCACGTGCAATAAACACTTTTTGCACTAGTTGCATTCAATATTTTTTCTACGTTCATGCAAAAACCAAAAAAATTAAGTGAAAAATATGTGTAGGAAAATCAAAAGCATAATTTAATAGCAAAATATTTAATAATTAATTAGCACTATCGATTTGCATTGAGAAAATTAGGAACTATAACACACTGTTGTGTTTGATTGACTTTACCGAATAACTCACGCATATGTCGGTTGGCCCAATGTGAGTTCAATTTTTGAAGAATACCAGCGAATTACCGAATACTCCCTACTCTCTACTCCCTACTCGACTTGAGTAATTACCTAGCCAATGGGGTGGGATTTTTGCAAAACTGTAACCAAATTCGAAATGACTCCGTCGACCAATCCCGAGTCTAGTCGTAGGTGGAGCTATTACTTGAGGTTCATCATCCGAAACTACTTTAGTGGTTTTTAACAATTATCTCTTTCCTTTAGACTGCTAATAGGGATAGTTCTGTACAACTAGAGTTTTCGGGTTTTCATTGAAAGAAAATGATCAGAAAACCTTTTTCCCTAGACTCGTTGTAGCCTATTCTAAATACAAATAAATATTCATGTGGGTGCCAATTAATTTCGCCATCGAAAACAAACAAATTCTCCTGTTGCATACATTTTTTTAACCATTTAGCCGTGAACCTTAGTTTCTCAGAAAATGCTCGCCTCTCGAGGGTTATATTCGTTACGTGCCCCAAACAATGAGAAATATTTACAGGGCTGTGTGATTTTTTTGTCGGGAATTATGCAGCCACAAGGTTTTTTTTTCCGCTAGGCCAATTTGACCCGCTTCAAAATTTATTTCCATCGAGATTGTTGACGAACAACCGGCTAGCAGATGTCAAGAATTCTACGAAAATGATAATTTTTGTTTTCGGTTAAAATACTGAATCTAGGATTTATGATGTTTTTCGGCCTGAAAACCGGTCCCTTGCAATTAACAGGATGTTATTTCATATCTGGTACTAGAATCTATTTTTTAAACCCGGTGATATATTCTTACAGGGTGATTCCTCCGATTTTGTTTCGGAACTAATATTGTTAGGAACAATTCTCAAACTTTATTTTTGATAAATTGCACTTTCTAGTAATTTCGTAATCCAGTATGTAATAAATATGATATGAAAATAATATAAAATATGCAATTTACTTGAAATGTAATACCATATCACAGAAAATAGACTAAATATGGCGCCGATTTGAACGTTTATATTTTTGATAAATTGCATTTTCTAGTAATTCCGTAATCCAGTATGCAATAAATATGATTGAAAATAATATAAAATATGCAATTGTTAAAATGTAATACAATATCACCGAAAATGGACTAAATATGGCGTCGATTTGAATGTTTATGTTTGTCATGATCACAAAACGCTGTAGTAGAATGACAGATGAGTGAAATAATTTTTTTATTGCACTAGTGCAATAAAGAAGTAAATATAGTTCAATAAAGTTTTGTTTTTTGCATGAACATAGAAAATAGTTATTTATGCAACAAGTGCAAAACAATATTTTTTCTGCGTTCATGCAAAAATCAAAAAATATTTCATTTAGGTGGCACTAAGTGTGGGAAAATAAAAAGCGTAATTTAATAGCAAAGTATTTAATAATTAATTAGCACTATCGATTTTAATTGAAAAAGTTAGGAACTAATACCTATGTTAGGAACAATTTAACTCAAACTTTATTTTTGATAAATTGCATGTTCTAGTAATTCAGTAATCTAGTATGCAATAAATATGATTGAAAATAATATAAAATATGCAATTGTTTAAAATGTGATACAATATCACAGAAAATGGACTAAAAATGGCGTAGATTTGAACGTTTATATTTGTCATGATCACAAAACGCTATAGTAGAATGACAGATGAGTGCAATAAACATTTTATTGCACTAGTGCAATAAAGAACCACTTTTTTCACTAAATATAGTACAATAAAATTTTGTTTTTTTGCATGAACGTAGAAAAATAAATGAAAAGTTTAGTTGTTTTGGTTTCTTCTTCGTGTTTTCTTCTTCATATACTATGTTAATTTTCTTCATGAGAATAATATCTGTCATAATTTTACTTTCATTACACCCTGTATATTTCCTAGGTGGAATGCAGTGACGGCCAAATCGGCTACGGAAGAAAAAGGAGAGCCATTTCGGAACTCCCACCAGATCCCAACAAGATTTTCGAAATCACCATCACGTCCTTCATCAAAGTGGGATCTGAAAATTCGGAGGTGGTGAACAACGAAAAAACCTACAATAACAAGAAGTTTATTGTAGGGAATCAAATGGCGGAAAGAGATATTATCAAAGGTAAGTTGGAATAGAAGGAACGAAATGTTCATAAAATAAAATGTAGGAACATCCTCCAAAAAGGCAACTTAGAGATGAATATATTCAATACGTTAGAAAACTAAGTATTATAATTAATAAGTTGGTACAGTCATGTATGACAAACCATTTATTTATAAAATTATTTTGTATGTATGAAGGCTCGTAATAGTGAATTCTGAATATGATAAAAAAATAAATATATCTTCGGATAGAGGCTGCTGAAGCCTGCCCATCCATATTATTGATGTGGAGTGGTCTCATGGAATTCAACAACTCAATAGAAATAATGAAGCAACCCAATTTATATCAAGTAGAACAATATCACTGATTCAATCTTCTTACAACGTTCTCAGACAATTCTTTCCAAATCACTAATTAACTAATTTTTTTTTACTGCGAAAGTATTTATGGACCCGTCCTAAAGCAATCTGATTGGCTGCGCCTGCAACGCATTCAGAATAGCTGTTTACGCTTTTCCTTCGTTTTTCATAAATATGACCATATATTCTTTGCAATGAAGGAATCAGGTTGGCTAAATCTGGGAAAGATCGGAGCTTTAAACCTATTAATCAATACCCATGAAAAAACTAAAAACTTTTTCGAATATAAATAGGTTTGCCACTCGAAATAGATCAGTCCTAGTCATTCCTGAGCTCAAGTCTTCGATTTACACGCGTAGTTTCCCATAAAATGCTCCGAAACATTATAACTCACTTCACAGTGTATTAAGATCTTACACAATAAATAATTTCAATAAAATAATCAATAGAAAACCTTTTTAAAGACAAGTTTTTATTCAAATGCACTAAAAAGTTAAAAATAATGTGTGACGTAGGTTATTCCATTAGTTATAGATTCAAAAGCTTGTCGCGCAGTTTTCAGTTCGAATACAAAAGCTACAAACTTTTAAATCTATAGCTCACACATCCACAGCAAATATTTTTTACTTCTTAGTGCATTTGAATAAAAGCTTGTCTTAAATTTTTTTCATTAATTATTTCATTATGTGCTTTTCAGTACGCCTTAATCTATGCATTTTTATTTTGTTATTATGAGGCCATTTTTCTGTAAGTTCTGAGCTTCAATGAGAAGACCATCTAAAGATTAACTCAACCGCCATCTTGGAGTTGCCATCTTCAAATTATGAATTTTAACTAAAAACAAGAATATTCGACAAATTAACCTACCCTGAAAAACCCCGACATACCAATTTTGAATAGAATCGGACCATAAACACAGAGATCATCGGCCATCTTGGAGCTGCCATTTTGATATTATGAATTTTGAAGAAAAATTCAAAATCTTCAACCCTGAAAACCCCCACATACCAATTTTGGACCATGAACCTAAATCTCGTCCGCCATCTTGGAACGCCATTTTGTTTTTTCTATAATACAAATTCCATAAGCCGCCATTTCAATTTCATAAATTTTGACAAATAATTCATTATCTCCTACTCCGAAAACCCCCACATACAAATTTTACCTAGAATCGGACCATAATCACAAAACTCCTCCACCATTTTGAAGCCGCCATCTTGAATTTATAAATTTTATCAAAAAATTCATAATTTCTGACCCCAAAAACCCCGACATACCAATTTTGAATCGATTCGGGCCATAATCACAACACTTGTCCGCCATCTTGAATTTTCCAATTTTGACAAAAAATTCACAATTTCTGTCCCCGACAACCCCCACATACCAATTTTGAAGCCAATCGTACCATTATCACAAAATTCGTCCGCCATCTTGAAGCCGCCTTTTTCTTTTTTTCTCTAACAAAAATTTAATAACGCATTGTCACCGGAATTATGAACACCTGCCAAATTTCAGCTCAATCAGATGTCGGCAAGTGCTCCAAAAATGGATTACAAATTTTGAACCGGAAATAATGACATACCAACGAAGCAAGTTAAATAAAAGCTTGTAAAAAAAAGATTGAAGTTGCGCATACCAGAGCTTACTTTTCTTGGATTGCGACTATTTTTCCAAACACGTGATTATATTCTTTTTACAAAAATTGTAGTGTCTTCATCACTCAATTACAATCAAGGATTATATTATTTTTTTACTTTCATCAAGTTGTATTGTAAGGATTGAGTGTAAAAACAGCGCCTACTCCCCATTACAGTCTTTTCTCAAAGCTCAATATCATAATGTATTTTTTTTAGTCATGGTGAATAAAGACGATTCATAATATCAATAATTATTATAGTACAGGTCAAGTTTACAACATTTCAAGGCCTCAATATTTCAGATAACTGTGCTTGTCTACATACATATCTGCAAAAAAGTTGCCTTCCCATGAAAAAATGTATTGTGGATTCCTAATTTTAAAAATATTTAAGACTTCCAAATCTCTACTTGAATTTCAAAGAAATAAAATTCAGAAAATGAGTTGTTACTTGTGAATGAGAATCTTACTCGCTTTTGCGGTATGCAATCATGATTATTTAGTAGTATGGGGAAGTATGTGTCTTTCTAGGGTCCACACTCAGTATATTTTGATAATGACCAATAAAATTGAACCTCAAATGATCTTATTTCCATCTGATATGTGTTTTCTGTTTGTTTCCATAAGATAAAACCTTCTTCCGAGGCGACCCACCACAAGAAGTACTGGAACTGAAAGAAGAAGAAAAATACACCTCCATCGTTGCTGACAATGACAAGTCGAGTTCTTCAAACAAAGTTTTACAAACCTCTATTCTGATTTTAGCTATCATCAAATTGTTTTTGTAAATAAGCGTTACAGTGCAGGCTCAAAATTGTAATATTTTTTGTAAATATATCTGTGATAATGAAGCAATGAACAATACAGTAGTGGATGTGATTTGGTAGTACTGCACAAAATCAGGAATCAGCTAAATATATCAGGAACTCAATAAACAAATTATGGCAATATGAAAATTAAAAAAGAATCACTCAGCGCGTTATAAATATACATGTTAATATCTGCATCTGGATTATTCGCCAGAAATCATACAACTGCATGTTGATAATGGTCCGGTAAGGGTTTGTCGATTTATGGGAATATTGTTCCATTTTGGTTTGCCGCCAACTGCATATTGCATGTCCGAAATGATAATTGAGCTATTTGTTCCGGACTACGAGATTTTCTGAAAATGGTCAATGGCTCCGGACTATCAGATTCTTAAATCAAGCTTTTATTAATTTGCCTTATTAAATACATTAAATAGAAAACTGCCAGATTATTTAATTTTAACTCATTATACTTAAATTATTGACATATGAGAATGCTTGATAGATAAAAATTGAATGAAAGTTTTTGTTACCTTGCAAAAATGTTACTTAATAAACTGCGGGGTAGGACAATCATATTTGTTTTCTATAATCCCTATAGATATCTATTACAATATATGACTCTGGAAATAACTGAAAATATTGCTCCTACCCTGTATTCTTCCACCCTTTTTAGTTATTCATGCTTGTTAGGGAAATGTAAATATAATAAACTAAGATTTTCAATGTATAAGCTTCTAGTTGAATTAATAATTATTAGATAGTCCGTACTTCAATTTTTGATACTTTAAACTAGTCTCTGTAAGTTACTTATCATCGAAATAAAATTACATAGTAACAATTTTTTGTTTGTTTTCCAAGAATAAACTGTTTGCGAATTGATTTTCGATTATTACCAACGAATTGTTATTTCAGAGCTTTATACAGGGTGTTTCTTAATAACGTGAAAAAGTTATTCTTGGGTCCATTTTGAGAAAAAAACTTCATATGAACATATGTCCTAAAGGTCTTAACTTTTAAACAACATGGTGCCAAAGTTTAAAAAAAAAATTTTTTGATGATAACTTTGGTAAGGCCCTAGTTATATTTGTGAAACGTAGTACGCATCTTCTATGCATAAAAAGGCATTTTCTGGTGTACAACATAATTTTTTTATTTTGCCAGTGGCGATCGTGCGGGACATTTGTATGTTTTCTTAGATTAAGCAAATAAAAATACATTTTTTGTCTCTTCAATTTTGTTCGTATCCCGCTTCGATGTTGGGAAAAATTTTAAATTTCCTGTATGTAAAAGGAAAAAAATCAGATCAAAGGTAGCCGGGCAAAATCTCGACAACAATTGAGAGTTTGTTTCTGTCAAAGTTTGACAGCTTGTGACAATTGTTTAATTCGAATTTCAATGCATCTTAAGTGCGTTTATGCGTAGTCTGCGGAATCGTCAAGCCATGTATTTACAGTACAGCTGAATACTCCGATATTGTGTACTGTGATGGTAATGTGCACTCTTCAGTAGTGGAGATTTCCTCTAAGGAGATTGCCTGACAGATTAGCAGTGGCGCACCCAGGGGAAACCATGGGACCGCAGCCCCTTCTTCACCAACCCCCCACCCCGATATTTATTTATAATAGTTACAAAAAAATTTAGATTTTTACTATAGATAATAATTGTAAAATAAGCTCACCTACAAATAGAAAATAAGCCCACCTACTAATAGAACATATCAGATCGTTACCAATGGAGAGTCTCCTAACGAGATGACTGTCTGGACAAGTCAATAGTCAATCGAAGTTGGTTAACTAATCAATAAATCCCAATCCTATCACAGATTCGAACATTTTACTACATAAAAATAGTGTTTTTTACGGCTAAAATATTTTTGTTAAAATACCAGAATACGCCACTGCTTTTTCTTGAAGTAAAAATTATTTTTTAAATCTTTATTCCTTTCTTAGCAAATCTGGTCCCCTGTTTTTCTTTCTGTTTGTTAGTACGGTTTTCGCATAAAGAAATTCATTCATTTGCATCTCGCTAGACTACTTACAACAAAAAATAATGTATGTAACTTCATGTAACTTCTCATGGACTTACGTACTCTTTGAAAAATGCCGGGACTGTTTCTAATAGTTTCGCAAGAAACTATGATGCGATTTCTCAACTGCTCTTCAGTATGAATTGGTGTGCTATTAACCAATGACCCCACAGGAAATAATTGAGGTCCGGGGACCTAGGTGGCCATGCTTGTGGTCCTATGCGACATATCCCCGATTATTGTGATTTTGGTTCGAATATTCGCGCGCCAGATCACTGAAGCCCCGTCGTGCATAAACCAAAGTCGATTTCTTACTAAAATGGGAACATATTCCATCAAAGCTGGCAATTCCTCTTCGAGAAACTGACGGTAATTAGGCACACTCAACCTATCATGAAGAAAATAGGTTCCAATTCAATAATAACCGCATATTCCATCCCACACGTCAACGGAAAATTGCTCCTGGTGACGGGATTCCAAGATTGCATGTCAGTTTTCGTCAGCCCGAAAATGATTATTATGAAAGTTTTGGATGGCGTTTCTGGAAAAATTGGCTTCATTGGTGAATAAAATTTCAGTATGGATTTCCATACACTTTTTGAGAAACCATTGACAAAAGTTCATCCATGATGGAAAGTATCGCGGGAGTAGCGCCTGAACCCATTGGATATGGTAGGTATACCGGGTGACAATGGGACTAGGGCCATGCCTATATCTCCTTCACTTATCAACCGATTTGAATGAAATTTTGTGCATAGATATGAGATACAATTTGGAATTGACAAACATATGAGAACGAAATGGCCTACTTCCGGTTTCGCCAGAATGGCCACCAACTTCGATTTTTCAAATAGAACACCCGGTATGTTTGATGTTTTTCGGATTCTACGGCTCAAATTTAATACGACAGTGTTGGCAAATTTTTATTTTACAGTCGGAAAAAAAATATTTCCCAATTTTTTTTTAGCCCAGGAGGCCTTGATCGTATTAAAATCTATACTAATTTACATAAGTAACTCATAGTCATTTCATCAATAAGATCAACAACAAATCCTACAGGAGGAATTTAAATTTTCTGAACGTATTTTTAACGAAAAAATCGTTTTTTTTTTCAAATGATACCTACCGAGGGCCATCTTGCCATTCGATATATATACAATATTTTTTTTTATTGGTGCTTCTTTTTACCCATTTAAAGCACGCCTCAGCGTGTTTAAATCGAACTTTAAAAAACGCGCGTTTTTTAAAGGTAACCATGACAACATCAACAAATCGAGAAACGTGAAGTCTAAATGACATATTTTTGATTATTGATCTGACAGGAGTACCTTGTAACGTCAGATAAAATATTACTAATAATTCGTTCATTTATATGTGCTCCTCCATCCATTTGATGAACTTTTCATATTCTTTTTTATATATATCACTGGATTTTCGCGGTATTAACCGCGATTCTGTCTCGCTATTCAAAAAATCGATATTAGAATCATTCATTTTTGAGCTCTGGTGACAACAAATATTGATCTTTGGTAACAAATTGCAAATGAATGTTTTTCTCATTTCCATGACAACGAAAGGTATACTGATGTCACATCTCGAATTCAACCTTCTTGCATTATTAGTTCTTATTTCTATTTTGTGTAGTAATAATACCAGTATATATGATTTCAAAGTGCACCAATAAAAAAAAATAACGTAAAGTATTCGTGGATAACTGGTCTTAAAAACACTTGCTCTATTTCGAGCACTCCGGCTGCGCCGTCGTGCTCGAAAAATCGCGCGTGTTTTAAAGCCCTTTTTATCCACTTATACTTTAATATACTATTATACGATGCCTACAAATTCCAATGAGTTTAGGTTAGATGAAATGAAAGGTAGCCGTGGAATCATGGAAAACAGTTGGTGATTAATGTCATGTCAAAAGTGAAGTGGACAATTTTACTTGTCATCTCGTTTCGTTTGTAAAAAGTTTTTTTTGAAATGGAAAATAATCGTTATTTTCGAAACGAACAAATCGATATGATATTGATATACGGAGAATGTCAGAAGAACGCTGTAAATGCTAGAAGCTTGGTTGAGAAGGGCCAAAGGAAGGCATCTGTCATTTTCTAGAACAAAGGAAACACCTGATGGACAAAGATAATAGCATTCTATTTTTTCTTTAACTTTATTTTTTTGATTATTCTGCATTTAATATTCAAATGTTTTCATTTTAGAGTTTACATGTATATTTTATTTGTTGACAACCCCGAAGTTTACGAGAATTTTTTCTGATACCAGAGTTTATTAATAAATTTTTTGTTGTTCAATACTATTATTTTATTTCCTTTCAGATCGCTATTACTATATTTTATCTTCGATGGATATCCCCGAAGGATATCTTTTGAATATGAAGGAATCTTTCAGATATCTTTCGAATATCCCTGAAGGATATCTCATGGATATTCCTGAAAGATATCTTTGAAGTACATCTTATGGATATCTTTGAAAGATATCTCAAGGACATCTCTGGAGGATATCTTATGGATATACTTGAAGGATATTCTATGGATGTACAGATTGTTCCACTTTGGACATCCATCGGATGTCCATAAGATATCTTTTGGATATAATTGGATGTCCATAGTACATCCATAAAATTCTTGGAGGATGTCCAATGGATATCCATTGGATGTCCATGTGTTATCTGGGAGTATGCTATACGATGTACGTTATCCGTCAAGACGGCACCCATCGAGGACCTATTCCATCAAATTGGAAATGATGCTAAGGAAAGAACCAGCTGATCAGAACCACATCCACTTCATCGTCAGTGAAAAAGCGGAAACTGATGTTTTAGCATATGTTCATTTTCCTCCAACTGCCTCAGAGCGAGAATTGGAAATTGAAACTGGGGTCAGCAGGGAAAGTGCCAGCAAAGTATTGAAAAAACATAAATATCGCTCCTATAAATACAGTTTGCATCAGCATCTATATGAAAATGACCCAGAACGGAGACTAACTTATAGTAATTGGCTTTTGCGTTATCATGATTTGAATAATGGTTTCGAGAATACTGTTTACAGATGTGTCTAGGTTTACGAATAATGGTATGTTCAATAGGAATAATACAAGGTATTGGGCTCAAGAAAATCCTAGGTTGCTGAGAGAAGGTAATTTTCAAGAAAGATTTGTATTCAACGTCTGGGTAGGAATCCTAGGGACAAGAATCATTGGACCAATTCTTTTAGACGGGCTTTCGACGAGCCAAAGATATCTACAATTCTTAGAAAACTATATTCAAAATAATATCAACGATTTACCTGAGAACATCAGGGGAAATAGGTTTTTTCAGCAGGATGGTGCAGGACCACATGATGCTAGTATTGTTCGGCAATATCTTAGTGATACCTATGGGCAGAGATGCATTGGAACAAATGGTTCAATCAGATCGCCCGATTTAACCCCTATTGATTTTTATTTATGGGGTCACATAAAATCCAAAGTATATTCGAGGAGACCAACTTCTTTGGAGGACTTGAGAGAGTTGTGCGCGCATTTCAGGAAATTCCTGCTCACGAACTGAAAAATGTGTTGAGGTGAACAATAATTGTGGGAACTGCTATATACTCATAGTAATCAGCAAAGGCCTCACATATTCCTGATCGTTGATTATTATGTTATCATCTCCTATCAATGCTTGAGGCGAGTTGTAGGAGTTTTTCCCGGAAATTGATTTTATTTTCTTCCAAACTTCTCCTACAGGGGTATCGGTAGTTAAAGGAGATACATATTCCTCCCATAATCCTTTTTCATTTTTGTTGATCATCCTACGCGCACGGGCTCTTAATCTTTTGAGTTTGATGAGATTGTCTGGAAAAGGGTATATACGGAAAATTTCAAGCCTTTTTGCACGCTTTATATTAGCTTCAATTGTATGTTTGTTTGTTTGTTTGTAACCGACTCCTTTGGGCGCGATTTTGACCCACTTCCAGACGTCCGAATGATTTGAAATTTGGCAGGTGTACATTATTCCGGTGACAATGCATTAAGAAATTTTTGTATGAAGAAAAATAAAAAACAAAATGGCGGCTCTAATATGGCGTACGAGTTTTGTGATTATGGTCCGATTTGCTTCAAAATTGGTATCCAAGGGTTTTTGTGGTCGTAGATTATGATTCTATTGTCAAAATTGGAAAATTCAAGATGGCGGCTCCAAAATGTTGAACGAGTTTTGTGATTATGGTCTAATTCTATTCAAAATTGGTATGTGGGGTTTTTTGAGGTCGAATATTATAATTTTTTTGTAAAAATTTAAAAATTCAAAATGGCGGCTTCAAAATGGCGGCCGAGTTTTGTGATTATGGTCTGATTCTATTCAAAATTGGTAAGTAGGGGTTTTTAGGGTCGAATATTATGATTTCTTCTGTGAAAATTGGAAAATTCAATATGACGGCTTTAAAATGGCGGCCGAGTTTTGTGATTATGGTCTGATTCTATTCAAAATTGGTATGTGGGGGTTTTTGGGGTCGGAGATTATGATTACCTAATTTGATAAGATCATTTCATTTTTTAATTTGCAAAAAAATAATAGTTTAAAAAAAACTAAAAAAACACGCTTTTATGAATAAACCACACTGAAAAGTAGGAAATAAATAATAGTTTGGAAAAACTAAAAAACACGCTTTCATAGAAAACCAGACTAAAAAAATAGAAAATAAAAAAAAATTATTTTATTTTAATAAAAGCGTGGGGTGCATGGTATCAATAATTATATAGTACATTACGCACCGAGGCGATACCATGCACCCCACGCTTTTTTTTGAAATAAAATATTTTTTTTTCTTATTTTCTATTTTTTTAGTCTGATTTTCTATAAAAGCGTGTTTTTTAGATTTTTCAAACTATTATTTATTTTCTTTCTTTTATGGCTTGGTCTATATTCTCGTTCCACCACGGCACCGCTTTTGAAGTTCTTTTGCCACTCGATTGCTCTGCGTACAAGATAGAGGATGTGACTGCTTCAACTGCGTGGTCTTCGAAATCAAGATTGGAAACAGAAACCACGTGGGAGAAGATGTCCCAGTTTGCTTTTTTGATGAGCCACTTTTCCCCAATATTAATTTGTGAAGGGAGAATATTTATTCCTATCTGTATGGGGAAATGGTTACTAGAGTTCAAATCTTCAAGTGGTCTCCAGATCAAGGAAATGGCAATTTTGGGGTACACACAGTGAGGTCTATAGCAGAAGAGGAATTGGACCGCGCGTTAAAGTGGGTCGGTTCTCCAGAATTCAATATAGATATATTATCAGTGGATCTGGAATCCGTTTTATTGGAATCCCACAGAGGCGAGTGCGCATTGAAATCGCCAATAATAATAAATGGTTGCGGTAGTTGTTGCATGATGCTGTTGATTTCATCTATATTCCAGTGAAAATTCCACACCAGTAATTCTTAACCAAACAAATTGTGTTTTTTTGACAGATCACCATGGCAACGTATGTATTCTAGTGGGTTTTTTTTCTCTTGGGTACCCAACAGCGAATTAAATCGGAAATTTTTTGACCTTTCAATGACAGAATAATATTTTTTGACAATAGTGGTTTTTCTTTCTTTATTTAATTTTGATACATTTCAATTACATAGTTGAAATGTTTTCTAAATTCTTCGGACACCTCCTCTCTTCTTGGAGGCGAAAAAGCTGGACTTTGAATTGAATGAATTAAATATCTATGTCTTATAAAATATATATATATATATATATATATATATATATATATATATATATATATATTTTCAATTTTGAGTAGTTTAGAAGCAAATATTCCTGAACAATTTGAAACAAATTTTCTTCCTTCAAATAGGAACCACAATCTTCTATTAATGCGGGTAAATAAGACATAGTACGATGATTCATCATTACATCAGACAATTTTATGCATATTTTACAAACAGCATGATTTTCAAATCGATACATTTTTAAAACAAAAAAGTTTGCGTTCGTTATGACTGCGCAATATTCTTTTTACTACGAAACACGAGTTTTTGCTGACGTTTTGTACTGTCAAAATACGATGATCACAGCCCCCTATGATGTTCGCTGACGCTGGTTATGAATGCTATGCAATAAAGCGCGTATATAAAATTAATAAAAACGCAAAAAAGCAATTTTCTTCCACTTGTAATTACTCAAAACTTATGTAAAATTGAAAAATGAACTATGTTCAATCTTAAAATGTTATTTCCATTCCACTACAACAAGTAGAAATCAATAATTTATAGGCTAAAATCGCTGCCGAAACTGTGACGCAAATTAAATCTGTTGTGTACCTACCTTTATGAAAAACCGTTAAAATTATAATTTTCTAACCCTTGTAGTAGCTCTAAGTTACTATAAAATAAAAAAATTAATATGTTATGTCCTAAAATAGTGATTTTGTGCTACTACAATGAGTATAAATCAACAATTTATAGGCTAAGAATCCATTGGATACGAAACTACCTATATAAAAAACCATTAAATATTTTTGTTTCTACCACTTGTAGTAGCCCAAAGTTGATAGAAAATTGAAGTATATAATATGCTACATTGTAAAATGGTATTTCCGTGCAACTACAATAAGTAGAAATCAACATCTTATAGGCTGAGAAGCCATTGCTGCCGAAACTGCAAAGCACACTGAATCTAAATGAAAAATTGATAAAATAATAATTTTCTACAACTTGTAGTAACCCAAAATTGATATAAAATTAGAATATAATATGCTACGTTCTAAACTGTTATTTTCATGCAACTACAATAAGTACCTAGAAATTAAGAATTTATAAGCTAAGAATCCATTGGTGCTCAAACTGCATCTATAAT
Organism: Gonioctena quinquepunctata; assembly: GCA_018342105.1. NCBI lineage: Eukaryota > Metazoa > Arthropoda > Insecta > Coleoptera > Chrysomelidae > Gonioctena > Gonioctena quinquepunctata. Next base: position 77,245 of record JAFIRS010002667.1, on the reverse strand, counting down.
AATATGTACCTACCTATGAAAAATTTATAAAATTATAATTTTCTACCACTTGTAGTAACCCGAAGTTGATATAAAATGGAAGAATATAATATGTTACATTCTAAACTGGTATTTTCATATGCAACTACAATAGGTTATTTATTAAGAATTTATAGGCTAGGAATCTATTGGTGCCGAAACTGCGACGCAAACTAAATTTGTTCATAAACTATATGAAAATAAAATGAATAGAAAATTCTCAACTATTCTTTGATTGTTGTAGTAAAAAAAATAATAGTTTAAAAAAACTGAAAAACACGCTTTTATAGAAAACCAGACTAAAAAAATGGAAAATAAGAAAAAAATGTACTTTATTTAAAAAAAAGCGTGGGGTGCATGGTATCGCCTCGGTGTGTAATGTACTATATAATTATTGATAGCATGCACCCCACGCTTTCTTTTAAATAAAATACATTTTTTTCTTATTTTCCATTTTTTTAGTCCGGTTTTCTATAAAAGCGTGTTTTTTAGTTTTTTTTAAACTATTATTTATTTCCTACTTTTTAGTGTGGTTTATTCATAAAAGCGTGTTTTTTAAGTATTTTTTAAACTATTATTCTTATAATTTTTTTGCAAATAAAAAAATGGAATAATCTTATCAAATTAGGTAACCCCAACCCCCCAATTTTAACCTTTAAAGTTGAATTTTTCAATTTTTACAGAAGAATCATAATATTCGACCCCAAAAACCCCCACATACCAATTTTGAATAGAATCAGACCATAATCACAAAGCTCGGCCGCCATTTAAAAGCCGCCATCTTGAATTTTCCAATTTTACAAAAGAATCATAATATTCGAGCCCAAAAACCCCCACATACCAATTTTGAATAGAATCAGACCATAATCACAAACTCGGCCGCCATCTTGAATTTTTTAATTTTCAACCAAGAATCCTAATATTCGACCCCAAAAACCCCACACATACCAATTTTGAATAGAATCAGACCATAATCACAAAACTAGGCCGCCATTTTGAAGCCGCCATCTTGAATTTTCCAATTTTTACAAAAGAATCATAATCTTCGACCACAAAAACCCTCACATACCAATTTTGAAGTGAATCGGACCATAATCACAAAACTCGTACGCCATTTTGGAGCCGCCATCTTGAATTTTAATTTTCACAAAAAATTTCTTAGGCCGAATTTCAAATCATAAGGACGTCTAGAAGTGGGTCAAAATCGCGCCCAAAGGAGTCGGTTACAAACAAACCAACAAACATACAAGTGAAGCTAATATAAAGCGTGTAAAAAAACAGCTTTCAGTTTTTAATTCAGGTAGCTATAAAATGACAAAATATTCAAATAATAATCAATTATTTATGTCACTTTGACTATTGTACTTATTGTTTATATGAAAAACGCAATTATTATAAACTATGGCAGGAGGTTGATTGAAAGCGGTGGCTCGTTCTTGCTTTAGAGCTTCATGACTTGACTTTACAGAAGTTGAAACAAACCTCATTGCATCAATTATTTCCTGATAGTGACTTGAATCTAACTACAGATATGATTTTATTGAGTGACTACTTCCATGTCCTGTGATTTTAATTAATTGCTGTTCACCAATTCCTGTTTTGGATAAAGTTGAAACAGCAGTGGCTCTTGCAGAGTGATTTGTTATTTTGCCCTTTTTGACGTCAATTCCAATTGATGATGCCGCCGATTTGAACCAGGAAGAGACCGTATTTTGTCCAGCCGGACTGTTCTTGTACCAACCTTTGGAGTTGGGGTGCTGCCAGTTTGGATTGGGAGTCAAAAAATAAACGGTTGGTTTTGATGGGGCGATCTCGCTTGCTTGTTAACTTTTTGAATAGTCTAACTGGGCATAATTCTTCATTGAGTATATTTGGTACTAACCGTTTACTGTCAGCAATTTTTTTTTGAGCCGTTTTGGTTAGTTTTAGAGGAAATTGGATTATATTCAATGCGACCTATTGATTTTACTTGATTATGAATTTCTCCCACAAAATATTCTATGCATGCTGCAGCTCCTTCATTCCCTCTCCAGGCCAATTCATGAGCAGCGATGTAAAACACTTTTTTGCAATCCCTCCGGGGTGTTTTTATCACAAAGCTCAATATTTTTTTTTTAACTCGTCTGTTGATAATGCGGATGAACTTGTATTTCTCTTGGTTGGGTCCTTTTGTAACTTCCGACGCTTAGCATTTTTTGCAGCCTTGCGTTTTCAAATTCTATATCAGAAAATGGATTAAATTTGCGATTGTAACTTTTAAAAAAATATTCTTGCAACTGCTTGGCTGTGAAATTCCATAAAACTTTTACTACACTCTCCTTGTAGTCTTCGGAGTTCTTCTTCCGCATATTGAACCCATAGTCTTCAAGAATAAGCGCCAGTTCCTCCACAGGTATATCCGCTCTATCAAAATCATACGATTTTTCTTCACAAAAGTTTGTAAACTGCTTCCATATGCTTGACTTGGATTTCTTATTATTCGCGGTTGTTAACACAGAAGCGAAAAAAATTTTTTCACGTCGTGCCGCTTGACAGATTCGGAACTCAAGTACATTTTGGGTTAAGGTTTTACCTAGTTGCCATGGTAACTAAACAATTAAGTCAATCAAAACATTATGTTTTGCTATATAGTGTCTTGTCGAAGAAAAAAAATTGGCTTTGTTGAGACTCAAAAAATAAATTCTAAAATTATTTGATTTTCAAACACAATCTGGTGTGAAATTTTGTTGCCGAATACCACATGAATATTTTTAGAAAATTATCCCTCGTCTTCGACTCGGGATAATCTTCAAAATATTCAGCTCGAAAAAAATTCCGGAAATAATTAAACCTCTAGTGGTATTACAAGTGATAATCTGGAAGGTATAATGAGCATATCGTCATTTTTCGGGGGGTTTGCATTTGGATAGCGACTGCTTGTAATCTTGTACTTAATTTTTATTTCTGTTGCTGGGACAGAGTCCTTGAGGAATATTGCTACCCCTCCTCTGGCTCTAGGAAGGAGAGGAAACCTCATAGGCAGACATTTTCCTCTGGTGTGAGTTCAGGTTGTTCCTAATCAACTTTACTTCAGGGATGTGTATGCGGAGGCCGTTACAATTCCATTGAATAATATTAGTATCTATCTATTGTGAGGACTTATATTGATTATGGGAAAAATAGTGTTATATGATTAAAAACTAAAAATATAGGTGGATAAAATAGCATTAATTTATATTTATGCTTGAAAGTTGATGGACAATATCCTGTGAGAGGCATCGATCATGATATTTTATTGTCACGTTTCGAAATGACATCTTTGGAAATATGGAGAATTATTCTTGGCATGAAATTTTTGTATAAATTAATTAATAACAACATTGATTGTGCTGCTCTTTTAAAGGAACTTAATTCCCTAGTACCTAGAATCGGAGGTCGGCACAATGTTTTAATGCGAAGCATCACGAACAAACGTTATGCTACGATTATTGTTGCATTTCATGTGCGGTAGCTTCAACAAAATTTGTGAAATTCGTGACATTCATTTTGACTCATTGAATGCTGTTAGGTCGTGTATTATTGAGTATCTATAATGTTCATGTCTACTACAGCAACCTGTTTATTTGTTTACTCAAACTTTTCTCTTGAACTTTAGAATTTAATTGTATGTTAAATATTATGAATTTTCTTATCAGCATTTACTTCCATTTATTTATATGTATATCTAATTGATTGTTGTAATAACATTTCCTGTAACTGGGTACCCCTGTTGGAAATAAACTGGTTTTTTTTTAAGCTAATGTAAGTTACGTTTATCACAGATTAATAATCACAGGAAGATATCACAGGAAGATATCACAGGAAGTTATCACAGTTATGATAAGGAGCTAATTTTGGACTTTTATCTCAACCATCTCTTTTTCTTTCTCGTGGTTTTGCCATGGGATGTTGAAATTGAAGGTTCTCAAGACAACAAAAACATGTATGAGATAATTTTTTTCGCCAAATCGCAATTGTGGACGTCTATCAGTGTCAAACTGATCTTTGATTGAACGACATCAGAGTGAATTACTTGACAAAAGCTGCTGAATATCTTTCCGCAATAATGGTGTATACGATCGCGGAAAGAGTTAAAATAATGGAAAAAAAATGCAAGAATGATGAGTGCGGTAACCTCACAGCTAATTTATTCAATGAAACGCATCCAGATAAACTTGTTGCTAGAAAATACATTCTAGAATTAGTGCAAAAATTTTGTCAAACTGTACAAAATACATTTGGTACACCAATTGAATAAGGATGATTTTGATAGGCGACAGGAATTTTGTGAAATTATGACTACGAGAATAGATGCTGATGAGAATCTGCTTTTCTGATGAGTCTACATTCTTTTTGGATTCGACTGTGAATCGTCATAATTGTCGTTATTGGTCAGCTGCCAATCCACATGTTTTCCACGTCCATACTCAATGTCTGGGCCAGTATTTTTGGGGACCGTTTGATTGGACCAGTATTTCTCGACGGTAACCTGACAGGAGAAACTAATTTGGAATTATTGAATTAATTTGTTCATCCACAATTAGTAGACATAATTGAAAATGACGATCGTTACCATGAAGACCTCTTAATATTTCAACAAGACGAAGCACCTCCACATTATGCACAGCCTGTTAGGGCGTTTTTGGATAGAATGTTTCCTGGAAGTTGGATTGGAAGAAGAGGCTCTATAGAGTGGCCAGCCAGATCTTCAGATTTAACCCCACCCGAATTTTTCCTGTGGGGTCACTTGAAAAACAAAATCTTTGCAACCGAACCAGAATCTCTGGAAGATTTACGAACGAAAATTATTGAAGAATGCCGTCGAATAACGCCGGAAATGCTACGAAATGTGAGGTCTCGTTTTGAACAAAACTTGTACTATTGTATGGAAATGGGTGGTAGACAGTTTGAACATTTAGTTCATTGACAATAATAATTATTGCGACAGTTGCTTTATCAGATATTGTTTTTATTGATTGAGTGAATAAAAAGTGGTTTCCCAACTTCAAGTTCCTATATCTCGAAAACGAATCGATAGAATTATTTTTTTGTTGTTGTTTGATATTAAAAAGGAAAATACCTTTCAAATGAGGTATCACTTGCCATATGTTAACGTTTAAAAATTTACAGCTCCGTGGGATGGAATGTATTTCGGGTAAATTTCATCGCGAACGAAAATGTAGTTGACGTGTCCGAGCGTTTTTATATAATTCGGTTCTGCCGACCTACAGAGCCGCTGTTTCATTTTCAATGGCTCATTCTAATATAATTGAGTCCGAGGTATCGAATTTGAGTCTGGTTGGAGCATAAATGACAAAATATGCTGCCATATTAGCACTACCATTTTGGATATCGGAAATGGACCTTTCCATTTAGGAAAAAAAATCCAAAACTTATATAGGTCGATTGTATTTCATTTGAAACGTCCAATTGACTCAGAATGCCATCATATATTTTTTATTTCGAAAAGATATTGCGGTTGAAAGAGTACCCGTGACGTCACGTTCATCGAAAACTACCCCCTCCATAATCCACGTTCAGAAACACGCATTACTGTTCTTGTCAAAAATATAGCTCACTGCTTGATATACACCATTAATATATAATTGAACTCTGTTTATTGATAGACTCTTGAAAAAAAATCTCATTTCAACAACGGGTTTTTTTATTTAAAACATTCAAAGTTTCTGAACGGGCCTTCCTTTTGATGAAGACCGATCATTGGCAACACCGCAAATGTTACAGACAGTTCCCAGTTCCCATGAAAATAATATTGAGATTTGAGGTTAACCATCAATGTTTATTTTTATCAACTTATTAATTTCTTAATATCATAAACGATTTGGTGTGTTTATAATGAAACAAGGCTTCGTAAAAGCAGGTTCGGAAAATTTGCCAAGGGTGGATTATGAGATGATTTACTCTTTTTATTTAACAAACATGACTTTTGAGTGCTGAAATGAAAAATGTGAAAACGGTAAGTAATTTGTGTTAGGTATATAGCAAAAATAAATATCGAGATCATTTTCAACTGACTTATTCGCATCAAAAAAGTAAATCAACACATGTTATCTTTTTACAGATCTACCAGTGACTCCAGTGGTGATAATGCTGTTGGCTACATACAGTTGAAATGCCAAGAAAACGTCTGCAATGTGAAAGCAAAGCTCACACCGGAACATAAAATCCACAATTTTTTTGATAATTGTTTGGTGCAGATAGACGAAGAAGCAATGTCCTAGAATGTCCGTGTTTAGACTGTTCGGCCTCTGAAGGTATGTGTATATTGAAAACTGGTATTTGAGCTTTTCTTTTTGAAATTCACCCCCTAAAGGGGTCAAATGAGGGGTACATTTTTTTATGGGGTTTCGGTTAGTTTTTGAGTTACGGTCATGAACATTGGTGTTTTGGCTCTCTATTACAAATGAAGAATTCGTGTGTAACCTAACTTGAAAATTACTTTTGCTGTAAAATCAATTATGGCACCCAAACGAGATAATGGGAAACGGGAAGCCACAGGCATTATATATAAATATAAATTTGATTTTGTTTTCATGTTTCAGCACATGCACAGAATATATCAAAGAACTGTGTAATCCCTGAGATCGAAGCTCCTTTTTGGCCCGGTTTCCAAAAGGTTTTAGATAATGGGAAACGGGAAGCCACAGGCATTATTATAAAATTTGCCAATGAAGGTGAGGATTATTTTATTTAGTTATTTCAAGTTTGTCAAAATTACTCCTAATATATTGGTTAAATGATACTTTATATCAAAATTGAACATGGGATACTTCACAACCTCTGGTTATTTCATAAGAAATATAAAGTGAAATTGCTTTTTTTTTTTAATTTATATTTGAAACCACTTCGATTTTTCATTAAAAAAGTTATTGTTTATCCTTTGAAAAAAATATCAAGCTTTTTTTTTCATTAGTAGAAAAAATGAAGTCTGCTCCACAGTAAAAAGCATTTTTTCTAGGAAGAATTAGCATTCATTTCGGCAAAGTATTTTGCCATCTTCGACTCTCTAAAATATACATAAAAAAGATACAAGAGTGACCATTGTAAAAGTTGATAGAAGAATTACCACAAAAATAAACATAACATCACTGATTTACACAAACATTGAAGTAAAAATGTCAACTGATTAATATAACATAGGTTATCGCCTGAATTAATGAGTTGACATTTTAAATTCCATGTTTGTGTAAGTCGTGATGTTATGTTTATTTTTGTGCAAAGTCTTCTACCAATTTTTATGATGTTCACCCTGTATCTTTTCTATGTATATTTTAGAACCTGAAGATGGCAAAATACTTTGCCGAAATGCTATTGCTATTTTCTTTCCTAGAAATAAATGCTTCTTACTGTGGAGCAGACTTGATTTTTTCTACTAATTAATTAGAACTCCACCTGACATGGACAACTTTCATAATCTTTTTTTGTTTCATATTCATCTAGCATCTGTACAGTTTACACAGAATGGATCAAGCAATGGATGAATTCTTCAAAATGAAGTGGGGATTTGAGCTTCTGTTGAACTTACCTTCATCCATTGGGGTATTCGCCGAATTATTTTTTCTGTGATTGTTTAGATATAATCAATCATAAATGCATTATACTGTGAATATATATGTAGGCTTTGTCTGTTTGTATTATAATATAAATAAATTCATATTCGGTACCTGTTAGTGTTTCCTTCATGTGATGAGTCAAATATTTATTAAGTTTGAACTACTGAACATATAATTAATAATTTAGAATGAATAGACTTGAAATATGTTCATACAAATTCAGTAAATTTTTTGCAAAATTATTTACTTATTTCACACCAATTCTTTGTTGAGGGATACTAATTCAAAGGTAAAGACGTTAACTCATCTATTTTTTACAAATATAGGCTTACATTTTCTATGGTAAAATTTTTCCCTATGGTTACAAAGCTATAGAAAAAAAAAATCTGAAGGTATTGGCATTCATGAAGAGAATGTGACAACAAACCTTAGAAAACTTTGACATAATACTGCACATTCTAGTTATTTAAAGTATTTTTGAATTTCAATCAATCAAAATAGAAGAAATGAATCTTATCGACAAAGTTGTTAAAGAATTCGTCCACCGTATGCTCCTGAAATAAAATTTAATTGTATTGTGGCATTTGGAGTAGCAGATATGAAAAATTTTACAGTATTGCATTTTTTCTATTCTGACCAAGTCATGGACAGTCGAACAGGATCAGAGGGTTTTTCAATTTCCAGACAATAATTGAATTAACTTTCTCATAGCGAGCTCTGAAAGGGATCGGCAAATTTCTTTTAATTTCAGATATGTCAGGCCAATATATAAGCTCTTGTAAACAATTTGCCATCATAGGCACAGCTTTTGTGAAAATCTTGTGAATACTTGATTAACTCCAATCAAGGTCATCAGCCAATCGAGAGTATACATCCCCAACCCGTATCTTTTTTAAACTTATCAGAACATCCATATATTTAATTTCTTCAATTTTGGTAATGTATTTCACAATGTGGTAAACATTTTCTATAAGTGCAATAGATAAGCGCTGGAGCTGCTGTCCTTCGATATTTTCACAATCAGGATCGGATGAAGACTGACTAAGAATATACTCAGAATTTTTTTTGGTGGTGTTATTTTGGTGAATCGGATAATGTACTAGCTTGGCTACTGCTAGGAGAAGAACTATTCGAAACTCTTGAGTAAATATTTCCCATGGATGTAATGTCACTCAACACAGTTTTACTAGCTGAAGGAGTGATGTTTTCATTTGGTTTGGGTTTCTTCATCGTTGGTAGGTCATGTACTTATGATGAAACATTGTCAGACCAATGTCGTTTCAGGTTGATATGTGGACAGACATCTTTCTTGAACATAAATTTGGATCCCGTTGTTCTAGCATATTCCCAATTCATAGTATCTTCTTTCAGCTGGAACCAAAGAACAATATGTTTATAGGACTGGATATAAAATACAGTACTGATCGATGATTTTGCAAACTTGCATTGAGTGAAAGTAAAGATCGTTCCTTGATGTACTCACCTGGAAATGTTCTGCACAAAAGCATATATTTCCGCTTTTTACAAAAGTTTGATTCACTTTCACTGGTGTTCAGACAACCGGGCACATTGCACTTTTTAGACATTTTCATAGTTATTAAAATTATAAAATAATTTCCGAAATTTTTCAATACCAAACATTCATGGAGAGCTTGTTCATTTGCAGGAGTTCTCGCATATCTCGTGATCTCGTGTCTCGTATCAGATATATGCAAGAAAAAGAGCTGAAGAGAGACAAACGATTGATAATATGCTATTCCGTGAAGCAAACGAACGAACCTATCAAATAACAAATGTCATTACGTCACAATTCCATGATTCGCAACTCATACAACGATGCCAAATCAACTTTTAGTGAATGTGACGTCACGAACCCACTTTTTCCCGGAATATGGAAAAACTACCCATCAGAAAAAAAAATCCCAAGTGATATTAGCACATATACTTTCTGATTACAGTGTTTTCTCATGGTGCATAAAAAGGTCCATTCTCAATAAAAAATATCGAAGCCTTTTGTCAGGAGTATCATGTGCGATTCCCCAATACCAATTTATCGGACAAAAGAAGTTGACGCAAACATGAATCTATGCATGTCTCCGAAATATTGAAAACTTTTACAGAAAACATTTTCCCTGAAACAATTCTTGACGACGCCACTGTTCCGTCGCGGCGCAAAATCCGACGTCAAGAGCGACTGCAGCGCCAAAATAAAGAAACAAAACATTGAATCCGTGGCAAACGTGCGGCCTAAGAATGTAAAGCTATCTGAATGTGTAAAAAACAAATTAATTTGTTAAAATTATTGTGAATGTTACCTAGCACCGACAGTGGAAAAAACCCAAAGGGCCTTTTGAAAAAAGTATGTAACCCATTCGATTTCCAGTGACTCCATGGGCCCATTGATTTTTCCACCCCTTCCTCTCCCCATTCATAATAATTGGTCAAATTATGTTTTCCTGCATGCTAACGAACGCAATTAAGTGAAATTGTAAGTGGATATGTCATATATAGGGGTGGTGCGTTGCTTGTAATCGTACACCCTTAGGAGGGTAGATCAATACATAGGTTTACTTTGCTAACTGCATGTAAAGGGACAGTGATGGAAGTTTTCCGTCGAAAACGGGGTGATTGTTGGAATATTCGTAGTCTAGCTAGAGTTTTGTAGTGGAATTCTCATACTATATAATATGAAAATGACCGTCTAGTCTTGTTGAATTGCAGCACCTCTAAATTTTCGAAGTTTTAGTAATTAGAGGATACTTCCTATAAAAATGTAACGGTTTTAATTCCAGTATGTTATATACTTTTCTAGCAATCGTTCCGAAAATACCTGTTTTGCGTTATTTTTCTGCTTCGAAAGTAGCCAATTTCTATTTTATTTCGTAAAATAATTATTTTCCGTAGTAGTACCAGAAGCGACATATCATCTAAAAGATAAAGATCATTTTTCTGTTTGGATTTCTGGGTTTATAACCTCCCACAACCTAAATAAACATAAAATCAATCTATAATTCCATAAGAGGGTAGGAGGTAAAACTTTTACTCGGCGTTCTGAAAGTATACATAAGGAAAATCACCGAGGCATTATAGGCCAGTAGAGATAGACTTGATTTTCCCAAAATTTAATTATAATTACAGAAGTTTCAAAACGTCAGATATGTGGTCTGATTTTGCAACCCTTTTTTCTGAACGGAAGATGTTGAAAATCAGGATTTAATGAATTTTCACATTATTAGCGCGGAAAAATTTGCAAAAGTTCTGCAAACTTTCGAAGTTTTGGAAAATAGCAATTTACATCCTCTGATAAATTTTCAACCACTCATACAAAACGGAAATGTCTGTTTTATCGACAAAAAATTGTTCTGTTTACAGATCAGGTAATGAATGCACAGCAGTTTAGTAACATGATTTATTACCAGAATAACAGAAGACTAACAATTGTATTTTTATGACAGACAACTAACCAATGCACATTCATCTAATTGCCCTGGAGCTACAACTGAAATAGAATTGCCTACCAACATGTTTCTCCCTCGTTATTTTTTTTTTTTTTTATAAATCAAGAAAATGATTCTTACGTTTCATGCGAAACCACAATTGGAATAAGAAAGTCGAGTGGAAAGGTAAATTATAATTTTATTCAATTCAAGAAATACATACCTGTAAAAATTAAATTTGAGATGTAATATCAATTTCAATTTTTTTTATTTTTCAACAACGTTTCTGTTTGATGATGATCGAATAGATCGATAGCGTTTTGATATCCTTACTTCCATAGAGCATCGATTATTCATTTTAAAATCTCGTCGATTGCTATAAGTCATCTTGTGACAAATCAAAATGTTGAATGAAGAATGATTGCATGTCATTTCTAATGCCATAAAAAATTAATGTATTCTTTCGATTGTTGCATTCGAAATTATTAGCTTAAATGTATTTCGCTGATTAGTCGGAAACAGAGATTGCTTCCGAGATTAATAATTAGTTTCAAATTTTTTAATGGTTAACTACGTAACAGTATTATTCTTTGTATGCAATTTCAATTAACCAGTATAAAATATAACATATATACGCGATGGATAATCAAGTATGTCGGTCTAATATATATCTTAAACCTATTTGCACAATGTTTGCAGTTTATGGCCAAATTATTAAAAATAACAAATCAATTGTCAAAAATACATATCCACTAAGACCGATATTCTCTTTATTTGCAACCACAATAAAAAACTTTTGGCATTATTTCAATGCTTGTGTGTATCAAAAATGAGAGAAATGGTTGCAAATGTACGTGAATATTTTAAACTTTTATTCCGTTCATTTATCCAATTTACAGAACTTTTGTAATTTTTTTAAACAAATGACAATGAAAAACTTAAACAAATGACGAAAAACAAGGTTCCGTAACTTTTACAAGGTTGCAAACTTAATGCATGTTGTAAAACACCATTATTATAGGTATGCCTAGTTTGCAGAACTTTTGCAATTTTCAGTGCAATAATAAAGCATGAAAACTTTTTTGCAATTAAAACAATGTTCCGTTCATCGCAGACTTCTGCAAAATTTCATAGTTTGTTTTCATTGATCACTAACATACCATTGAAGTTTGAAAACTTTTGGAATTAATGTTATTTGATTGTCTATATCTACTGGCCTTTTAGTGATGTAAATGAAGAAACGAGTTGAACTATTCCATACACACTTCAACAATCTATTAAACACTGATAGAAATAAAGAACACAATGTTTGAAAACTTTCTGAATAAATTATTAAAAACGGTCAAAAGCAACTACTTCAAAAAAGAAAATGTTGATAGTGGTATAGTGATCTGTGATATGGGTTTTATAAATCATTGGCACATGAATCAAAACTTGTGAATTACTTTTAAGGGGCCATCATGCATTATTGTGAATATTTTAACCCAGTGAATAGAGGCAAAGAGAGGGGGGTTACCTTACAAACGGTCCGGTAGTTCTAAATTTTCGATATGTTGTCTAGGATGGTTATGAAGTGTTTAAAATGAAAAATGCACAATTCTCCTCCCTCCTCGCCCGCCACCATATTGAAAAAACCGAAAAAAATCGGAACTTCCTACAGATTTTTGTTTATATCTTCGTTTTGGTGCATTTTAGCTACAAAAAAGTTCCATTCAATGTTGTGAAAAATAAAATTTCCTATAGTAAACGTTTCAAATTTTGTTTCTAGGACTGAGAGTTACGGATATCTATGCACTTTTTAAAAAAATAAAAAAAAACGCATTTTCCGGAAATTTGTCAAACTTCTTAATTTAGAACGCCGTAATTCAGTTATGGCCTATTCTAGAAAAACAAGTATTGGAATAAAATTTGTAGAAAATTTAATTACCTACAAAATGCATCTACATTTTTTTCAACCAACCCTACGGAGTGGGGGGTAAATATAAAAGTTAAAAAAACGGCATATTGCTTTTTTTGCTATTGTTGAATTTGGAGTTTATACCAATTCTAATTGAGTTTCTTACATGTTACAGCGCAATGCTCATGAGGCAGGTACTATTTCACTTGAGTGCCTACTGGTGAGAGGGGATGTTCAATTTCAAATGACCCACCAACACAGCAGATACATTTTTTAAAGATTCATTTATTTAAAAAAGTAAGAACAAAACGCATTAATAATCATACAAAAATCGGTAGTAATTGAACTAAGAACTGAAAAGAAAACAAATTTACATGTGCTTCGCTCGTTTCGTAGGGGGTGAGTTAATGAAGTCGGGGTCTTAATTTTCGTCAAATAGTGAAGTTACTAGATCGGCGTCGTCTTCGACGTCGACGATGACTTCATTCCTGTTATTACATTCTTACCACACAGAATTTGCAAAGGGCGGAACACTTTAGGCCCGCCTTTCTACAGCCACACGCCCCCATACAGCCAGTTGTGCATCTGCATGAGATGGCCTTGAGCAGGTTTGGGGGAGCAGCGCGTCTACTCATCCTGATGGGCTCCAGTCTTCCAGCTTTTCTACGCCAGTCCCACTCGATAGGGTCTCTGACAATTCCCATCCACTCCATGACCTGGTGGTATGTCCTCAGGAAGTGGAAATGTGCTGCGTCAGTGGTCGGAGGTAGTTTAGCCAGATTGAGATTGGTGGTACTTGTCTTCAATTTGCTATATCGAAGGGAGCTCAACGACTGTGCTCTACAGGGATACCAAGATTTTCTCCCGTGCTGCTGAAATTTCTTGGGGACTGGCAGCAGGGTCCTCGAACCTCTACGCCTGCTCCAGCAATGATGGGTCTTCTCTAAAAAGTTGGCAGCATTTATTCTTTCCAAACCCAAAAATGTTTGAAGTGGTGTCGCAGCCCGATATTGCGTGCAGGAGCAAGATACAGCCTGAGGAGTTGTACTTGTAGGAAGAGGCGGAGTAGATTGCGTCTGGATGTTTCCCTCTCGCTGGTTTTTTGAGGTGGACATTGTTTACCGCAGGCGTTATGCCAGTCAGAAGGACGAGTATGTCAATGTCTTCCCCGACAATGATGACGGCGTAGTACGTGGGGGGGGGAGAGGCATTTAGCTGTGGCAACTATCAACCTGTCAGCATCTTCGGAAGCTTGGTCTGTGGCTATGTTTGACGCTTGCATTTCACTGGAGAGCAGCTTCGCGAATCGGTCCTTGTTCCCTCATTGGCCAAAAATCTCCATCACATCGGTGTCATAGTCTTGTGGAGAAGGTGCCCACCATCAATATCGACTATGGAACGTTGTTTCAACTTTTATGTTTATCCCCCACTCCGTAGGGTTGGTTGAAAAATTCACATGCATTTTGTAGGTAATTAAATTCCCTAAAAATGTTATTCCAATACTTATTTTCCTAGAATAGGCCATAACTGAATTACAGCGTTCTAAAGTTAGAAGTTTGACAAATTTCCGGAACATGCGATTTTTTTTATTTTATAAAAAATTGCATATATCCGAAACTATCAGTTCTATGAACAGAATCCAAAACGTGAATCATAGGAAATTTCATACTCCACAACATTGAATGGAACTCTTTTGTAGCTAAAATGCACCGAAACGAAGATATAAGCGAAAATCTGAAGAAAATTCTGATTTTTTTCGGGTTTTTCAATATGACGGTGGGCGCGGAGGGGGAAGCATTGTGCATTTTGCATACCTATTAAACACTTAATAACCATCCTAGACAACATATAAAAAAATTAGAACTACCGAACCGTTTGTAAGGTAACCCCCCTCTATTTACTGGATTATTTATCCCAAGTCTCCAACCGTGCAAATGAGTAATTATAGTCGAAACTAATTTCTACTACGAGACAATAGCCAGAGAACTGGCCGGCGGGCACTGTTGCCGATAAAGTTGCGTACTCCGTGTAATAGGTGTTTTGTAGTATCAATTATCATTTGGTTTGGAAATCAATCAAGATTCGTGAAATATTATTCCGAAATAACATTATTTGAAAATAAAATCCAACGTTGTAATATCCATTATTATGAGGTGCAACAAAGGTTAAAAAATGTATCCTAGAGATTCGTAAACATGCCAGTTGGGTTGTCCTGTGAAGGTCAAATAAGGATTTTACGGCAGTACATATTATACAAGCGTCAGCGGCAGGGGAATCGTTATTGGTTTTTTAATTTGGATATTCTTCTGTTGAGTATTTTGAAAATCTCGCATTGTCAAACTGGCATATATCAGTTTTGAATCTCAGGTTCATATGTATTTTAATTGCTACTTTTGTGTTAGTTTGTTTGAATAAATCGTTGCGAATGAACTGATTTTTATGAAATCAATTAATAATCTTTGGATGTCATAATTCACTGGTTGAATTCTTACAACATATCAGAGTTGGAAGTTACAGCTCATAATTTTTTAGAAAAAAACTAAAAAAAAATATTTGTTCAACAAAACTTTGTTAAATTTCACTAAAAAGCAGTTTTCAATATATGTGGCATTTTTACGGTTCATTCTGAATGATTTGAATATTTCTCTTCATAATATTCGTTGATAAAGAGACGAAATTTTGTAGAGAGAGAAAATGGTTCCCACGTTAGAAATATTTTATATGGATTGTGTACTGGAGGAAATAATCAGACAACGTTCTCTAAGGGATGAACAATGTTACGACTCTTCGTGGATAGAAGATGCGGTAGAATCTACAATAGAAAGAAATAAATGATATTTTTGCGTCCTATATGTTGTTTGTTGAATTTTTCTTTGTAAAATCAGAAATCATTGATTTATTCTCATACATCGCGTGTGATTTTCAATAGTTATATCATAAGTGATGGATATTTTGCTGAGTATACTCAGACATTTTTGTGTCAATATTGTTGTAGAAATTCACGAAACCAAATTTCTTTAAAAATTTGGTCGATTGGTATTTCTGCAACAATATTGGCGGAAAAATAACAATGTATACTCTACCCAAAATATCTATCACGAGTGATATATGACCACATTATATATCGAGCTAGCTATTACAAACATACCTACAAAAAATATGTTTTTCTACGTTTTTTTTTTGAATTTCTTCTAGGGAAGTGTTTCCGAAACGGTCGGACATAATTTTCTAACTTGACAGTGACTTGGACATCATCTGTCAGTGACTGAATTATTTTGATAGGTTTGGTATAAACAATGGTAAATGCCTACTTGTTTTATAGCAAGTAGCGTGTATATTCGCGGATATTCTAGCAACATGGTGTATTTTCGTTGTATTGGGATTTGATTAGTTAGATAAATGCATTTGATTAGCTGAATTCATTTCGAGGTATATAATCGCGGATATACTAGCAACATGGTGTATATTCGCTGATATTGGGATTTGATTGGTTAGATAAATGCATTTGATTAGCTGAATTCATTTCGAGGTATATAATTACAATAATTTACATACGTCACATATCTGAAGAAAAAAATACTTTCATAGAAAAATGTGTACTACGCGCCTTCAAAACCCCCAAGAAACCATATTTCGTTCCAAAACTTCAAAAGCGAATTGTTACAATTCATTATTGTGTTATGAGTGCTCAATGATTACAAGCATTGTACAGAGAGTAATTTTTGTTAAAGAACTCTATTGGAGCTGCCATTCTGATTGATTTTGATTTTGATAACAAAATCATAATCTCCGACCCCAAAAACCCGGACTGTAAATCACAAAACCCATTCCCCTAAAAACTCCAAATGTCAAGGCGCAAGAATACCTATTTTGTATTAGCGCCAAGATTATGAATCTGTTATTCATAGAATAATCTAGGTCAAACAATCAAAGAAATATGTTTTTCCTTTTCTGTGCATTTGTATAAAAGCTTGTCTTTAACAATATTTTTTAATTGATTTTTAATTTTTCCTCTTCAATGCATTTGTATAAAAGTTGGTTTTTATTTTTTTTTATCGTTTTCATTTAATTCCTTCTAGTCATTCACGAAATCCATAATCTTATTAAATTCTGACAATAAATTTATAATCTTCGACCCCAAAAACCCCCTCATACCAATTTTGAATAGAATCGGGCCATAATCACAAAACTCGTCATCTGAAATTCATGAATTTTGACAAAAAAATCATAATCTCCAACCCCAAAAACTTTGACACACCAATTTTAAATAGAATTGGACCATAGTCGCCAAACTCATTCGTCATCTTTTGCCGCCATCTTAAATCTATGAATTTTGACAAAAAAATTATTATCTTCGACCCAAAAAACACCCACATACCAATTTTGAATAGAAGCGCCCCATAATCACGAAACTCGTATGCCATTTTGTTTTTTCTGTAACAAAAATTTCATGATAGATTGTCAACGGAATTATGAACACTTGCCAAAGTTGATCGGACGACTAGAAGTGGATCAAAATTCATTTTCAAAATTTCACCTAAACGTACAAATCGAGAAATAAATAATAATCACAGAGAAACAAACAAGGCAAGTTGGATAAAAGCTTTGCGAAAAAACAAAAACAATTTACGAAATATTGAATAAATTAACTGCCAAAGAGGTGCGCTACCCTCAGAAGGAAGTTAGAAAAAGTATTTCTCGTTATTAGTCAGAAAAAGCTTCGTTATATTATACAGATTGAACCTCCGGACCCCGTCATTGATTGTTGATTTTCATTTATCCTTCCCCAAATTACTCTCCATGATACAATTATGAATAATATCCGAAACCGAAACTTTAATTTTCTCTATCTTGCTACTTCTAAAGACGTTATCAAAATCACATTCCTATTTCACTGGATGCATGAAATTTACAATGGCACTCTCTATCCAAAAACGGATTAACTAAGAAATCAGTGTTTGAATTTGGCTATTCGCCGCCCATTTCGTATTACAAGTTAATGGTTAATGCCCCAAACGAAATTGTCTTGAGATTTGCTTTTAATCTTAAGTTGAACTATTTTCAAGGGTCTTTCGTTTGAAATAAAAGGAATTCAATCTCAATATTTTCAAATATTACTCTAATCCTTTCTTACTTACTAAATTTGGGTTCTCAAAGTGTAATCGTTTCTCGATGCTACTTGAAATAAAAATACACTACATTGAACGCCCACCTTAATAGGTTAATTTTACAGGTTCATCAATGGCTCCGACCAAAATATCAACTATACAGGGGTAAACCACAATCACCGAAAGTGGCTCCGTTCAAAATAAAATTCAGCAGAATGTCGAAATCGAATTCTTCGACCAGAAGCAATTCGGTGGAGACCAATGCTGAGTGTGAAAATGAGATGGTCAGCCAGCGGAGCAACGTTCCCCCCATTTTGGAGAACAGCTGTGGGCAGGACACCATTCCATCTAGTCCGCCGCCTTCTTATCAACACGTTCTGGAGGAGGTAATGAAATAGAAAATAGTTAACCAATTGACGCTAGATTTTTTTTATTTCTATAGTAATAACGTAAGTAGTAGGTATGTCGATTTATTGCTCAAGGATAAAAGAACAAATTCAAAGTTGTCAAAACGAAGAGAAAATATATGCACACACTTAAAATATATGCACACATTATTTTAAAATATATTTACGAAAAACCAAAGTAAAAATATATTTTCAACACCTTGTATATCAAAAATGAAGGCCTTGCGGACCCATGCTCATATGAACTTTTCACCTTATAAATAACTGAGATATCGTCCTGTAAAATATCGGACACTTATTACATAACACCCTATATATAGCCCCCCAAAATTTAGCTCTTATTCGATGATAAATCTTTGATGAAAACCAACAATATTCTTCCGTACCAAAAACCGATTCTCTTATAGTCCAAAATAAATTATGTAAAATTTGTATTCACATCCAGAAATCTGCTTAGTACTTTGATCATGAGCAAGTGGACAACGTCAATCACAAAACAACCTTTGGGTAATATAAGTCCGGCTTTATGATTTCATAGGAAAAATAAGAAATACAAAAAAAATAAGTTCGGCCGATTTATGGTATTTTAATGTGTTGTAGGTTGTTGTTTTTGTTCATTGTATCGTCACTGTTCTCACATGAATTTTTATGTACATACACACCATATTCCCCAACAATAACAAAGTTTTGTGAATTTTCATCCTTAGCCACTAATACTCAAAATACATTTGAGAATCTTTTCATTTGGAGAAATTCTGGTAGTACGAGTATACTTTTTCCTAATCCTCAGGTTATCTTCATACTTTCGTGGCTCCCCTGTAAACGAAGGGAGGTAATTAATTTTTTCTACAGCTATAATACAAAACTGCATTTTAAAAACTGTTTTCGATTAAACAATGAAGTACATTGTATGTTTTCAATTTCATTTCCTCATCTGATAACACAATGAAGTCATTGTGTTATTGTTGGTCATTGAATCACGTCTCCCATGGAAAGCAAGGAGAACTTAAGACATCTGTCAATTCAGTTTCATCAAAACTTGTCAAAGTTTAAAGGTATGATGAGCAGTGGAATTGACGAACTACCTCCTCCAGACATAATTGCAGCCGCAAATTAGGCATGTATAAACTTGATTCCGGAAGTATCGAAAGAGAAATATGGAAAAGCTTACAAATCCTTCACATATTGGCAAAAGGGAAAGGTCACCGCGTCAACTTCAGAAAATGTATTACTTGCATACTTTGATCAATTGAAGTTCAAGTTTCTGTTGTAAATTAATTTTGCTATTTTATGTTAAAGCCGTAGAAAAAGTATAGTGTATAACTCACACGGAATGTTCATTTCCCACTCGTATGATTTGCAGCACTCGCCTACGGCTCATGCTGCAAACATCATACTCGTGGGAAATGAGTATCATTCCGTGCTTATTAAACAATATACTATTGGAAAGTGTATTTTGAGTTTAGAGTATAAAATTACAGAAATCATTAGTGTGTATAAAAGATGTATCAAAAAGTGTGCTCAAGGACAGTAAACTATTATCGAAAATAATTTACTTTTTCTGTTGATCTGGTTTTTTCTTTCTGCCATTTCAAATCATTGATTGGTTTGAAAATATGAACAGGGTGTTCATAAAATTAGATGTTGAATCTGCGACTGAAAGGTAAATGTCAGTCAGTGTCTTAAATCGTTTACGATAACCTCTTATGAGGTATTTATGTTGAAAAGGGTAAACATTCTCAATTGATTATTGAATAGATAGATTTTTCTGAAAATTGAACAATAAACGATAAAAAAATATTCAATAGAAAACCTTTTTGAAGACAAAATTTTATTCAAATTCGCTAAGAAGTAAAAAATAATTGCTTTGGATGTGTGACGTAGATTTTGTTAAAGCATCGTTATTATGAGGACTTTTTTTCCTGATATTCGTCCAAATTCATAACCTCCGATCCCAAAAACCCCGACATACCAATTTTGAATCGAATCGTACCATAAACCTAAATCTCGCCCGCCATCTTAGAGCGCCATTTTGTTTTTTTCTCTAACAAAAATTCCATGAGCAGCCATTATAATTTCATAAATTTTGAAACCCCAACATACCAATTTTGAATCGAATCGGACCGTAATCACAAAACTTGTCCGCCATCTTGAATTTTTGAATTTTGACAAAAAATTCCCAATCTCCGTCTCCAAAAACCCCCACATACCAATTTTGAATCAAATCGTACCATAATCACAAAACTCGTCCGCCATCTTGGAGCCGCCATTTTGTTTTTTCTCTAACAAAAATTTATTATTGCTTTGTCACCGGGATTATGAACACCTGCCAAATTTCAGCTTAATCGGATGTCGGCAAGTGCTCCAAAAATGGGTTACAAATTTTGAACCGGAAAGAATGACAGAATGACATACGAACAAAGCAAGTTAAATAAAAGCTTGTAAACTTAACATTCCTGGTAAACTTACATTATTTGCAGATGATACCACAATTTTGTGGAAGAGTAAGACCGTTGAAGATCTAAACGAGAAAATATGTTGCGATTTAGAAAATGGTTAAGTCTTGGTGTGATTCAAACCTTTTTTTATTTAATATCTCAAAAACGAATATTGTACTCTTCACTATGTAAACTTAGAAAATGATAGCATTACAAACAAAGATTTCTGGGTTTGAATATTGACAAGAAACTGAAGTTTGATATACACATAAAACAAGTAAAAAGATAAATTTCTTCCAGTTGTTATGCAATCAGAGTAATTGCTAGGGCGCTTGGAGTACCTACTGCTAAAACAGCCTATTACGCTTTGTTTGAATCTCATTTGAGTTATGGTATTCCTTTTTGGGGAATGTGTAGCTTAAATTTGCTGGACTCGGTCCTCAAAATTCAGAAAAGAGCCATTAGAAATATTGGTAAAATTAGACCACGCGATTCATGCAGGCAAATATTCATTGATATGAAGATATTGACTGTTGTAGCTCTTTTTATTTTGGAAACTGTCTTATAAGAAACCATATTTTCAAACTCGAAGTCATTTCTTCTCATTATTCCACAAGACCTCTAGGAATAATTTGAAATTACCCTTACCTCCGTCCTCTCTAATCAAGGATTCGTTTATTTCGTCAAAGACTCTAATGTAGATAATGTGGGTTTTAGAAAAAACATAAAAAATCTACTGTGTAGAAGACCGTATTATGTACTACAAGAATTTTATGACGATAATCTGATGATATTTTTTTTTTTTATTGGTGCCCCTTTTTACCCATTTAAAGCACGCCTCAGCGTGTTTAAATCGAACTTTAAAAAACGCGCGTTTTTTAAAGGTTACCATGACAACATCAACAAATCGAGAAACGTGAAGTCTAAATGACATATTTTTGATTATTGATCTGACAGGAGTACCTTACGTCAAATAAAATATTACTCACAATTCGTTCATTTATATGTGCTCCTCCATCCATTTGATGAACTTTTCATAGTCTTTTTTATATATATCACTGGATTTTCGCGGTATTAACCGCGATTCTGCCTCACTATTCAAAAAATCGATATTAGAATAATTCATTTTTGAGCTCTGGTGACAACAAATATTGATCTTTGGTAACAAATTGCAAATGAATGTTTTTCTCATTTCCATGACAACGAAAGGTATACTGATGTCACATCACAAATTCAACCTTCTTGCATTATTAGTTCTTATTTCTATTTTTTGTAGTAATAATACCAGTATATATATGATTTCAAAGTGCACCAATAAAAAAAAATAACGTAAAGTATTCGTGGATAACTGGTCTTAAAAACACTTGCTCTATTTCGAGCACTCCGGCTGCGCCGTCGTGCTCGAAAAATCGCGCGTGTTTTAAAGCCCTTTTTATCCACTTATACTTTAATATACTAATATTTTATATTGTATTTATTTATATTTTATATTGTATATTTGATTGTATATACTTGCGGTTTTTTTTTTAACCTGTGATTGAATGACTGGAAACACTGTGTTTCGTCCAATATATTGTTTTATATAGCTGTATTTGAAGCTTTGTCAACAAGATTATCATCTTCGGACAATAAAGTATATTTATTATTATTATTAAAATTAAGTATTTTTTGTGAATATCCAACAGAAAACAACTACCTACTACCTCGGCTAAAGCCCATGCTGGAAAATAAGGCATATATGTTTGGGATCTAGTAGGTAATCGTGATATTTCAAGATGTTTTATTTTGTAGACACGATTAAAGACCAAGAGTGATTCCTCTTCTCCTACCGTTCCTGAAAAAGGACCCGAAATAATGCACAAATCCAGCAAGGAATTATACAGGGCCGTTGCGAAACAATTTGGAATCACTTGCAAGATGTCGGACCAATGCAGGTCAGTAACAATAGATTTATTTACATGGTCTTTATTTTGTGTGAGAAAAAGTGCCTGAACGTAAAGGACCCCGCACATTTATTATGGGAAATGACTTTCCCTGAATTTGGCTGAATTTTTGGACAGTTTCCGAGATATGGAGCTTTGAAATTGATTTTTCCCATTTTTTGTGGTATTTGCTCATCAATCGGAGAGCTCTCATTTCTGGTTGGGATGGAATTTGGATGTTCGGCGCCCAGAACCCGACTGAGAAATGGTCTTCCTCAGTTATATTAGGCACCGCCATCGATCATTTTTCATACACTGCTCCAGACTGGCTATGAAATGAGATACAAATCCAAGATCTTCCGTACATCTTTTCATGCTACAAGATAACGCCAGAATAATTCACATATTTGAGAAACGACATATTTTTTGGTATTTTTTTAAGAGAGACCATAATAATAGAATCTGAATATATCTGATGTCCAATAATATCAAATATGAGAGATAAGTGCCATGTGAAGTGGAATGAATAGAAAAATCGAATTTAAACGGTTTTCTTCACATAAAGGATTCAATATAAAATTGAACCAGAGAAAGGTAGATCTCAGGTGAAAAACAACTACTTTCCTGGCAAATACCACGCAGAACATTGAATGATATTCACCTGAAAATCCATGCATACTTCCATATAATATCAATGGACATTGAATGCAAATGTTTCTTTCTGATAAGCTCGATTATGTTTAATTTATGTCGTGTTCACCTAACAATCCGCATACCGGTTTCAGGCTTCTTGGCCCTCATTTTCAGGTGAATATCATTCAATGTTCTGCGTGGTATTTGCCAGGAAAGTAGTTGTTTTTCACCTGAGATCTACCTTTCTCTGGTTCAATTTTATATTGAATCCTTTATGTGAAGAAAACCGTTTAAATTCGATTTTTCTAATATCAAATATGTTTTCCAAAATGTCCATAACGAAGCTTAGCGAGCAGTAATGGGGGAAAATCATAATCATATATCCTCAGAGATAACAATTGTGATCACTATTGATGTCATTTACATATGATATGTGATTTGTTTCTCACAAATCTCGATAATCGACAATGGGGTGCCAAAACATTTTCCTCAGAATGGCTCGAAATGGATGATAGCATCTCACAGACCAACGAATCCGTGAAAATGTCTGCATCTGTGATACCTTTTAGTAGTTTCCAGGTAGAATAGGGAAGTCCAGGTGTTGGAAGCAAACTATGAATGGAACTTTCGATAGTTACCCACGAATTCTTGAAAATACTATATTTTTTAGTAAATGTTGCATTAAAGTTTACACATATGAATGAATACTATCTATTAATATGATCGTTGGCAAAATGAATGAGTAGATCAATCAAAAACAATATAATAATAAGAGTTACATTCATAATAATAATAATAACAATTATGATAATAAACAAATAACAATTATGAACTATCTCAGCGATAGCAAGAAATTATTTGAAATATTTTGAATCAAATCGAGGGTAAAATGAATTATTTGGTAACATAAAACTATATCAACGAACGTAACACAATCATAAATCATCTCAATAATATAAAGGAAAAATCAAGCCTCTTACTCCATGTCAACTAAGTACTCGATCGTTGGTTGGGTGGATACTACCTTATGCATTTATCATCATATCATTGGGATTTATCTGGTTCATTCTATTGGCGGCATCGAGCACATGGCTTAATAAACTGGTATTTGGATATTTCACTCCTTGGTTATGGCGAGCATAACCAAGAAACCGTAAAACGCTAGCAACGTGAGCACAGCATCCGACGGTCCTGGCACCCGATTTGCATGCAATAATATCCCTATATTGACTCTTCATTTTCGTCGCTAGTGTACACAATCCAGAGCTGATACTTTGCTGCGTTCCGGGATCTGGAATAAACTCTAACTCTCAAAAACCCAGGTTCTTCAAGTAACTCATCGAGTTGGAGTATTTCCTGCTGTTCTCTCTGGAGTTTATCCTGTACATAATATGGTGCTAAATTAACCTGGTAAACACCGATAGTTAGATCTCTTAGATAGTCCATACTTATTCTTGGCAGCTGCTGTTGATTCAAGGGTATCCATCTTCCATTCCTCAAATGAAGCCGATCCACCTCTACCCGAGCTTGCACAACATTGGCAATCGTGATCGCTGAACCAATTCCTCTGCGACCTGTTCATTTGCTCCTTCCATGATGATTAGCGGACGATATTTATTAATGATTGCTCCAGCTATACGGTAAAATTGTTCGAGATTGTACACATGTGGCATATTGATTGTTTTAGAAAAAACCGAAACATACTATTTATGTGGCAATTTCGGGATTCCAGTATCCATCTGCTCTTTGTTACTAATCTGGATTTATTGGCTTCTTCCGTACTAAGTTGACTTTGTCCTCTTGCTAGGTTAACAAGCATCCCATAGTGTATGGTATGTCTTGTACTTTGTGCAAGATGCGAAAGTTGCTGCTTTAAGGTATATAAGAGTAAGTTCCGTCAATGCATACAATAGCCCTAGGTATGTTTGGCTCTGGGTATTCGCAAATTGGTTGACATGTGCTGCTATGAAATCATTTCTTATAATTGATTTCAAACCAATGTTTTGAGGGGCGAATCGCCCCATGAGGAACTTTCTTACTGTGGCAATGGATAGACTCGCGGCTTGACGGCTTGAATATCCAAAGATCACTTTCAAAAACTCGTCCGACAGTTCCTGTTTCAGTTTGCACAAAAATAACAAGAGATCTTTCTTACTGATGTACCTGAAAGATGTTTCTTCATGAAAAGGATCACAAAATTCAAACAATTCCTGGAATTGATTTTTGGTTACTGGTGCTAGACCTTGAAAATCTGCATCGGTGAAACTGTTTTCATCTTCATATTTTTGTGTATCGGTTACTCTATCTCTCAGTTGTTGAAGAAGAATTTGTAATTGTGGTCCTTCTATTTATAAGGGCTGGTGATGAACCTCAATCCTGGCAGTAATACCCGCAGTAAACAACCTTTCTCATCTAAATGATCGGGACAAGATCTTACGTTTTCGGGTACGTAAATATATACTTCGAAATAAATATATCAACTCTACATTCATTCGGTATTCTTCGAATATTCACAACTGAATTACGAATTATTCAAGAATTGCTTGTTGTTTGCGTTAAAACGTTTAAACGAATGCAAGCTGGGTCTAGTTCAATAAGCGTGATTTCGTTCAGGACTGATCTTTTACAATTGAGGCAGATTCTTGTTTGATTTGTCACAGGAATTGGAGGATAACCTTGCATATCATGTCTTGAAATCGCAATTTCCCGTTTAAATTCATTTTCTTCACCGCGTAGAAGCTTCGTTCGGCCAGGAGCAAGTTTCACATTACAGATGAAGCATTCAGTTCGATTCAAATATGCCATAATATCAATGTGTTACAGTTGACAGATATTTTGATATGATAGTTTTAGCAATTGTTTCATTTTCATTCACGATGACTTTGATTCTCATAGCACGTCGATTATCAAGTTATCAAAATCGAGTTGAATGCTAAATAGATAATGTAAGATTTGCTCCGCGTCGAATGCATCTTCTCCGCGATGATGAACGAGAACCCATTACATTCAATAGGTATACACTATAAGATTATGAGATGCATGGCTTTTGACGTAGCAAGAGGACAAAATCAACTCGGTACGGACGAAGCCTATAAATCCATATTGGTAAAAAAATGCAGATGGATTGTGGAATCCCGAGATGGCCACATAAAGAATATGTTTCAGTTTTTTTCTAAAACAATCAATATGCCACAAGTTTACAATATCGGATAATACCGTATAGCTGGAGCAATCATCAATAAATATCATCATGGAAGGAGCAGAGAAATTGCTTCAGCGATCACGATTGCCCAATGTTGTGCAAGCTCGGGTAGAGGTGGATCGGCTTCATTTGAAGAATGGAAGATGGATACCCTTGAATCAACAGCAGGCGCCACAGTTCCCAAGAATAAGTATGGACTATCTAAGAGATCTAACTATCGGTGTTTACCAGGTTAATTTAGCACCATCTTATGTACAGGATAAACTCCAGAGAGAAGAGCAGGAAATATTCCAACTCGATGAGTTACTTGAGGAACCTGGATTTTTGAGAGTAAGAGTTTTTTCAAAGTATCAGCTCTGGATTGTGTACACTAACAACGAAAATGAAGAGTTAATACAGGGATATTATTGCACATGGAAAACGGGTGCCAGGACCATCGAATGCTGTGCTCACGTTGCGGGGGTTTTAAGGTTTCTTGGTTATGCTCGCCATAACCAAGGAGTCAAATATCCAAATACCAGTTTATTAAGCCATGTGCTCGATTCTGCCAAAAGAATGAACCAGATAAATCCCAATGATATGATGATAAATGAATAAGGTAGTATCCACCCAACCAACGATCGAGTACTTAGAATGTGACATGGCGTAAGAAGCTTGATTTTTCCTTTATATTGTTAAGATGATTTATGATTGGGTTACGTCCGTTGATATAGTTTTATGTTACCAAATAATTCATTTTGCCCTCGATTTGATTCATAATATTTCAAATGATTTCTTGCGATTGCTAGATAGTTCATAATTGTTATTTCTTTATTAACATTATTGTTATTATTATTATGAATGTTACTCTTATTATTATATTGTTTTTGATTGATCTACTCATTCATTTTGCCAACGATCATATTAATAGATAGTATTCATTCGTATGTGTAAACTTTAATGAAACATTCACTAAAAAATATAGTATTTTCAAGAATTTGTGGGTAACTATCGAAAGTTCCATTCATAGTTTGTTTCCAACACCTGGACTTCCCCATTCTACCTGGAAAGTACTATAAGGTATCAAAGATGCAGACATTTTCACGGATTCGTTTGTCTGTGAGATGCTATCATCCATTTCAAGCCAGTCTGAGGAAAATGTCTTGGCACCCCAACAAATCACATATCATATGTAAATGACATCAATTAGTGATCACAATTGTTATCTCTGAGGATATATGATTATGGTTTTTCCATTTTCCCCCATTACAGCTCGCTGAGCCTCGTTATGAACATTTTGGAAAACATATTTGATATTATTGTACATCAGATATATTCGGATTCAATTATTATGGCCTCTCTTCAAAAAATACCCAAAATATGTCGTTTCTCTAAAATGTGAATTATTCTGGCGTTATCTTGTAGCATGAAAAGATGTATGGAAGATCTTTGATTTGTATCTCATTTCATAGCCAGTGTGGAGCAGTGTATGAAAAATTATCAATGGCGGTGCCTAATATAACTGAGGAAGACCATTTCTCAGTCGGGTTCTGGGCGCCGAACATCCAACTTCCATCCCAACCAGAAATGAGAGCTCTCCGATTGATGAGCAAATACCGCAAAAAATTGAGAAAATCCATTTTCAAAGCTCTATATCTAGAAAAATGTCGATTTTTGATATTTGTGGCTATGGACACTTTTGATCAGCCCATCAAGAACTACAACATACCAAAAATTCAGCCAAATTCATTTGCCATAAGAAATGTGCTGGGTCCTTTATGTTTGGTATACTTGTGAACCATAAGAGATAAGGAGTATATTAAAATGGGAGTAGTAGGGCCTGTGTTTATGTGGCAGAACCAAAAGTATTTAGTGTAATGTTTATTAATTATAATTACAAAGCCATTTCAACCAATAAGGCCATCATCAGTAATTGCCTAAAAAGTGAGTGAATACATTAAAAATGAATTCAAATTCAAATTCAATTTATTCCAAAACAAATATCAGGTAAGTTACAATACAGTTAGTCAGTATTAAGTATATATATATATATCATTCATTTACGAATATATGTACCTAACTATCATTGTATTCCTTCGATCAGTAAGAATACAAACTAAGCACAGAATGCTTGTGTTTTGCACTTCTTAATGATCAACCAGAAAATATGCATAGAGTTTACACAGTTTATGAATCAGACGAGTGATCAGTAAATTTTTTAAAGTAAAGCGGAAATTTCAGGTAAGTATTAGATATTTAGTTAAAATTTCTAGTATCAACAGTTCAACATTAATTTCGGAACAACATCATAACAGTGATTAATAATATTTGTTTCTAAAGTAAAATAGATAGTTTTCAGAATTTAATATGAGGTGTTTTTTTTCAAAAATTTTAGATAAAGATCAACATTAATTTCATCTGACTCTATGAGCTCCTTTATTTTAGTTTTGAAAGCTTTTTCCCTTCTTAATTCTTTCACACATAGAGGTAGTGAACTATAAAGTTTAGGGCCAATGAAAAAAACGAATCTTTGTAAGTGACTTTTCTTGAAAATCGGCAAATCAATAGATTTGTTTACTATGAATCGGGTAACATAATGTTTAAGCGGATTAACAACGGGCTTTGTTTTACGGTAGGTATGTAGTAGGCAATGATATGCAAATAGGTTTTTAATATTTAGTTGCTTGGATTCCTTATACAGACTTTTTGTATCATATAATCTGTCCTTTTTGTAGAGTATTCTTAGCAAACAATTTTGAGTAGTTTGCAATTTTTTTTGCGCGTTTTGGTAGAGACCTCCCCATATTACTATGCAATATCTTAAAATTGACTCAGCTAATGAGTTATAAATTATGGAAAGGTTTTTCCTGCTGAGAATATCACGTAACGAATAAAACTTATATATTAGTTGTCGTAATTTCTTTGTTATATATAATGCATGTTCATCCCACCTTAGGTGTTGGTCCACCATCACGCCAAGATATTTGTGGACACCCTCTGAGGCATATTTCGTCACAAGAATAACTATGTACTGAAATGTATCTTTCTGTAGGTTGGTCTTCACTAGTTAAAGAGAAAGTAATAAAATTACTCTTCTGAAAATTAACTGTTAATAGGCTGTGGTTCAACCAACTGTGGATGTGAGAGAGGCTTGATTTAGTACATTCATATACCTTTTCCCATGTATCATTTATAAAAACAATAGCAGTATCATCTGCATATGATACTATATGGCCATGAAAGTTATTTAGATCGGCAATGTCATTAATATACACGAGAAATAATATTGGTCCCAGCACTGAACCCTGCGGAACACCGACTGTGATTTTTAGTGGATCACTGAGACACTCTTCAATTTTTACTCGCTGTGTCCTGTTTTGTAAGTAATTTTTCAATAGATTCAGTGCTGTGCCACGTATTCCAACTTTATTGAGACGTTCAAGTAAAATATTGTGCGACACAGTGTCGAAAGCTTTGGCCAAGTCAAGAAATACCGCAAGACATTTTCTTGACTTATCCAAGCCTCCGACAATATTTTTAGTTAGATCCATAATTGCATCTTCTGTACTCATGTTTTTCTGAAATCCATACTGTTTCTCTGTGATACACTTATGTTTGGTAAAAAATTTCATTATTATGTGAATATGTTGCAAATGATTGTTGCTTCAATCTTTCTTGAGAGGAATGTTCATAAATAATTATCAAGCATCACTTACTCGTTAGGTAAAAACATTGGGAATCCATAAAATGTTAAAAAAGTTAAAATATTGAGATTGTTGAAAAATGTAATTTTAGAATTATTCATCGTTTCCAAAAAAACTTCTGACAATTCGAATTCAGAATTTTATGTACAATGCGATGTTGACAAGAACTCGAAACTTTTACAGGCACCAGGAAATATCCATAAAAAGGGTATATTTTCTTTAGAAGTGCCTTTTTATTATAAGAAAATAAAGAACTTTGAAGTCTTCTTCACAACGAATTCAATATAAATTGAAACAATTGGTAGACCCAAGCGGAAAACAACTACTCTCCTGGCAAATACCATGCAGAACGTTGAATGATTTTCACCTGAAGATATATGCAAACTTCCATAGAAAATGAAAATTGATTGCAAATGTTTCTTTCTGATAAAACTCGATTATGTTTAATTTATGCCAGGTCCACCTAACAATCCGCATACCGGTTTCAGGCGTTTGGCCCTCATCAGTACGGAGTAGTCACCAGTCAGAGATCCGAAGACCTCTGGCCGAAGCGAGACCCAACATAAATTAAAACACTATCAAGACTACATCACCTATAGGTACGCCGAAAAAAGTGACTTTTAACCGGCAGTACCTAATTACGGAAAAAACACTCCATACTATTCCCCTATCCCAATAGGATTCTATATAAATAGGATTCCATCTCGGTAGGAGTGGCTGAATGCCTGGCTGTCGTGTATATCAAACAAGAGAAGAAAGCCATGTGAAGTGTAATATAAGAAAATAAGTAACTTTGAAGTCTTCTTCACAACGAATTCAATATAAATTGAAACAATTGGTAGACCACAAGCGGAAAACAACTACTTTCCTGGCAAATACCACGCAGAACGTTGAACGATATTCACCTGAAAATCTATGCAAACTTCCACAGAAAATGAAAATTGATTGCAAATGTTTCAGATAAACTCTATTATGTTTAATTTATGCCAGGTCCGCCTAACAATCAGCATACCGGTTTCAGGCTTTTGGTCCTCAGGCAGAACGTTGAACGATATTCACCTGATAAACTCGATAATGTTTAATTTATGCCAGGTCCGCCTAACAATCCGCATACCGGTTTCAGGCTTTTGGCCCCCGTCAGTACGGAGTAGTCACCAGTCAGAGATCCGAAGACCTCTGGCCGAAGCGAGACCCAACATAAATGAAAACACCATCAAGCCTACATCACCCAATGACCTAATAATCTAAGACATCACATATAGGTACATGGACGTATAAATACGTCCATGTATAGGTACGCCGGAAAAAGTAATTTCTAACCGGCGGTACCTAATGACAGAAAGAAACACTCCATACTATTCCCCTATCTCAATAGGATTCTATATAAATAGGATTTCATCTCGGTAGGAGTGGCTGAATGCCCGACTGGCGTGTATATCAAACAAACAAACATTTTTAATATATTCAATGGATTTCGACAATTATACGACAAATTTTGATAAAAATATTTTTGAAATTCTTTCACTTGTAAATTTACTGTAGTGCTAACTTTACATCAATTTAGCACAGCCACCCTCTATAAAAAAGTAAACGCACTACATTTTTTTTTGTATTTACGACAAATTTACCACAATTATTCGACAAATATTAGCATAGGTTTTATCGATTTACGAGCAAGTGGCTTTGCCAACTTCATAGGGGTACTTTGCCCATGTTTTTGTGCCCGCTGTGGCAAAGGCGAATCATCATATAACTATATTTTTTTCAATTCCAGGTGCTTCGACTGCCAAAGTCACTACTTCGACTGTGAATACGAGAAAAACGAACAAGAAAAGACAGATGGCGGGCTTGGAGCAGGAACTCCTATGTTCATATCGGAAGTCATGCATGGTACGGCTTGCGCTATATTGTAATTTTAACCCGTTTATATGAAAAAATTTATATGGAATGAAACAATGAACGCGAAGACATGAGCAAGTGATTTTACAGAAATGTCACTGTTGTTTGCTGCTGTAAGAAAACCATTTCAACTCTAGTCTAGATGGGTTCATTTGCCAGGGTCATTAAAAGCTGACTGAATTACGATAAATGTAGCTTCGAAGAAACCACCTTTAGAATATCAGTTGACATCATGCAAAACATACCAATGAAGACAACTAGTGTTCGGTTTTCCCATGGCACCCCTTGAATATAGCAAAACAGGTGTAAAATTACGATCCGTCCATAAAGTCAGCCTCTTTATCAGTATTTTTATCGCATATACATGGTGTTCCCCAAGGTGAGGCATCTTGTGTACAGGTCGACCATTCAGTGAAAGAGTCATTGTGCTGTTGAGACAAAGAACGGAAAGTTCCTTGATTGCTTATTTTTCGACTTAACTGCTGCCTTCGATACTGTTAATCCAAATTTCCTTGAAGAGAAATTGAATAAATTAGGAATAAGAGGTAAACCACTAGAATGGATTGCTTCATATCTCCAAAATAGGCGAATCGCAGTGAATATAGTTTCAGAGACTTCCGAAGAAATGGAATTGAATGTCGGGGTTCAATACTTGGTCCTCTACTGTTGCTTATCTTTATCAATGACTTACCACAATTTGTAACTTCTGGAAATATTTACATGTATGCTGATGATACATCAATAATCATTCACGCCAACAAGTTAGCAGAACTAGAGACTAAATCAGATATAGTAATCAAGCAATTCAAATCATGGTGTCATAAAAATTCTTTGATCATGAATTTAAAAAAAAACGTTTTTATGCCTTTCTCACTGAGTAAGACAAATATTCTGCCAAATATAAGCCACATTGAAACCAGCGATCGTGTAACATTTCTTGGAACAACCATCGATAGTAAGCTAACGTTCCATCGAGAAGTAGACTCATTATGCTCCAAACTTACAAAAAATACGTTTGCTATTCTACAATTGAAGAAAGAAATTAATCAAAGTGAGTTGAAAACGTGTTACTATTCACTTGTCTACTCAATCTTGAGTTATAACATATAATAATAATATGGGGCCAATCTACTAATATTGACAGAGTTTTTGTACTACAAAAAAGGATCATAAGAATCATATATAATTTGCAATACAGAGAATTTTGTAGAGAGATTTTCAAAAAACAGAGAATACTCACTGTGACCGGAATATATATTTTAAAAATGTCCTGCTTCATTCATAATAATAAAAATAAATTGACGCTCAATCAAGATGTGCATAGATATCAGACCAGGAAAGCACAAGAAATCCACATTTCAAACTTTAGTACAAATACATTCAAAAAGTCACATTACTGTGCAGGAAGCTTAATTTATAATAAACTGCCGCTAGAAATCAGATCTGCTGAAACTTTCAATATTTTCAAGAAGAAAATACAAATATTTTTAGTCGAAAAAAGTTTTTATAACCTGAAGGAATTTTTTGATGCATAGCAATTGTCAAGAGAGTAAATTGTGTAGTGCCTAATACTATATGTTAAAAATGTCTGTCTGCTTGTCTGTCTGTTGATCAAGGAAAAATGTATTCTGTCTTTTTTTTCTCTCTCTTTTCCTTATTTTTTTAAATCAAGGAAAACTGTTTTCTGTCTTTTTTAATATTAGATTTTTGTGATATAGTTTATAGATTTTTTAGTTTTAATGACAAAACCTTGTGTTCCCTGTAATGGCAAATAAATATCTATCTATCTATCTATCTATAGTTCGTGTAACAATAATTCGTAATTAATTTTCGGTTAAAAGATTAAGTTTTACATAATAATTACGAATTTAAAGGAGGCGTATTCTTTAATATCAAAATGAAGTATTATTGATGGTAAATAGAACACAATTTATTTAATTTCACTATATTTAAAATTGATTCGATATATTTCGCTATTTTGTTGCTTCATCAAGAATACTGATTCCTATATTAGAGAATGCATTTAAATGAACCTTCTCGATTTTCAAAATTCACTGCAACTATAATTGATTACCTTTGCACCACTTCAAAAGACACTTCATGCTCGGTTGTCCTCTCAGTCCTTTCCTTTATTGTTTACTTTAGTTGTAAACGGCATTTTAAAATTAAGAACTTTTAAACGTGCACAAGTTTTAAATTTTCTCTACGAACTGAAATGTAAACACCACGAATGCACCACTTAAACTGAGTTAATCCAAATCTCAGAGGCCAAGCTAGAATTATAGACCTGTAAGTGCATATACAAAAAAGTTATTATGGAAGGTAGTTTGGTCTTCATTCTTGTAGGTCTATTATTGCTTCCCAAATTGTTTTTTCCGGGCGCTTGGGGGCTGTTTGGCGCCTTTCTACACGTTCCGTACAGTATGGTCTAAGGATGTCGATGTTGTTTTCTTTTTTCCGTATTCTAATTTTCTACAATTTTCCACAATTTTCAATTGACGATATCTTCGCTATTCTGCAACTTCCATGTACAGTGTCCGTCATAAAGTTGGCTACATATGAGAAAAAACATTGTTATTGAAATTTCTGAAAAACTCTAATGGCGGTTCATTTCTGCATATCAGACACCTTAAAAATCCGTTGCGACTTATATCACGTGACCTCAGATTTGGCGGGAATTTAAAAAAAAGTTGTTTGTGATGCCGAAAAATGGGTCAAATTGACAAGATATCGAAAATATTTATTGGGAAAATGTGTTTGGAATCCAACGAGGAACATACGTATGTACCCCTTGAACCAGATTTAAGGAAAAAATCAAATATACCATTTTATTCCTTTACCCTTACTAAGAAACATTATACATTCTTGTTTTATCTGAACAACAGAACTATGTTGAAAAATGTTCGCCGCGAAATGTTTTCCAGAACAATTCTATGTATGGAGCGCGAAGGTGGTCACGTAGAATATTTGTACATTGTTTGTTTATTGAGTTTTTTTTTATTTTTCCACCTCCACCTAAACAATACTAAATTCAATTAGGATAAATAATGTATTATTAAGTTTTAATTACAAATTTCTTTTACGGGTTGAGAATATCGAATAAGCTCATGTGCATCAATATACAGGGCATGACTACACTTAGTGACAAGACGAAATCGTGTTTTCATAATTAATCTCCCGCAAAATGTCTATTCCTTAAATAGTTGATTTGTTTTCACCCAAACTTATGTGATTCAGGTTATTAAAGCTGTTTCCAGATAAAATGTTTCTTAGTAAGGGTAGAGGAATAAAATGGTATTTTTGTTTTTTTTTTAATCTAGTTCAAAATTGATATTTGGGTCCTCGTTGGATTCCAAACACATTTTCCTCATACAATTTTTCGATATCTTGTCAATTTGACCGATTTTTCGGCAACACAGATAACTTTTTTTTTAAATTCCCGCCAAATCTCAGGTCACGTGATAAAAGTCGCAACGGATTTTTTAGTTGGCAGACATGCAGAAACGAACCGTCATAAGAATTTTTCAGAAATTTCAATAACACATTTTTTCCCATATGTAGCCAACTTTAAGACGGACACCGTAGATAATTTATGGTGAAACCACTTATTTTGACGAGTTCCTGTTAAACCTGTTACAAAGATGCCTCACCTTTGGAAACACCCTGTATAAAGTTTGAAATTATCCCCACCTGAAGAAGCTATTGTATAGCGAAACACGTGTTGTGGTTCCGTAAACCCAATTTAGTGAAAATCATTTAGTGAAGTGAGTATCTTCTGTTCGCTTCAATTTAGATTTCCATCAAGTATCGGCAGGGCCAATTCAAAAATTAACACATGCAATTTATTGTTTTACTACCTAACGTTTGCCGTTGTATCACATGTATAGAGATGATCAAAGAAATAAAAATGGTTGATTAAACACAATAGTTTAGCGATAAAAAATAAATCGAGGGGTGATGACTTCATGGACAGAATGCAAAAATACATTAATTACTAATGTATGTAGAATATGTAAAAATATACCTGCAATCGTAAAAAATCGCACTCAATTGGATGTGCAATGTAGATTTTTGTATAGGTTTTTATGTTACCAAAGTCATAAAATTGAAGTAGATTTTTTAATCGCGCGTTGTACATTTATAAAAATTAGCTCTTTTGTTGTTTCTAAACAAAACAAGCACCAAAGTGCACCGGAAAAAGTACC
Organism: Gonioctena quinquepunctata; assembly: GCA_018342105.1. NCBI lineage: Eukaryota > Metazoa > Arthropoda > Insecta > Coleoptera > Chrysomelidae > Gonioctena > Gonioctena quinquepunctata. The sequence continues at coordinate 40,804 of JAFIRS010002667.1, read as the reverse complement.
AAGATAAAAAATATTTAGCACTTTTACTCACACGATGTACGTATTTTTTGGCACTAAATGTTCTTTATAATTCTATAGGTTAAAAGATAATTTGGTATATTACACATGAAATATATTACAAGCGCAATTTTTTACTCAGGTTTTCTCAATTTTAATGACAGGACTGAATCATAACAGCTTGTGCTTGCTTTTATTCAATATTATTTTAAATTAAGCACTGCCTATAGGCTCTTAGAATTCCCTTGGTTCCAAAAAAATTATGTTTAAACAACTAATTGTACTATAGAGAATTATAGATGCTTTCTGAAGATCTCATCAAGTAAACTATAAGGTATTCCGATGAAAATTTCAAGCGAATACCTTTTAATATGTGTTAGAAGTAGAAACGGTGTTAGTAAAATCAATTAACGAAAGATCAATTTCTGTAAATACACTTTTCATTGTTCGGTGTTTGAGGGTTAGTACCTACTTTTCAAATGCGCAACCATGACATTTCCTTCTTTCCGTCTTTCCTCTATAATCAAGTTATAAAAACCCGCGGACCAAAAAAGATAGATTTAGTGAAATGTAGAATTGCTTGCTCATGTTTCATCGATCTGAAGAAAAATTTGAGTATGCTGAACTCTTCAAATTTTATATTATGAGTATCTTTTGAATCTTAAATTTGTCATATCTAAAAGTTCTCCGACACATGGGTAACAAAATTCGAAAAAGAAAATTCGGGCTTTATATTCAATCGAATTATCTTCCGGCCTTATAGCTAAGATGCCTAGTGTTCTTAGTGATTCGATATTGTTTAGAATTTTTTGGCATCACCACCTGAGGATTTAAAAAAAAGCACTTGTATAGTATATACAAGGCCGTACCCGGGGGGAGTTGAACCCCGAAATTTGTAAAATATATCTGGAATAAGGTAAAAAAAAATGTGTGTGAAATAGTAGATCCAACCCCCCCCCGAATTTTTTTTCTGGGTACGGCCTTGAGTATATAGTAAGTCGGAAATCCGACTTAACATCTCGGAATTAGCTGATTTCGACTTAATATCTCGGAATTATACTATGTTTCCTAATGTGGGAGAGTGATAAAATGTAAATTTACAATGACAGAACCCATTAAACAGGGTGGACAACTTATATAAAGGTTGCATTGTGAACTTGCAATGATAGTTTTTTAAAATGCCGTATTTCAGTTATTTAATACGTACACACCCCGAATCGGTACTGAATTAGGGTCACCTTTATTTGCATAACAATAGAAAGAGGAGTTTTGTGAATGAAATGTATGTGACAGCGGCGTAAGGGGCCATTTATCAATTACGTAAGTATAATTTTGGCCATTTTTGACCCCCCTTACCCCCATTTCTCGGACTCCCCCTCCCCCTTCTTACGTAAGACTTTATCTGGTTTTAGAAAAGGATCAATTGCTCTAAAACTCATAATTTGACGTGAATATAAGGCTCTTAAAAGTGTAAAAATAGATTAAACATTTTGAAAACTGAATAAACAATAAAAAAATTCAAAATAAAAATATGTCTAAATGAAATTGTTCATTAAAAAAGAAAAAATAGATCTTAGAATTGTTTTCCCCAACGCTTAGCTCTCAAATATCCATCTCTCTATGTTTGAAAATCGCGCATTTCGACCTTTAAAATATTACGTAAGAATGGCTTTTACCCCTCCCCCTCCTCTCGAGATAAGGGCACGTAATCAATGAATGGCCCTTAACAGGTAGTTTATTAGAATAATAAGCATAATAATAATTATACATGATTATAATTATAGAGATAATTGAGATATTAATTTTTTAATATTGAGTAGGTAAAAACTTATATAAAAGTAATAATCATATGAAAATAGATAAATTGGAATAAATATTAATATTTATAAAAAAAAACTACTATTTACAATACAACTTAATTTTTAAATTTTAGCCATCATATTCCGAGTAGTCCGATGAACTATCGTCGTTGGAGTCCAGAGAAATAATAAGGGGTTCTACAGTGTTTTATAGCATGTTATCAGCTTCTCACATTCTTTCTTCTATTCCAAACACATGTTCGACGCACTTACTCCATTTTTCGCAATCCTCTGTCTTTATTCCCTCTTGCAAGAGGTTTTTAACATCTTTTATTTTAAAAGTAGTGTTATCCTTGCTACAAACCCTTTCACTTGCGCCCACACCAATTCTATGGGGTTTAATTCACAGTGATATGGCGGGAGACGAAGTACCGTTATATTCCGTTTTGAAGCGATTTCGTCGACAACAAATTTCGTACAAAGGGTTTTATTCAACTTTACAATCTCCAGTTACTCCTTTTTCAGCATATCTTTGTGAAATGGCTTCTTATTTGATGAATGATGTCATTTTTTAGCAAGAAGACGTTGGTATTTTTTCGGATTTTCTTGAGTGGTAGCTGGCATTATCCATGACTATAACAGACCCTGGAGAATTAATATCTAGCATTTGCTGGAAGTATTCTTCAAAAACTTCAGCGTTCATGTCTCATTCATGATAGTCTCCAGTCCGTTTTGATTCAAATGCTACTAAGCCACCATCGACAAATCCATTTTTGCTACCAATCTTTTACCTTTTCCCGAAGGTGCTTTTATTTCAATGGATCATATTTCCATGAAAACTTGCCTCGCGCATTTTATATTTTTTTCCTGTCATAATTTCACCATTGGTATATCCTTCATTTAACCAAGTTTCGTCCATATAATAGAAAATCCTGTTTTCCCTTCGAAACTATCTAACTGCCCTCAAATATCGTCGTCGCCAGCAGATGATTTCGTCTTTCTCTATTAAAAGTGATTTTCTGTTTTGAATTTTTTCATTACGAAAATTCATTTCCTTCAAAGTTTTCCACACTTTCTTCCCACCCATGGGTGGAATGAAATCATCGTTTTCCATTTCAGACATTATTTTGTTCAAGGTAGGTATTTCTATTTTAAGTGAAACGAGTGATTCTTCTGATGGCAGTCTTTTCATCCTCATTTATTAGGTTCTTTTCTTCCTCTACTTCTCTTTGGTGACCTGATGGGGCCGCGTTTATCCTCGTGCACGGTATATTGTTGAATGTCTGACTCCAGTCATATTCGAACACATTTCAACTATTATTGTAACTCGGAATGTTGAGTTTTGGTGGCGAACAGAGTTGAACATATTGAGAAAAAAAAATCTCATTTTTAGATAGCGCACTTTTACTAATCCGTTTCTAAGCAACAAATTCAGAAACACTAGCCATTTTCAAGAACGAACTTTTCGAACAATGCCGGAAGGTACCTAAACATTTCAAATTTTTTAAACGTTGAGGTAAACTACTTGTGCCTCTACCTAAGCTTATAATCGTTTTCTTATTTGATACAAATCCAACCATATTGTTATATCTTATCGCAGGGACGGATTTATATCTACATAATTTTTTTTTTTACTTTTGATATAAGGAAAAGATTATCAGGTAGGTGATTGTAAATTTATTATTTTATTGTAACTTGGAACAGGAAATTACAGAGCATACTTTGAGCATAGCGTTGTCCATAGGTAAGGGGTTAATCATATTAAATCACTAAGCTGGTACGAAATATCTTTGAACGAACTTTACAGGGTTCTTGGTTATATTTGGACCAATAGATATCCTCCTTATTTGAAGAGCCAGAAAAATGGTTAAATCAGGAAAGTTGTAGCATTTTTTCTAAACCGCCAATTGAACATCGCACTACAAAGTTATGATATAAATTTTTGTTTTTTCCAATGGACACCCAGTATATTATTGCATTTTTGGGTCCTTCGGAAAATTCTAGATATGTTTCATTTATGATGTCCTATGCCTATTTGCACATTCCTATCTTAGTTTTTCATAAACTATCCAATGACATCAACTTTAGATTTAACCTCGTACGCCTATGGAATACGGCGAAGATGACTCGGTTTTACAGTTCGATAATGATTCATTACTCTCTCACATTAGGAAACAGAGTATAGCTAATATTTCGATTTAGTGTCAGAATTCCGACTTAATATCACTGAATTGGGTCCCGTAATTGATAATTTTAACTGATCTAGAGGTTCCATTCCTTTCTATATCGACGAAATATGTTTCATCAGTGTCTGTTGTTTTATCATACATAGTGTTCAGCATAATCTGTTGCACAAATGGGCAAAATATTCTAGACTATTATTATAAATGTGTCATATTCGATAACTTATCTATACCTGCTATTTTCGTATTCCTATTAAACGATGTATTTATATGTGAGTGTGTACTGAAAGGAATGAATTTTTTGAATGATATTAATTATTTTCATAAGGTAACAAGTTATACTGCACTTTTGTACCCAATATTGAACATTGATAATCATAAGTGAATGTATTTTTTCTATCGTCATATGTAGAAAAGGTAAGTGAAACGGGATTTTTGAGACTGGCTGATTCATGAGATACAAATGACTTGAATCTTAAATAAAAGCTTGTAACTAGTGATTGGAAGTAATTTTTGTGCAGCAATTACTTTTTCTTGGGTTTCTAAGCTTACACAATCTCAATATGTTTTTTTTTCACGAAAATCTATACTAGTTTGGAAAAAATGAATTAGTTTGCCTCTATATGGTAATGACTATTTTATCAATAAATTGATTTGATTTTCCACTAACTCATATTCTGAATTCACCTGCTTATCGGAAAAATAAACGCAAAATTTATTAATTGCTACAATCTCTATTCAAATAGTTAACGTTCGGGAATTATATATCTGTCCCCGTTCTCAAAATTTTTTTCTAATCATGAATGCAGAGTTTTTGAAGATGTTCGATTGTGGCATGTCAACTGAAATCTACCAAAATTACCTGAGATGGCATATTTAGTATTTTGATATATGGTATCAGTTTATTACTATTCTGCCATTTTTTTTCTAAGATGTGTGGCATTACCTTTATCAGCTGGAAGTACTTATTTCAATATATTTGGAGATAATTTATTTTGAGCTCGTTCGCTCTAGAAGCAAATTCATAATACAATAAGTCATTGACTAATTAAATCAAATGGGAGGTTGCACATCCAAAATACCATCTTGAAACTGTCATTACATCTACAGTAAAAGCTTGTAACTTTATTCGCAAAATATTTGGAAATTAGCATTTTTTGTACATTTACTTCTAATATGAATTTATTTATGGTTCATTACGGCCTAGATTGGGCTTAGACACAATTAAATACTTACAAGATATTAGCAGAGAAATAAAAGTAGTCAAGTCATTCTACTACTCTCTATATCATTATTTCCCTCATCCCAGGAGAGTTATGATTCTCAATGTTCCTAGAGTTATTTTTACCTTCAATAGACATTAATGTCTTCGAACTGATTAACATAAGATAATTTTTCTTCTGCAACGAGAGAAAACTGTTACTGTCTATATTTCGGTTGACTCATACAATTTAGGGGAAAGGCAATTCACACAGGAGCAGTATTTCATGCTCTCCTGTGTTGATGCCTGCCCCCCCGTTCCCCAATTTGTAAAAAATATTCTCACTCCAGTTGATTTGATGAAGTGGTTAGTTCAGGTTAGGCCTAAGTATAAAAATTAGACATCATAAGGAAACAGTATGGATAGAAAGCACACCCAAATATGATACCCAAGCACTGATATTTTTGTTAAATGTAAATTATTTATACATGTCCGATACATTGTAACCATCTAGGAGAGAGAGAGTGAAATAGAAATGTAAAGTAAGTTGATGGTTTCATTTCAAAAATATGTGTTGATTTTAGTCATATACAGTGTGGAAACCTGTGATGGAATAAAATACGTATTTCCATAACAGAAATATATTTTGAAAAATCAGGTCGATTTTTATTTTTGAAAATCATTTTTTTTAAATACAATTTTTCAACCCCCTTTCAACCTCCTGCTCTACAGATCAACCCCTTCAAAATTGTGTAATGAAAAGGGGGGTTGAGTTGTACCTTTTTTGAAAGGTTTTTAAATTCTCAATACAACCATCTATTTCTTTTTTTATTAACCGACGAAACCAAAAAGGAGGAGGTTCTCTAGTCGACGCGTATATATATTTTTTTTATGTATGATCACACATAATTCCGATAATTCTTTTTTCAGTGGATAGGGTGTACTTCGAAGTTGGTCCCATTTGAATTTAAAAGATGAAATCTACCCCTAAGGGTAGCAAAATGAAGGATATTGATCACTCACCCTCTGAATTCTGGTCCGTTAACCGATTCCATCAGGCATAACTTTGTACTGGGTTCTTCGATTTGGATGATTCTTTTTTTATTGGATAGTTGATCATATTTCGAATGGAATTATCCACCCTTACGGGTAGAAAAATAGGGAATAATTGATTTTTTACTTGTGAACATTGGCACACATATGTAGTTGACAATGACAGATCGCTAATGTCATTATTTTTGTTCTCCTACATCCGTCACAATCATTATATTATATGATAGGATGAAATGATATACAAATTAATGGAATAAACTAACCAGAACAACAAAAATAATTATTTATATTACAACAAATAGTAAAAGTAGATAATCATATTATTTAACTGGTAATAGTTGAAGTAAGGTGTGTAAGTAAATATTTTGGAAGTAATAAAAAAACAAGTAGGTAGTAATTAGTAGATTTCAGCCACAAAAAATTAAAAAATAAAAACTTTTTAACAAAAAATTAAACCGACGAAATACGGAACTGAAAATTAAAAAATAAAATAAACCTTCTTAGTCCCAATAACTAAGCTCCTGAACTAATGTAAGTAACTAATTTTGAGTCGGCGCCAAACGAACAATCAACGAAGATCATTAAATTACTTCAAAAAAATGATCAGAATGTAACCGCGCAACTCGATGCCATCATTTTACGCCTTATCTAATTCATTTGCTTGTTTGTTTGGCGCCAACTCAAAATTAGTTACTTACATTAGTTTAGGAGCTTAGTTATTGAGACTAAGAAGGTTTATTTTATTTTTTTATTTTCAGTTCCGTATCTCGTCGGTTTAATTTTTTGTTAAAAAGTTTTTTTTGTCTGATGCTTATTCGAGATGAAAGCATTTCAAATAATGAAAATTTTAATTGTAAAATTAAAAAACAGTCGGACAAGTTTTATTTCCAGAAATTTTATTCCCTTTAGTACTGTCCCCTACAGATTGGCTTCATGTAAAATTTTAGTTATCGAAAAAGGGTTGCGTTTTGCGGTGCTTGCAAGAAATTTGAGTTCTTTGTGCTTTAGTTAAAAATACTGAATCACAAAATTGCACAAGTAACCCCTTCACCACACTTGTTCACTTCACACCTATATACGCATTTCGATAACTAAGTTATCATCATGGAGAAAAATTAAATCATTGCACTCAAAACACAAAATAATCTCAATAGCACGTGTACTGCATCTAATCTTCAAAGGTCAAAGCTACTGAGAAGTGAAATCATCTCAACAGGCTTGAGACTATGTTTGACAATTTCCACTCTACGACCATAGATGGCGAATTTAGCATTTTTGTCCAAAGGTACATGCATCCCAAGGTACAACACTCTCCCCTATTCTACTACTATTTTACTCATTTTTCTTGCTTGGTAAAAATTTCTCATTTTGGAAAAGTGACATAAATTGGTTATGAAAAATCCAAATTTTTTCATCAATTATACCAAAAATTGGTGTGAACTAATCAACTGTTATGACTGATTGTACTGCTCTGAGGGAGTCATTGTTGGATTATAGTTTTTTATAAACAAAATTATAAAGTTTGCAACAGAACAAAAAACAGTGAAAGGGACATATAAAAAATAAGGTAAGTTTCGAAATATGTCAGCAAACTTTAATACCTGAAGTGTTTACACATTTGAACACAAATTTTTGTAAAATTTCCTATGATTAACTTTTGGACAGTTCGATATCCTGCCCACTATACTGAATCGTTAGATGAACAATCATATACAAATCCTTTGCCCCAATAAATATTCGCCACTCAGGATTTATATTTGAGACACATGTAAAAATACACGAAATGTATCTAGACAAAAACTTGTTGAATGAACTTTTCTAGATATGGAAATCACAGTCAACTGATTCAGTTACAAATGATTTATCAATCTCATCTTGCCTTCAACACAAGAAGAGGATTGTGTGGGAAACCATCAATGAAGAACAAAATTTTATTGAAAATTTATTTTGTTCTTTCCACATGTAAAAGACTTTTTCAATTGCTTTATTTTTGTAAGAAAATGCCTTAATAATACTTTTTATAGGATTATGTGGAAGAATAAAATTATATTGATTTGTTTGAAAATATGAACAGGATGTTCAAAAAATCAGATGTGGTATCATCTGCAACTGAAAGATAAACTTTTGTCACTATCTTCCATCGTTCAATGTCCAGCGTGGCTTTAGCCGGGAAAGTAGTTGTTTTCTGTTAGACATTCGCAAAAACTAACTTAATTTTTTTTGTGGACTTTTCAATTTACAAAAAAAAAACTAAAAAAAACACGCATATATGACAATAAGGACTAAAAAGTTGTAAATAATAAAAATAAAGTCATTGGCCAATCAATTTTCTTTTATGTAAAAAAGCGTGAGGTGCTTAATATCAGTTATCTTAACATCATTATGAAAAGTGAGTGAAGAGGACCCCACACTTTTTTAAATATAAGAAAATTGTTTGGTCAATGACTTGATTCTTATTATTTTCGCCTTTTTAGTCCTTATTACCTTACATGCGTGTTTTTTCAGTTTTTTTCAAACTATAATTTTATTTTTAACTTTTTAGTCCATATTGCTACAGATGACTAAAAAAGATTACGAGAGAAAAACTCTTCGATTGATTCATCCACATGAGATGGAAGTTATTGATAACTAAATTTTTGTTTATATGCTGAGAACCAGTGCATTCGCCAAATCTTTGAATTGTAAATTATGCTGAGAACGGCTTCAGTGCATTAACCATATTTTACTAGAAGCCACCGAAGAGTTCCACTATCCACCTCCTGGCTCCATCATCAGATCGTTCCAAGATACCAAATTATAGTATTGTCATCCAAACTACATATACATACCAAGTTTCATTTCGATACGACAATTAGAAGTAGGTTAAAATTAACTCCCAAGATTTGATTAGTTACAAGCGAAACTAATAATAAAAGTGTGTTGAAAAGAAGCAAAAAAATAATTTAAGGCAAATTTAGTCAACTCCTTTTAGTAATGGCAATAACATAAGCAATAACTTATAATAGTTGAAACTGGAATTTCAAAGTTATTCAATGTTTTAAATTTAGTAATAGTAATAACTCAATCTTAAAGATCCAAACTTTAAAAATCCAAGATTTTTACCAAAATATTGTTTGTAATAAGAAATCACCAAGACTCTCACATCAACTGTCAGATAAAATTAAATGTTCCTTGTCAATTATTCTGAATATATACCTCGAAATTAATTCAGCCAATCAAATGCATTTATATAACCAATCAAATCCCAAATATCATCAAATATACGACCATGTTGCTTGTGTATTCGCGAATTTACACGCTATTTGCTATAAAACAGGTATTTACCATTGTTTATACCAAACCTATCAAAATAATTCAGTCACTGTCAAATGCAGAGAAAGAAATTTCTCAAGTGTATGTTTGTAATAGCTCGCTTGGTATATAATCTTGTCGTATACCACTTGTGATAGATATTTTGGGTAGAGTATACTTTGATATCTTTCCGCCAACATTGTAGCAAAAATACGATTCGACCAAATTTCTTTTAAATTTTTAAAGAAATTTACCAGAATTTTTACAACAATCTTGACACAAAAATGTCATAGTACACTTACCAAAATATCCATCACTTGTGATATAACTACTGATTATATACCTCGAAATGAATTCAGCTTATCAAATGCATTTATCTTACCAATAAAATCCCAATATCAGCGAATATACACCATGTTGCTAGTATATCTGTGAATATACCCACTAAATACTCGCTAAAAAAAAAGTAGGCATATACCATTGTTTTACCAAACCTACAAAAATAATTCAGTCCCTGTCAAATGACGTTCAAGTCACTGCCAAATTAAAAAATGATGTCCAACCGTTTCAGAAACACTTAGAAGAAATTAGAAAAAACATAGAAAAACATAGTTTTTTCAAGTGTAGGTATGGTTTTAGCTAGCTGGATATATAATCTGGTCATATACCACTCGTGATAGATATTTTGGGTAGAGGATACTTTGATATCTTTCCGCCAACATTGTTGCAAAAATATCAAATTTCATTTAAATTTTTAAAGAAATTTGGTTTCGTGAATTTCTACAACAATATTGACAATGTCAAAGTATATTCACCAAAGTATTCATCACTTGTGACATAGCTGCTCTTGCTATCAATAGTAATTTACGTTACAAGTCCAGGAAATGGCTTATTGAAGTACAAGTCTAGGTGTTACTAGACGAGTACACTACTTTAATGACATTTTACGGTGGTGTATCAAACGTTTTGTTTCATACCGTTTTATTTTCATTAGAAAAAATGTTTTTTTTGTGAACATTCTCAGTAGATGTTTGGACACTTTTAAACAGGTGTCAGGTTGATCCCACAATCGCGGTAATGTAAGTTGCTAATGTAGTCATCTTTAAATTGGTTGCTAACAGTAACAGAATAATTAGTTTTCTATGTTGATTTTCTGTCAAATTCAGCATCGGGTTAAAACAGTACCAATAAAATGGATGCTGTGATTTTGCAAAAAAGGTCCGAAGCGACTGACAAATCTTCAGGAAGACAGCAAAAAGAATATGACAGGTTCAGCGAATGGCGTAAAACTTTCAACGTAGAGAAAACAGTAAATGAAATTATGTTGGCTTACTTGTTAGATGTGGTAAGTGTAATTATATTTAATAAAAAAATAGTGTAATTATTATTAATAAAAAAAATACATTTTCCAAATTTTAATGGTCATTTTCAGTCAAAGAAGTCCAGTAGTTCTAAATTGATTTGTTTGAAAATATGAACAGGGTGTTCATAAAATCAGATGTGGAATCATCTGTGACTCAAAGATAAACTTTAGTCACTAAATATCTATCAGATGTAGTTCAATGTCCAGCGTGGCTTTAGCAGGCGAAGTAGTTATTTTCTGTTAGATATTCACAAGAATAACTTTTGATAGTGGATTTTTCAATTCACTGAAAAATCTTTCTATTCAATATTAAATTGAGAATGCTTTCCTTTTCAGCCAGTGGTTCATATCTTTCTGAGCGTCATCAGATGGTTAAAACAACGGAACTTTAGAATAAAAGGGAAATCTCGTCAGGTGTCCCACAAGGATCTGTGCTCGGCCCCATTCTTCCTATTATATGTTAACATCCTCACTAAAACCAAGATACCTGATAAATTCACCCTCTTTGCAGATGATACCACCATACTGTAGAAAAGCAAGAAGACCTGAGAGCTGCATGATATAACTGCAGACTTTAAAGCTGTGAAAGAATGGTTCGATGCAAACAAATTATCTCTCAACACAGAAAAAACCCACTTAATATCCTTCAGCTGCTCGATCAAGGAACCTTCGTTTGGCAAAGACGTAATAGAAAATAAAGATTGCACTAATTTTCTGGGCGTGCTGATGGACAAAAATCTTAAATTTGATGACCATGTTGAACAACTTAAAAGCAAGATCTCTTCTGGATGTTATGCCACATCTAATGAACTAGGACCAGTCACTGCCAAAATGGCATATTACGCTCTTTTAGATTCTCATCTACGCTATGGAATACCTTTTTGGGGAATGTGTAACTCAACACTACTCAATGAATTGCTCATTCTACAGAAAAGGGCCATTAGGAACATTTATAGAATCAGGCCCCGTGAGTCACAAGTAACAAAATACTTACGGTTATCGCATTATTGATTTTAGAGTCGGTCTGTCTGGTAAATAAACGCAAATCAAAATTTTCCTCAACTCCTAATCAATATGTCACCAGCAACAATAGTCACAGACTGAAACTACCATTATACCTACTAAAAATTTCACCAGACTCTATTTTCTATAATGGTGGCAAGATGTATAATCACTTACCAGTTGACATTAGGACGGCAAACTTGAATGAAAATCAGTGCAGAAAAGTAGTCAAAAATTTTCTTTCCGAGAGACCCTACTACTCATTGCAGGAATTCTTCTAATCATTATATTAACCGTACACACCATGTTTTATATTGCATGTATTCTTTTATGTTAGTTATGTCTACACTATCCATTATTGTTTTTCCTTACTATCCACAAGAGGACACAAGAATTATTTCATGTTTTTACTATATCTGTATAAATCTCAAGCTTTGTCAATAAGGTTTCCCTGCAGACAATAAAGCATATTCATTATTATTATTATTACAATGTGGGCCAATTCTATGCTAAAATCCATGGTGGTGGTAAATGTCGATATCTCCAAATTCTATGAATTCATAGCCTTCCTAAAAAAAGAGTCTGTGGATCATCAACCAAACCAGTCCAAAGTACTAACAAGGGAAGAAGTCAACAGATTTATGAAGGAAGCACCAGGGATACATTTTTATTAGTAAGGGTAAGATTTTTGTTTTATTAATATTTATTTAAATAAATAATAGTTTGAAAAAACTAAAAAACACGCTTTTATAGAAAACCAGACTAAAAAAATAGAAAATGAGAAAAAAATGTATTTTATTTTAAAAAAGCGTGGGGTGCATGGTATCAATTACCTGTGATCTGAGACATTTCTTACTTTACTGCCCTAGGTGTGTAATGTACTATATAATTATTGATACCATGCACCCCACGCTTTTTTTTAAATAAAATACATTTTTTTCTTATTTTTTATTTTTTTAGTCTGGTTTTCTATAAAAGCGTGTTTTTTTATTTTTTAAACTATTATTTATTTCTTACTTTTTAGTGTGGTTTATTTATAAAAACGTGTATTTTTAATTTTTTTTAAACTATTATTTTTATTTTTTGCAAATTAAAAAATGGAATAATCTTATCAGATTAAGTAATCATAATCTCCGACCCCAAAAATCCCAATTTTGAATAGAATCAGACCATAGTCACAAAACTCGGCCGCCATTTTAAAGCCGCCATATTGAATTTTCATTTTCACAAAAGAATCATAATATTCGACCCCAAAAACCCCACCAATTTTGAATAGAATCAGACCATATACAAAACTCGGCCGCCATTTTAAAGCCGCCATCTTGAATTTTTCAATTTTGACAAAAGAATCATAATCTCTGACCAAAGGAGGCGGTTACAATCAAACAAACAAACATACAAGTGAAGCGTGTAAAAACGGGAACACTTTTGAGATGGAATTAAAAATAGAAAACAGAGCTGTGTGAACTATCATTTGTAATGTTTTGTCATGACATTATTGTCATTCTCAGGGTTTTTCCTTAAATCTAAATTTGTTGTATGAAATTGCTTCTATTTTTAATTTTTCTTAGGCTTACTGCAATTCTTAGTGCTATTGCTAAACCGAAATTAACTAAATTCACTTTGAGAAAGTTATTGTTGAATAACTGCAACTGAGGTGCCTAAAAGTTAATCATGTAAATTCAACATTTCAAATTACCATAGTTTAACGTTTCAATGAACGTTGAAAAAAAGTCAATTTTCAACACTATTTCGTGTGATTCAGATTTTATTAAATATAAATTGAAACGATCAGAAAGTTACAATTATTTGTTGTATTCGTATTGTTAAGAACAATGTTGATTCACGCAACATTTTTTGTTTCCGAATGTTTGGTTTTCAACCATCTAACAACGTTGTTCTGTGTTTATTGGGATATGAACTAACGAAAATGATTTAAACACCATTGATTCACCACAAAAGTAGGATAATCATGTTTTACTATTTGCCAATCAAATAGTAATGAAATGTTAACCAAAAAACCTGAGATAAGCTCTTGCACTACCATAATAGATAGCTAACAACTGAAGAGAGTGCTCAACGGCCTTAACCTTATTTCCTACCCAAAAGTTACATTTATTCAAAAGCTGTGGTCACGAAACGATGCACAAACAACCGACACAAACACATTTTCACAATCATTCACCAGTCTGATTTTCGAAATTATCCATAGAGACATCCTGAACATCACTGCCTTCTGTATTCTGGTGTGTTTGATATTTAGGAGAATCTGGAGGGAGAGGAACATCCAAATGTCCATTTGTACTAATGTCCATTGATTCTTCAGGTACATCAATATCTTCAAGTCTATCGTTAGGCTCACACTGCTCAGTTTCCTCCTGTTTTTTCTCGCTGCTATCTTCTTCCTTGATAGCTACCGTTTCCTCTTCTTCGCTCTGAATCACAGGAATTTCCAACTCTGTGATATCTTCATGTGAATGCTCTTCTTGATCATTGTTTTCTTCTTGATCATTATTTTCCCGATTATGTGATTCTTCTGGGAGAGGGTGCTCCTCTTTACTTTCCCTTGACCTCGATTTATAGTCAAAGTTTCTCTTCATACGATCTTCTATGTGTTGTAGTTCTTCAGATATTTGTTGCTGTTTTGTCTCCAGCATTTCTGTGGAAAAAAGTATTAAAAAATACATCCTTGTTTTTTTACTGTTCTTTCAACTTCATTTCAAATTATGTCTTTTTTGCAAGGGTACATCTACGGTTTTCGATTTGGCAACTGCATAGTAATGTCGTGTCCACACGTGTATTGCAGCCATCCGGCATTTCCAATAGGTTTGTGCAGCTCTTCAATGTTTTATTCTCAAACTAAGTAGGAAGTAGGAATTATAGGAGAAAACAAATGTTCGCGCAATAGAAAAACTATAATTTGATCCAGTGGATATATGAGGTGGAAATTAGGATTTAAAATCATGTGATGATTCGTATTTTGAAAGACATTTTGGGTGAGAGAGGAATTACAATAATCTTTTTTAGTTTCTGAAGTTACAATCGTTCACAGGGCCGTAGAAAAACAGTTGAGAATTTTCGAAAAAATTATAAATTATATGTATCATAGTTCGAGTGGGTGTATAATGTTAACACAACCGTCCTCCATCAGTTTCTGAAAGCAGAATCGTTTGTGGGGACGTAAGAAAGAAGTTGGGAATTTTCAAAAATAAAAATTTATATTTTTTAAACAGAACGATGTATCACACTCTGAGTGGGTAGATAATGTTTATACAATCTTCCTTTCAGTTTCTGAAGGCGATTCGTTTGTAGGGCCATAAGAAAATAGTTGGTAATTTTTGAAAAAAAAAACATATTTTTTAAACAGAGCAATGTAGGTATCACAGTCTAAGTGGTTAGAGAATGTTTATACAACCTTCCTTCTTCAGTTTATGGAGGCAGATGTGTTTGTAGGGCCATAGGAAAAAAGTTGAGAATTTTCGAAAATAAATATTCATATTTTCTAAACAGAGCGCTGTATCACAGTGAATAGGGAATGTTTATACAACCTTCTTTCTTCAGTTTCTGAAGGCAGAATCGTTTGTAGATTACTAGGAATACAATTTCAGATGGAACTTTGAGCGGGTAGGGAATGTTAATACAAAATTTGTTCTTCAGTTTCTGAAGGCAATTTCGTTTACATGGCTTTGTTTCGAAAATATTTATTTTTATTTTTTTCGAAAATTCTCAACTTTTTCCCTACGGCCCTATAAACGATTGTACCCTCAGAAACTAATGATTGTAATTCTCTTCCCAACCAGAATTTAGAAACATAATTTCCACCTCACATCATTTTTCTATTGCATGATCATTTGTTTCCCCCAATAATACCTACTACCTACTTAGTTTGAAGAATAAGACGCTGAAGTGATGACCAAATGATTGGGTACGCTGAACGGCTGCAATTCAGCGCGGTGTTGCCAGATCGAAAACGGTAACTGATAAAACCCTGGCTGTTTCCACACCCCCCCTTTATTGGAGGGAAAAAATTAACAAATTATGCTCTAAGAAATAACAATACTTACGCTCAACTTCTGTTTTACTTTCCTCTAGTAATTTCTTGGTCTGATCAGTCATTCGCCTGGGGATATAATGTATGTGTGGTTTAGCTTTAGTCATAATGAAGTTCACCCTGGGTTTCTGACTTTCTTCCCAAGCAGAAAACTCTTTCATTCTCAACATTTTCAATTCTATGATTTTTATTTCAGCCTGTTTCCTTTTTCGACTGAGAAATAATTCCTGCCGTTCTTTCTTAACTTCCTCTTTTTCTTTAATTTCATGCTCTTCGATTTTTTTCTCCAATTCGGCACGTTTTTGTTCCTTGAAAAAATATAATTTAGTGAATATTGGTCAAAGAAGAGTCATACTTAGGTAAAAATGCAGTTTAGGGAAAATTCGCATATCACCAAAATTTTTGGTTTAGGGGATAATTCATTTCTCTAAAAGCTTAAAAATTAAAAAAAATTCATGATGTTCACGTATTTTGAGGAAATTATTTAATTTTGAAAGTTTCCCTTTCGATGGAATATGTGTGCCTGTGGAAGAATAAACAGCCAATCATGAGGTTTCAATTAGTTAGCGTAGAAGGCACGCTGAAGGCGTGCCTCCGTCCAGTCTTCAAAAACATTCACGCCGAAGGTGTGTCTTGGGCTGTAGACTAGAAAGTGGGGGGACAACAGAATACAGTTATTGTAGCGTTTGACTTTGTACTGTCGAGTTAAGGCAATCAACATCGTAAATAAAAAAATTACTATGCTTTTTGTAGGGGAAAATAAAAATCGTGGTATATATCTATATTCTTTAGAAAAGTGGATATTTTAGAAAATGGCAGTTTTTCTTACAAAAAAGTACTTAAAACACGTGAATAAGGGTGTGTGGTGTTTATGTGAAAAGAAGGACGAATGGTGAGTGTTTTCAGTGGCCAAAAATACCGCTGAAAAATAAGGCCTTTTGTACTTCTGGAAGCTTGTATCTCGGAAAGTACTTGAGAATGCCACGTTTTGACTTCGTTTGATTTGTGTTCACCAAACGGCATGTCTCAAATCGTGGGAGCCTAATTACTGGATATTTACCATCGTGAAACTAATGGATTTTAAAAAACATTTTTTTTATGGCTGCCGGATTTTTTTGTTATTTTTGGGGTTAGGGAGGCTTGTTTATTTACGTGTAATATGGATTTAGAAATCTGTGGATTCTCCCTAAACTGCATTTTTTCCCATACTTACCCTGGGCTTCAGCTTTGTTTCCTCTTGTTGAAACTTCTGTAGAGTTCCCAGTAACGCTCCAAACATTCGCCTATTTCTCGCTTTGAACTTTTCATCTCTACTTTGTGCTTCGAGGGCTTCTTCCCTACTTGGTATTTCCTTAGGAGTAACTATAACTTTGCTTATCAATCCTTTGTGAGGAAAAACAGGTTCATCATCGACAATTTTATCTGACAATCTTTTGAACACAGATATATTATTCCTTCTTTTTACTATTGGTTCCTCATTTTCGTGGGTAAAGTTAGAGAAATTTCGCATTCGTGCAGGATTTTTCACGTTGGTTCGCCCTTTATCGTCTTGAAGAGGACGCTTTAAAGGAGCCCTCGGTGGTAACTCTGAAGGGTCTCTGCCAATTAACCTCTTTAAATTTTCGTCTACACCTTTCAGGCTGCTTTTTGCCTCTTCTAGCTCATGCTGCAGACTTCCAAATGATTTCAATTCTTTGGTTCCCATTTTTCTGGTTCGGATAAGTTAATGTTTTTCGGAATAACAAATTATTTTTTCAGAAACGACACATTACACAAATTTTTTGTTTCTCAGATTGGAGATTGGACGATTGGACATCCTTGCTGTCAAGTGTCAACAGTCTCAGAGTGTTTTAGAAGGTGCGTTCGGCCGTACAACACCGAGCTGGAGTGAAGTAAGAGCAGATTCTTGTCACGAGTAAAGGGGGCATACATTTTTACCCGAACAACCCGGAACGTTCGGAGCATAACAAAGGCAAACAGCCGCTATTTATTTTGGATTTTTTGCTTCTGATTGTATTTTTTGCAGTCGTGGCTTCTGATCATCCCAAAAATATATTCCAATTTTCATTTCATTATTTCAAGCAATACTAATAATAATGAACAATATATTTTGCCCGTATTGAATGAATGTGGTTTTTTGTGGAGGAACAACGTTTCTTGACATGTTTTTTGGGTAACCTTCCACAGTCTGAAAATGAAAATATAATCAGGAAAATCTATACAAGTGTAGAAAGGGCAAACTGATTAGTTCACCCCGATAAGTTATTGCGTTCACCAAATTATATTTCTTATAGAAAAATGATTCAATTTGTCAATAACTTGCCGTTTTCTGAATTTGCCTATCAAAAAAATTTTTAAAAAATTCAAAAGATACTTCTCTATATAGTTTTTGCTTGACTAATCAGTTTGCCCTTTCTACACTTGTATAGATTTTCCTGATTATATTTTCATTTTCAGACTGTGGAAGGTTACCCAAAAAACATGTCAAGAAATATTTCGCTCATTTTCAATGTAGTAAAAGATTTTTTTATGAGTCGAAGATGATGAAGTTGAAGTAAACATCATAGAAAATATTGAAAACTTTACAGAAATCACTGTGCCCATTTTAGGGACAATAAATTTCAAATACATTTTTGCATGACACCGGCTACACTTGAAGATCTGCTCAAGATAGTACATGGTGTTTTCAATGCTAGAGGTATGGTGTTCCTGCGAATAGAACTAGATAATGGTTACAATTTCGTACTTTGGAAATATCGAAAGTTTAGGTTGATACTTGGGAAAATAATACTTGATTCATAGGCCTCTTGTCCATTTTGTCCCCGCAAGTGACTTCGGAATCCACATCATCTAACTTCTCTAATTTGTAATTTAATTTTTTATAGTTTCATGATTTTGTTATGTTTTTGCAGATAAGTGGCAAATCGTTCTGGATAAATTATTTCCTTACGATAAAAGACAATTCATTTCATATGGCAATTTTAACAATTGACACTATTGAGAGATACCTACTCCACGAATTATTTCTGGAAGTGGAACTTTTGAGGTGAGCTCCATTAACTCCACTCTGTATATCCGAACGCAAGGGGAAACACGCTACTTATGCCAAAAAGTCATAGCCAAACGACCGAAATCCGAATAGAGTGACTTTCAGAGCACGGAATGAGCACGCCGAACCCACCTACAACTATACGAAACGCGGATTCCGGAAATGTCAGATTCAACTGTTCGAAATCCAACAGTTCGAACCAATCATAACATTTTAAATATTCAATGGTGTGTTGTGATTGGTTCAAGAATTGTTATCTGATATTTCCGCACTACGCGTTCCACACATAGAAATCATAATATATCTATTATGATTTTTTATGGTTCCACATAATCTGAAAGCACTCGCATCCTTCTTCTTCGATTCTTTCTTCTAGGTGCCATCTTGGCCAAGTGAGATTTTGAAAAATTGGAGCCCCCAATAAGTCGTGCTCATTTCCTTGGATTTCTCGCAATCTCACTGGGTCAGTCCGTCGCTGCCACACACTCTAGTACACGAGCGCCATTCTGGCTACTGGCTACTTTCTGACGCGTTGTTTAATGCTTTTTGATGACTAGTTTTGAGTTGAACAACCATATGAAATTGTCCTCCTTACCTCTATCCTCCATAGTTTTGTATCTTCTTTTGTGTATTGTACTAATATTCTACTAATAACAGTTCGAACGTGTTTCGTTTTGACATTTACAGCGCCATCCTTAGTACCTGAAAATCCCCGTTAGGTGGCCTATATTGCTGTAGTTCTGCCAGATGTCACATCTTTCATGAAAAACGCGGATAATGTAACATAAAATGAAACATTTGTTCATTATATATTTGGGAATCCGTTGATTGTTCAAAGTTTTGTTGATTGTTAAGGCGGTTCCAAGCTCCACACATATGTGTATGGGGTGTTTAAAGACAAATATTCGCACAAAAGAGTATATTCGGCAAATATAAAGATTTCCCGCTCGAAGTCGGTAAATGAACACAAATCAAAAGCGCAAATATTTGCAAAACAAGCAAATACCTGTCTGATCCACATATTCGTACGGCGTGATTAGTATTAGTACCAGTGCCCTGCACTTTTTATTTATTATAATATATTAGTGTGTCGAAAATGGTGTGGTCCAACGAAACGACAATGGCATTTTTAGATTTATTCGAAAATGAACCTTCCATCTTGAAAATATATAAATTGGCGAATATGGGGATGTAGATTTGGCATACAAGCAAATATAAACACAAATATACGTGTATATGCCAAAAACCCGAATGTGTGGAGCCACCTTTATAGTTAAACCGTTGGGAACACTGATTCAACTGACGAACTACTGTGGAGGGTGGAGCCATACGAACTACTTAGAATGAGATAGAAACCCAAAATTGAAAAGAGAAAAAGATAGGGTATTAAATCAAAATAAAGAAATAACTATTTTTCATTGAGGTAAGGAATGAAAACCGAATTTGTTTCCATACATTTTTCTATAAAGATGATATAAATTTGATATATAATGGCTACTTCAATATGTTATAATCTTTCGATTATGCAATGCATTGAGGTTATGTTACTTTTCAGAAATGGGGGGCCACGGACACGGTCATCACGATCCCTACACCATTCCTGATTATAAAATATATAAGGTAGCAGATGTACCCGAACTGGTGGCCACCCAGAAAGCACTGGCTGCTCAGGGCTTGAAGGATCCTTGGCTTCGGAATGAAGTATGGAGATATGACCCCAAAGAATGGGGCACTGAGAAGACTAGACTGAGGCCGGTGTTTCTCCGAGGCTTCAAATATGGATTCGGAGCCTTTTTACTTACAATTGCTGGTACTGCTTTGTATGATAGAATGTATCCTAGTGAGCACGGACATGGTCATGGCGATCACCATTAGGATTTTTGAAATATTATTTAGGTCAATCATTGTTTTGAAATAGTAGTGTAATAAACTTTCTGAAACATAAATGTTGTGTGTGATATCAACAATGTAAATCTGAATAGATTTACAATGTCTTACATATTCTTACTTTTGAGCCTTATTGTAATTCTATTTTCTATAAGTATACTTTCGCTTTTCTTATGGAAATTGTCAAACGGTTACATTTTGATCAAATTTTGGTACATTTTAGTGGTCAAAATAAGCATTTTCTATTATTGTTCTAAAGTATCTCTACGGTGTGATTCTCAATTGTAGCTCAAAGTTTCAGCTTTGAATTAAATGAGAGTTAATCACATTTTCTGAAGTCTATTCTTTGTCACAACTTCATATTAGAAATTGATGAAATTTTAATATAAATACGTAGGTAATTGTATCATTTTATACAACACATTCGAAACAACTGAACACTAATTATTTTTTCTAGATGTAGTATCAGATAGATATCTTTGAAATATGTCAGATGGAAAATTAGCATTTTTCTTTAACTCAAAACCCATATACCTACTGCAGGTGCACAGTCCCTTATTACATGTACAAATTGACCTAAAATGGGAGCATCATCAATTTCTTGTCTATAATCATCAGATCTGTATGAAACAACTTTTTTTACAACTCCGTTAATATAAACCCTTGAATTATATGTAGTTTTATATTATTTCATTTCAACAATTCTTTTTCGGATGTCAAGCCAACATCACAAATAATATTTAATAAAAACCTTAATTTTTCAGCTCTTCTAGCAACTTATTATATATTTTTTTACTCATATCATGTTTCTATTTATAATTTGTGACATAAACTATTATTTGAGAAAAAATATACAATTTCCATTCGATTCAAAACTTGGAGTTGCATTTCTGACTCGCCCTGTAAAGGTATAACTTCAGCGCAATGGGAAATATTGTTATGAAAGTATAAAAGTACAATTATTAGGTGATTACAGATGTTATCAAATAAATTGGTCATTGTAAATTATGAACAACTTTTAATCAAAAACAAAGGACAATAAGTAATCGCAAAATGATCTTTTACTAATTTTAAATAATATTGCAGTAGTTCTTCAAGTATATCAAGGTAATGAACATTTGAAATTGTTGAAGAGAGCAATTCATCACCCTGTGTTTTATCTCTTGTTATTATTTATATAAATGTCATGTCGAATGTTATTCTGGAAATATTGATATTATTCACTGCAATTCTGCTAATTCTATCAGAAATGATAAATCATCGTTGGGTCTCATTTTTGGAGTCTGCTAATTGATTATTTTAAAACATCTTTGTCAATATCATCCACACCCATTTTGATCAATTCTTCTTTCCGACAAGCTCCGGCGAACCCAACAATAGCGACTACCTAAAAATAATAAGTGTCTATAGTGCTCTTTTATGTATGAAGCAAACAAATCCTTAAAATAGGTGCTCATCACATATAAAGATGCAGACAAGTACGAATCAAGAACTCATCATACTGAATGATATAGATTCTGGCCGACCAAAAGCAGCAGACAAGCGATATTATTTCCATTCGGGTTATTGGCAATTAAAAAAAACTTCTATTTGTTTCAATGAGTGATATCTTTGTATGGATTCTATATATTTCTACGATTTCTTACGAAGAAACACAATAGATAAAACATTTTGGAAGGAACAGAAAACATGGTCAGTTGCTCGGTATTTTCAAAAGTTTTACCTTATAACTCTTAAACACAAGATCTCAGATATTTGAAATTTTTCAGGAAGTAAGCTGAAATATTAATGAATAAGATAGCATGATTTAATTTGCGGTTCCTCTTTTAATTGTTCCATAAAAAAATCGTTAATGCGAAAATAAGTAATAATACGGGTATTTTATAACTCCAACAACAAGGATCCAGACGCTTGGAATTACCAAGAAAGTAAGCTGGAACATCAGTTCATAATACTATTAAATTTGCGATCCCTCTTGTCGTTTTCACTTAGAAAAATGACAAAAGCAAATATGAGGGAAGACTCTGATATAAGAGTTTTTTCAGGAAGTAAGTTGAAACATTACTGAATGAGACTGTGTGATTCAATTTGTGGTTCCCCTTTTATTTTAACGTGAAATAATCGCAAATACAATTCAAGTTGCATAACCATCTCAAACGTGTTGAACCCGGATAACCAGGGTGTTGATGAATAAGAAGACGAACTTCAGGGGGTGATTCTGCATGAAAAAATTATGACAGTTTGCTATATAACTTTTGTGGGTGTTAAAAGTTTTTCTTAAAAACTGACTATTTATTTATTGTTCTGAAACCGCTCGAGATATGCAAACGAAATTTGGTGAGTTTTAAGAGGTAGTTATTGCGCATTTTTTGCATGCAATTAAGAATTTAATGTTCATCATTGGCGCGCATACGGGTAATGATTTCAATTTTTTTAAAGAAAAATGATAAAAAATCTCTATTGCCTTTTTTTCGTATGGGGCACTGTTTTAATGCAAAAAATAAAACATCTTCACGTGTATTTTTCATTTCTTTAATACATTATCAAGAACTATCTAATACAATAACGTTAAACCAGAACAATAACAGAAAATAACACTAATAAATAAATAGGCGCAAAGCTACAACAAATGTTCAAAATGACCTGCCTCAGACATGATACAAGATTCAACTCTTCGCCTCATTGATTGTCGTATTCGCGCAAATATTCCTGGTGTATTTCTTATTGTATCACAGCCGGCTATAATTCGGTTCCTCAGGTCTTCAACATTTTCGACGGGAGTGGAATAAACTAATGACTTGAGAAAACCCCAAATGCAAAAATCTAGAGGATTTAAATCCGGAGATCGGGCAGGCCAATGTTCCGTATCTACCCTACATATCCAACGAGATGGATATAGTGTATCTAAGTGATTACATACAATAATGCTAAAATGGACTGGTGCACCATCATGCATGAACCACAAGTGTTGTCTCAGCTGTAGAGGAATTTCTTCAAGAAAAACAGGTAACTCTTCCTGTAGGAAATTAAGGTAAGAGTCGCCTGTTAGTCGTTGTGGGAGGAAATATGGTCCGATTAAATGGTCATCAAGTACCCATACATTCACTGAAAACTGATGCTGAAAATAAGCTTCAAAGATTCCATGTGGATTTTCTTCAACCCAGAGGTGATTGTTATGGAAATTTCGTAAACACTGTCGTGCAAATTTAGCCTCGTCAGTAAACAAAACGCTACTTAAAAAATTTGGAATTTTTAGCGATTTGATGAAGAATCCAATAGCAAAAAACCATAGACAAAATTAATATCTGGCAATTCCGCATTTGTATAATTTTCCATTCTTTTCGATAAAAGAAAAATTAATTACTTATTATCATTAATGTTATACCAAACTAAAAGCTTAAAAATGAAAAAACGCTAATTTGACATTTCGTTGAAATATTCGTATTTAACAGAATGTTGACAGTAGCCTACTAGCATCGCTACTAGATAATGTATTAAAGTAATGACAAATACGCTTTAAGATGTTTAATTTTTTTGCATAAAAATGGCGCCCCATACAAAAAAAAGGCCAGAGAGATTTTTTGTCACAAATTGAACGAGAAATTCAAAACTGAAATTTGAAATATATCAGTGGCGTACCATTTTTTCTTTAAAAAATTGATATCATTACCCGTATGCGCGCCAATGATGAACATAAAATTCCTAATTGCATGTCAAAAAATGCGCAATATCTACCCCTTAAAACTCACCAAGTTTCATTTGCATATCTCGACCGGTTTCAGAGCAATAAATAAATAGTCAGATTTTAAGAAAAACTGTAACACCCCGTATCTCGGAAAACGAAGCATTTGCGGACAAAAGTTATATAGCAAACTGTCATTATTTTTTCATACAGAATCACCCCCTGAAGTTTGTCGCACTTATTCACTAACACCCTGTATGACATTTTCCGAAAATCAGATAAAACATCACTTCTTCTCATTTCCTTAGTGGAATGCCTTGCTCAATTTGGTGTAAATGGAATCTTCATCCCAACACTTTTAGCATTCGTCCAAACTTAAGACACTGCTTTGTCGAAGTCGATAGTAATTTTTGAGGATTAAAATGTTGTTTATTTGTTTAATAAATCTTCGATTTCGATAATATAAAAAGAGTTTGTGTGTTTCAGCAGTCCTATCTCGAAATAAGCAAAATAGTAAATAACGGCGGAGGTAATCGTGCCACCAAAAATATTATTGTACCTGTCTGGAATTAAGGATTTTTAAATAGCACAAGTATTCCTGCCACTGGACAAAAAGGGTCGCTACCTGGCAGAGGGTATTTATCGGATAGGTATTTAATTGAATTCTAAAATTTCTGGTTGGTTATGACTTGGTTAGTACCTCTTGGATTGCCGTTTTAGTATACCGGGTGATTCTCTGAGGTGGCTCACCCCTATAATTTTTTTATTATTGAAGATAGAAAAACGAAACTTGGGGGTTGTGTATGATAGTTCAATTTACATTTTTTTACATATTTACTTGCTGTACCGTACTTCCGGTTTGATCGTAAATGACCCCAACTTTTGATTTTTAAATGGGACATCCTATATATTTTTACTTATTTCGATCGAGAATGACATTCTAAATCCAACAACACCTCACTTGTCAATATTTGACAAATAGTCATTTTTATTCCAATTTTTTTTTTCGATCTAGAATGCCATGGATCGTGTAAATCGCTTCATTCTTGATCAAGTAACATGGGAAAAATACGACTTTGAGGCTTATGCTTCACAGTCGTTTTAAGAATTATTTAAAAGCCGCAAATATGAATTTTTCCAGTTAACTTGATTTTTTTAAATGGAAAGGGGGTGGCTCGTCGGCTTTTTGTGAAAGATCATTTTCTTACGAATAATTTGATACCACACACTTTTACTTTATTTTCTCTATTTTTCTGGATAATTGCAAGAAGCGATCATACCTAATAACAAATAATACGTATTCGGTATAATAATATACTTTATTGTCATTAAGAATAAATCTTGTGGACAAATATAGAAATATAAAATGTAAATATAAAAACACCTACGAAAAAGTAAAGTTAGAACATACACTATAAAGTTCATCGTCGAATTTTGTATCAACATGGTTGATTGTGCAGTTTTGTTTAAAAATATTAACAAAACTTATATAATACACATATAAACATATACAATTATAGAAAATATTACATAAATGATCACACCTATTTACACCAAACAAACAGAGATTTATATCCAAGCAAGAATATAAACAAAAATCTTATATAACATATATTCAAATATGCACATTTTGTCACGTAAATTCATCATTATAGAACTTTTGCAAATTATAATAGGGTCTATCAGCCAGAAATGTTTTTACTTTTATTCTAAACTTTTTGTTGGTCAAATTTGCCTGTCTTATATCTGAGGGCAAGTTATTAAACATCTTGACCCCATTGTAATAAATAGAATCCCTGGCCAAATTTGCTAAAGGAATTGGCAATTTCAACGCGGTGGAACGGGTGTTATAAGAATTGCACGAAGCCTCAAGTAGGGACATATTTTTGTAAATGAGACAAACCGATTCCAAAATGAACAAAGCAATCACTGTGAAAATATTTTCCTCAACGAATTTGTGTCTGCACGAATCACGAGGTTTAATCTTACACATATACCTGATAGCCCGTTTCTGTAGTATCTACTAATACAGTCAGAAGTGCTGATGAATTGCATACTCCCCAAAACGGTATTCCATAACGTAGGTGAGATTCTAAGAGGGCGTAATACACCGTTCTGGCGGTTTTGATTCCCAAATTTATTGAAGTTACTCTCACTGCATAACATCCAGAAGAAATTTTACTTTTAAGATGCTTGACTTATGCACTAAGTCCTGTTATTCTAGTTATCCGTGACAAACAATTGAAGCTAGGACTACCTAAACAAATAGGCTAATGAATAATAATGGAAAATTATACTAGAAACGAGAAAATTTACATGTTGCTAATTTACGGAGAAGCAAAAGAGAATGCAACTGATGCAGCTCGAATTTATGCTCAGAGATTCCCTAATCGTCGCCATCCCACTCGGCATTATTTTCCAAAACTGGAAAGGAAAATGCGAAATGAACCAGAAGAAAATGCCAATAACATCGTCAGTGAAGAAAAAGAAGTAGACATGTTTGCCTATGCTGAAGTGAATTGTACGGCGTCAATTCGCCAAATTGTTTCTGAGTGATTCGTCCGTCTGGAGAATTCTTCACAAATATAATTATCGATCATTCAAGTACCAACTACACCAACATCTTTACGATAACGACCACAACCGAAGATTAACTTATTGCAACTGGTTTTTGACTAAATACAGAGAAGATGTACGTTTTCCATTTAAAATTATTTATTCAGATGAAACTCGATTCACCAACTTGGGTCTGTTCAATCGGAATAATAAAAGGTACTGGTCTCAAACAAATTTACATCTGATGCAAGGAGGAAATTTTCAAGAGCGATTTGGTTTCAATTGCTGGATGGGTATTATCGGAGGAAAACTTTTGGCGCCAATCATTTTCGACGGACATGTTACTGCGGAAAGATATCTACAGTTCCTTAGAAATCAAATTAATGATTTCATTGAAGATTTGCCATTGGCTAACCAAGTTGATATCTATTCTCAACAAGATGGAGCGCCACCTCACAATTCTCAAGCCGTAAGAAAACATCTGAATGACACCTTCCCAGAAAAGTTGATTGGTACTTATGGACCTATTCAGTGGCCTGCGATGAGGTACATTCTTAAATTGTCATATTTTTCATAATGTATTGTTTATTTTTTATATCCTAGATCACCAGATCTTACTCCGCTAGATTTTTTTCTCTGGGGAACAATAAAAAATCAGGTGTATAAAACAGCATCAGCTACTCGTGAAGAATTGGAGTATAAAGTAAGGGTGGCATCCCAGAATATCACTGCGGAACAGCTAATCAATGTGGTGCGCGCAACAATTGAAAAAGTTGAACTTTGCCGTGATTAAGGAGGGGGTCATTTTGAAAACTTAGAACCATAATGGACTAATGTGCGACTTTTAAATAATTATCAAAAGAATGAAGCGATTTACACGATCCATGGCATTCTAGATCGAAAAATAAAAATTGGAATAAAAATGACTTTATTTGTCAAATATAATTTAGAACGTCATTCTCGATCTAAATAAGTAAAAATATACCGGAAGTACGGCAAAGCAAGTAAATATGTGAAAAAATGTAAATTGAACTATAATACACAACCCCCAAATTTCGTTTTTCTATCTTCAATAATAAAAAAGTTATAGGGCTGACCCACCTTGGAGAATCCCCCGGTATATCCATTCTAATTTGAATGAGGATGGGGTTTATCATCCACCCCTGATAAAACATAATAGGATTTGCGCT
>JAFIRS010002667.1:0-7500 GCA_018342105.1 Gonioctena quinquepunctata | reverse complement strand
TAAAAGTAGATAATCATATTATTTAACAGGTAATAGTTGAAGTAAGGTGGGTAAGTAAGTATTTTGGAAGTAATCAAAAAACAAGTAGGTAGTAATTGGTAGATTTTAGCCACAAAAAATTGAAAAATAAAAACTTTTTAACAAAAAATTAAGCCGACAAAATACGGAATGAAAAGAAAAAATAAAAACTTTTTAACAAAAAATTAAACCGACAAAAAAATCAACTGAAAAGCAAAAAATAAAATAAACCTTCTTAGTCTAAATGATAATTGAGCTCCTAAACTAATGTAAGTAACTGATTTTGAGTCGGCGCCAAACAAACTAGCAATTGAATCAGGTGAAGCGTAAAATGATGGCAGCAAGATGCACGGCTGCGTTTTGATGACTTCTTTCATAGATAATGATCTTCGATAATTGTTTGTTTGGCGCCGACTCAAAATCAGTTACTTACATTAGTTTAGGAGCTCAATTATCATTTAGACTAAGAAGGTTTATTTTATTTTTTGCTTTTCAGTTGATTTTTTCGTCGGTTTAATTTTTTGTTAAAAAGTTTTTTATTTTTGCACTAATTGTTGCTCATGTTCATGTGAATCACTGATTTGCAATAAGTTCGGATTTATCAAAAAATGCTGGCTTCGATAAACACTCCGCAGTCACTTTTTCTCGTAAAGAAAACTGGGTTTTTCCATTTTCAATGTACCATTTGTTCTTCATAGTCACAATTGTCATTTTTTTACATTAA
Organism: Gonioctena quinquepunctata; assembly: GCA_018342105.1. Lineage (NCBI taxonomy): Eukaryota > Metazoa > Arthropoda > Insecta > Coleoptera > Chrysomelidae > Gonioctena > Gonioctena quinquepunctata. Next base: position 6,758 of record JAFIRS010002667.1, on the reverse strand, counting down.
AAAAGAGTTTTCAGAACTTTTGTTACATCTTTGAAAATGTACGAGATATCATTCGAAAATCACATCGAAATAGCAAGCAAAAGACATTCACTTCTAATGTTTAATCTTCGGTGAAACAAATTCAACAAATAATAATTATTCAAATTAATCTAAGCAAGTATTCTGACTTTTTGTTTAATATTGATTGATCTCCAAACTTTCTTTTTCATATATAATATTTCAAACTCGTTAACAAAATCTACCTGGTGTTTTGAACCTATTTGGTCCATTTAATAATAAGTGATTAGTATTAAACACTTTCATTGGTTGTACAAATTTAAAGCAGATTTGCTTGTGCCAGAAATTTTAGGTAAATGGTACTTTTGACACAAAATTTTTCTTGCAGCTGGCTGCCTCTGCCCAGACACACACCACACTACTTTTGTACTAATAGATTCTATTATCTATACCTCAAACCCGATAAAGTATAATCTGTAATGGTTTACGGTAATTTATGTTATAAGCGGTCAGCGAAGTTATCAACTGGTTTTCAAGCGGGAATATTTTTCACTCAATTTGGTCCACTATATATTTTTTACGGGGAATGATATTCATTTATTTTTCCGGTTTCCTTCATAATTCAACATTATAATATATACGATTTTGAACGAACCCTATATTATTCAACTGAGAATGGATATAATATATCTTGTGTTATGAATAATTAGCTACGATTTGGCATACCGTACCTACAAGTCTGCAAGTCTGAGTACTTTAAAAATTTCGTGAATATATCGCAATTCCCCCGTTACGAAAATACTGACTTGGTGATAATACCATCCCGTAGTATACAGGGTGATTCAAAAGAACTTTGACAAACTTCAGGAGGTGATTCCTTACAATATTCTAATATGAATTGGCCAATTAAATATATGTCCGGAAACGCTTCGTTTCCAAGAAACAGGGTGTTAAAAAGTTTTATTTTTATTTTGGTTTTTTTTCAAATAACTTTCCTCTTACTCGTAGGGGGCGCCACCTACACGTCTTTTTCTTTTTTGAAGATTTATAACTTTTTTAAGCGTACTTCTAGCACATTTTTCAGTAAAAATCAATTCCTCTATCATATCTACGTAAAAAAGCTACCCTTATTACAAGTCGCTATAAGCAACCGTTTTCTAGATATTTGGACTTGAAAATTTCAAGACGATTATTTGATAATCGATGCGTGTTGAAGTTATTACCATTATTTTGTATTTTTCACAGAATGCTTAGGAAATGAATTTGACGTTTAAGGAAGTAGTTTTGGTTTTTTGTAGGGGGCGCCACCTATTCTATTTATTTTTACTCGTTAGAAATAGTTATTTTTGTATCAAGGGTGCAAAATCTGTATTTGTTTTAATGAAATTTGCAAGAAATATCAACATTTTATTTCAAGAAATTTTGAATATGTAGAATAAAATAAAGGAAACTAAATTGTATTCAAATAAATTGTTCAAGGTATTCACCTTCAGCGAAGATACAGGCATTCAGTATTCTAGTCATTGAATCTCGTACCCGCTCAAAAATTATTGGTGTGTTTCTTATTGTTTCACAGGCGTCTACTATTCGGTTTCTTAGATCTTCCTCGTTCGCTACTGGAGTTTTATAAACTAGTGACTTCAAATGTCCCCAAAAATAAAAATCTAGCGGGTTTAGATCTGGGGACCTTGGTGCCCACGCCTGGTTAGGTTCTTCTACACCCCTACCGATCCATCGATTTGGATAGACAGTGTTAAAGAATTCCCTGGCTACAACGCTAAAATGGGACGGAGTCCCATCATGCATGAACCACATGCAGATACGAATTTCTAATGGTACATTCTGAAGTAGTCCCGGCAATTCATTTTCTAAAAAGTCTCTTTAAGTTGCGCCATTCAGTTGGAACGGAAGAAAGAAAGGACCTATCAAGTAATTATCAATTATTGCCGCCCATACATTTACAGAAAATTGATACTGATAATGTCTTTCGCTAACTGCGTGCGGATTTTCCAGAACCCAAACATGGTTGTTATGAAAGTTTGTAATAGCATTTCGGGAGAAGTTTGCCTCGTCCGTGAAGAGTACATATCCAAAAAATTGAGGATTTCCAGCCAATTTTCTCAAAAACCACTGACACATAGTAATGCGTTGGGGAAAGTCTCGTGGCAAAAGAGCTTGTACCCTTTGAATATAGTATAGATAAAATTGTTGATCGTGGATAATTCTCCAAACTGTGAATTGAGAGCTCACAATTATTCTTGTGCTTGTTTATGCATTCTCCTCGAGAGCGTTCAAAACAGCTTCTTCCAATTCTGGGGTTCGGACTGCTCGTGGTCTTCCAGTAATATCAGCTGCCCTCTTAAAGATACCCATTTCTGCCAAACGACGGTGGAGACTGGTAAATGTTGGAGCTGAAGGCAGTACTCGATTAGGAAATCGCTCCTGGTATATAAATACTTCTTGCTTCGCGCGCATTGCCATCCGCAAGGCCATAAACGAAATGCATATCGGCTAAATGAGCATTATTATTTAAATAATCCATTTTTTCAAAATTAGTGTTTTAAAACTTCAAGAAAACAACAAAACGTTTAACTGTCACATAATATATAATTACCAAAACTACTTACTTAAACGTCAAATTCATTTCCTAAGCACTCTTGTGAAAAATGCAAAATATTGTGAGGAATCACCTCCTGAAGTTTGGCAAAGTTCTTCTGACTCACCCTGTGTATCTTTAGCACCAATTTTCGTAAAAATCATGTTTTTCAACTTTTGCTGCAAGTCTGCAAAATTGGTGGGACACGTGACACGTGACACGTTTTTGGTCCGTGAATTGATGCAATATCAGCAAGGTTTTCCAAAATCTGCCTCATTCACCACTATCGCACTTTTGAAATTAATATATATTATAAAAAAGTAAGATCAAAGTCTTAAAATCACTACAATAACAGTCAAGTTTCAATTGAAAAAATCATCATCTCCTTCCTTATGACTTATTGTCAATATATTACAAAAATACTTCCTAAAAATTATTCATAAAAAAGTGAGGAATTACCCAACTGAAAGTTTATTCACTGAAACAAAGATTTTTGACTTGAGGCAACTCCACTTTTTCAACATAATGATACATACCTGCAAAAACAAAAGAAGCATACTTCAAACATTAGACCACACATATCAAACTAGACAAAAAACTAAATTCTATACGAAAACATCTGCAACAAAAAAGAATCTTAGCCAGAGGAATCACTATTACCTATGCCAAAGGGCGTTCAACTATATACCAAAAAAACCTAAAAAAAGACATAATCATGATAAATTCTATCAGTCTAATAAAAAAAAAACAATATATTCACAGCTTACACAGACACAATATACATGTTTTTCTGAATTGTAGATGAACAATGTGCAGTATAATTAGAATAGAATAGAAAAAATGCTAGAGAATAAATTCATTAATTTAGTTATACATATATAAGGAATAATTATATAATATACATACCGGACTCCCAAGCACAACCCCAAGTTTCTATGGGATTATTGTTTTGTTTATTATAGGTTATATTTCTGTAAACTTTCACCACATACATGTATTCTTGGTAAATACACATTATTATTATTATATATTATATTTCATTGTGCATACTTTTATAATAAACCACTTGATGATTTTACATAAATTACCCATGTCTCGTTTTATATCCCCTGTAATTATGATCATAATAATGTTCACATATCAATTTTTAATTGTACTCTTAGGTAAAAAATTGTTTCTTGGTTTTGTTTTTTATCCCCAGAATTTTATATATTTAAAAGTATTTTTTATCAACAGGAGTGTATCAATATTTCAATATACACTTCAGTTACTTTTACTTTTATTAGTGCATAATTTGTAATTGTTCATATGATATAAATCCACACACTATCACGCACAAGCTGCAATCAGAGCAGCTTCAGTGATATATTCCGTTTATTCGATGGAACTCTGTTATTCTATGCATTTATAAACTTGAATAAACATTATTATTATTATTGTTATATATTTTTGGAATTTACGATTGGTGAGAAATTGTTGATTTATTTCGTTACTATTTTTTTTTCCTGAAAACTCTCCCCGCGTAGAATTTATTTTTTCCTATATTTTTTGTTGTTGTTCCATCTAGGTTATGCCTTTGACTCTGCCCGCTTTTCGTTATCCCGTTTTCTCTTTATGCCTTTATCCCGTTACCGAGTTATCCCATTTTCCAGTCATCCCGTTTTTTCGTTATCGCGTTATCCCATTATTTCGTTATCCCATTTTCCGGTTATTCCGTTTTCCTGTTATCCCGTTATCCCGGAACCAACACAAACAGACATTCATTTTTATTATATATTGATTATATATTCCTGAAAACTTTTCCAGGACAAAGACATTTCCAATAACTTTTCTAAAAATCCTTTCTTTCCTTAAATAATAAGGAATTACGAACATTCAAAAAACAATTAGCCAAATGGGTCCAGCCGTTGTTTTTATAATATTAAAAAAAAAATAATAAAATAACCTTTTTGAAGACAAGCTTTTATTCAAATGCGCTAAAAAGTGTAACAGGGCTACATTGGCTTTAGGCCCATTTCCCTGTTTTATATAGAAAAAAAAAATGATAATACCTTTAACTTTACCTGACAAGGAGAAATTTATCTTTTCATAACTTTCTCGACGCTGTCACCCCTGTAATACTAGCCACTTCAGTAAAAATGAATAACAATAATGATCTTCATAAAAAAATGTCCCGCTGATGTCACCATTTATAACGGAGAGCCTGTCTATCGACAGTTCTCTGTTTTACCATTTTTTCAATACCTTTGAAAAGAAATATTCATACTTACTAACTATATCTTTCTCTGATGTCCACCTTGGAAAGGACCTGCCCTTATTTTCATATATATGTATATATGTTTGCCCTAACCAAAATGAGCTCTTTCTTTTGCTCTATTGAATACAATAAATCTAATAAAGGGATCTAACACTGTCACCAATAATATGTTTTCAAATTTTTCACATCAATTTCTTTTTTCACTGGTTTTATCACCTTCTAGTCCAAAAGAGCCAGAATACGGCTCAAAGCCATTGATGAGTCTTTGGTGATTTTTTTTTTTCATAAAAGTTCTTACGGAGGTTGTAAACTCTACTACAATAAAAAGACCGAATTAATTATTAACCACCATATAATGAGAAAAAGGAAAAAAATTACTTTTTTTTTTCAAAACATCTTTAAAATGTATTAAACCGTTTTTTGTATTGAAACAAGAGCTCGAAATAAGGTCAACTCAAATATTCAACTTCATAGAACTTATCAAATCCTATTTATAATAATTTTCAAACATTATATTTAATGTTCATGGGCCCAACACCCAAAATGCGTGAAATATATCCCTCTATAGCTTTACTAGAGGCTATAAAAAATTTCTCATACCAAATCACCCTCATATGCTTTTCAACCTATACATGAAAAAAAATATAACAAGCAAAAAGGGAAGAATCCAAACCACCAACCTTCAAACCATCTAATATGTTAGGTTAGCAACCAAATACCCAAAATGTATTCTTACCAAGTATTTCATCCAACGATGAATATCTGCGCCCTCTCCAAAAAAGGTCCCTATTGGATTTTAACTCGCTCTATATTTCTTATTATTTTTCAACGGGGAAAATTTCTATTTTTCCCTTGGAAAATGACGCGAAACAAATTTCTAGTATTTCGCGTCAACACTCGCCCGAAAATCAACCCGTTATTTTAAAGATCGACTATTCGTCACAAAAGCCCGCCGAGGAGTCCCTCTCGTTGATTACATTTTTGCCCTCCAAATTAGAATATTTTTCATGCGTAGTAGCGTTTCTAATCATTGATTGGTCTTTTCAGTTAAGTGTTACTTTTGCATATTCGAATCCTATTGGTTTACTAATTATGGTAAGATTTTTCCAGATGAATCTCTTTCACAAATAATTATTGTTATTTCAGCACAACGGCAATTAGACCATAACACTTAACTGTGTGAAGATATATAAACAAACTTCCAGACTTAAATAAACGATTAAACTCCAAAGCGATAATTGATTATTTTTCAATTTTCCATCGAAGATTGATGGTTGACTTCCAGTAACTATGAAGAGAAATATTTCACTTACAATAAATTCAACAACTTTTATGAATATTATTTCAATTGAATCCATATTGAAGTCATTTTCTTCAAGAATCCACAAACATATCAAGGTGTTATTATTTATACAATAACCCCATAAAATTCAGATTATTATTTCCTTTAAACCATACAATTTCTCAATAGCATTATAAAATCAACAATTATTATTTCAAATTAAACTATTCTAACAACCATCTTATTTTTCTATATACATTACACTTTACAAAAGTAAAAAAAATAGCTTTGGATGTTGACGTAGGTTATTCCGTGAATTATAGATTCAAAAGCTTGTCGCGAAAAGTTTTCAGTTCGAATACAGAAGCGCCAAGCTTTTGAATCTATAACTCACGGAATAACCTACGTCGCACATCCAAAGCTATTATTCGTTACTTTTTAGAGCATTTGAATGAAAGCTTGTCTTTAAAAAGGTTTTTTTATTAATTATCTTACTTTGTGCTTTTTAGTAAGTACACCTTAATCTATGCATTTTTGTTAATTCATAGTCATTATGAGGCCTTTTTCCTGTAAGTTCTGAGCTATCTAGTTCTTCAATGAGGATACCATCTGAAGATTAACTCCTA
>JAFIRS010002666.1:0-193874 GCA_018342105.1 Gonioctena quinquepunctata | reverse complement strand
TGGAGACTTTATGCGACAAGGCCCAATGTCTGAGCTCCTCTAACAATGAGGTTATCTTCCAAGCTTTGTGCCTTATTCCCATTGAACTCATCGTCTTGTGATCCATATTTTTCCCCGGTATCATCATCGGTAAAAGCAATTTCTTACTCTACATTAATTTCTGTAGTTGATGATGACTGAGTGGAAGATGATGGCTCTGATCTCTGGACATCGGAAAGTATAGGATGGTTTCGGATTATATTTTCATTTGTTCTCATTCTGGCAGCTAATCGATAATAGTTGGTGGTATACCTGTATGGTTTACTAACTCTATTCGAATTTTTGCTCGGCATTTTATAGATTTCTAGAATGTAGGGCACAATAAAAATATTAAAGGAAGTAAATTGTATCATGTCATCCTCATCTGAATCGACTTGGTCTTTAATATCTGATGATAGACTAAGTTACTTTGAGGATTTTATTTTAGGTAACTTTGACTTCGTTGTAGACATTTAGTCTGATTAGACAAATATTGTGGTAATCTTGCCCTCATTGTAGAGCAGTAGGTATAAACTAGGTCAAGAAATGTCCAGGCAACTCCTTTAACTTAATTGGTGCCAAAATAGGTAATAAAGAGTATATAGTAGACCTGTTTACTGACTTATCAATTCCCTGACTATATGAACACACATGAGGTAATAATTAGGTAAATAGTCACCAGAAGGTTTTCCCTGAGAGTTCCAATATTTTGAACACATTTTGCTGGTTACCTTTAGGTGAAATTTAACCTAGTAAATAACTCTATCAACCCATGAGGCTAATTTGAGTCCTATTAAGTTTTTTTGTTTTGAAGGAGATTTGGTGGTCTCAATTATGGTTTTATAACTCCAATTATAACTTTGGAGTCAGTTAGTTCTTGAAGGTAAAATATTTGGTCAGAAATGGGTAAATTCGGACTTCTTGAAGCCGCTTTACCCCACTGCTTGGAATAATTTTCCTATAATGTTAGTTGGGTAGTTCCAATAAATTCGGCACTTCTCATTCTCCACAACGGACTCAATATCCCCCGGAGCGTAGGGCAGCACCGGTGTCTCATCAATACCGTACGAGTGTCGTAAATGATAATACAGCACTCGTAACGCCGCGTTATGACGATGGATATAGGCTGAGACCGCAATACTGTACATGCTGACAGCATGTGCGTGATGGTCTCAGGCGCTCCACGGCAGGCCCTGCATCTTGTGTCAGGGACCTCTATACCCATCACGCGGCTTCGGTAGACGAGAGTGTTGAAAACACCGTCCTGGCAAGCCATGATGAATCCCTCAGTCTCCGACTTGAGTCCACCTGACCTAAGGAATGCAAAGGTCAGCCTTTCGGATAAGCCGTGGTCTTCAATGTGTTTGTAGAAGATTCCATGCATCGGCTTATCCTTGTGGAGCTGCAGATGTACAGTATTCTCTGCAGCTTTCATGTGGACTCTCCGTCGAGCGGGCTCCAACTCGGTGACAGAGTCTTGGATATCCCGCTCGGTGTCGAATACAAGACCGAGTTCATCGGCTGCACGGATTGCTGCCTTAAAAGAAACGCTCCTTTCCATGTGGACTCTCCGTCGTTTTGGCTGGAGGTCGGTGCGTGGGTCTTACGATTTCAGGCTCCATCCAGCACCATCCTGTTGTGTAGACACTCCAAACTCAAAAGTCCACGGCCTCCTTGTTTTCGGGGGAGGTACAACCGTGGAACGGACGATTTCGGATGCAAACTACGATGTAGGTGCATCATTTTGCGAGTCTTTACGTCGATTGCACGCAGCTCTTCCAGGGTCCACTTCACGACCCCAAAGGAGTAGATTAGTATTGGAACGGCAAGCATGTTGGTGGCAGAAACTTTGTTCATGCCCGACAGTTCTGATGACCAGATCTGCCGGAGTTTCTGCTGATACTTGCCGCGGAGAGCGTTTTAACCGCCACTACCTCTTGGGTGCAACGTTGTTGCACTCCTAGGTATATACGCCTCTCCGGCATCCAGATGGCGGAGGATGCTTCCATCTACCAGCTGCGCGTCCTCTCCGTAATCCTCGCATCGTCCTCTTCTGAGATGAACCAGTGCACATTTATCCATCCGAATTCCATACCGATAGCATGCGTGTACTCTTGCACCACCCTCAGAGATTGCTGCAGATCTCCCTCACCCGAGGCATAAAGCTTCAGGTCATCCATATAAAATAAATGGGTGACCTTATGCCTTCGGTCTCGGGAGTGCCACAGTTGTAACGACGGGTTTTGCTGAGTGCAACGGATAATGGCATAAGTGGGATGCAAAAAAGGAGGGGGGCTGAGGGAAGTCCCTTGGAACACACGTCTCCTGAAGATAACCTGCTCCGTTTGGACTTTGGCTCCCCCTGATGTTATGGTGAAGCGAGTCCTCCAGAGTGGTATTAACTGTTCAATGCATCTCACTATTTGATCGGGTACCGCAAGGCATCTGAGCAAATGCAAGATCAACTCATGCGATGTTGAGTCAAATGCCTTGCGGTAATCGATCCAGGCCATCGAAGGTTGCGCTTATACTGCACGGAGTCCTGCGTGATACATCTATCGATCAGCAGGTTCTCCTTGCAGCCATCAACACCTTTCTTTGACCCTTTCTGCTCATATATCCGTTCGTACACCGTGTCAACTGCGAGGAGTATTCGCGTGTACAAAATGCGCGTAAACAATTTGTAACACGTGTTCAAGCATGTTATCGGTCTGTAATTCTTGGGATCAGACAAATCTCCGTTTTTGGGGATTAGCACGGTTCGCCCCTCGACAAACCAAGCCGGAATCTGCTGCTCTCCACTAAGCCACGAGTTGAAAACTCTGGCTAAGTGAGTGGTGAATTACTAGAAAACTTTTCCACCACAGGTTGCTCAACATGTCTGGGCCTGGAGCAGCAAAGTTCTTCGAGCCCTGTAGAGCTTTCCGAACTTCTTCCGTGGTTTTCGGTTGGCGCCGTTCATCGGGATGCGGGTGCTGTAACCTCCTCCAGATTGCCCCAGGCTTCGTGAGGGCTGGAGTGTCTATATTGAGTGGCTGCGGATATTCGTAAATCTCCTTCCAGAAGTTTTCCACCTGATCAGCGGTCGGCGGGTTTTCCACAACAAGCGGCGGTTTCTGGAATAAGCGAGAGGGTTTCTCGCGGAACTGTTTGTTTTCCGCGATTCCTCTCGCTCGCCGTACTAGTGACTTTTGGCAGCCACTAGCATTCGTATCCTATCAAGACAGTGTTGTTTGATGGTTAACAGCACTCCTTGATTTAATGTGATGGACTCGTCGCAACTTAGTGCGATTCGCCGCACCGTTCGCGTAAATGGCCTATTGGCCACTACGTATCCATCACCATTGGATACGAGATGCGTGTTGTCTCGCCGACTTGATTTTGCTTCCATCTTCTGTGCGTCTTCATGCTTTCCAGTCGGAGACGCATTATTCTGCGTATCCGCACGGGAAAGCACAAGAGCAGCGTCATACGGCGGTGTTGATTTGCCAGATGTCAGCTTCTTCTGGAAGCGCTTCACGAATCTCCGCATCCACTCGAGCCAGATCTTGAGGCTTCAGGGGCTTCAAAGTGCGGAGCACCCTGCGTGTTCTGATACCCTCTATTGATGGAATATTGATACCTGCCACCTCTTCGACTGGTTCGACTCGTGGCACGTCTGTCACTTCGGCCACTTCGTTTACCTGTCTAGGGAGGTGGTCTCACATAGCCACGGCCACGAAGGTGGGATACATAATCCGTAGATTTTGTTTGGAAAATGCGGCATACTCTGGGTGTGCCACGCACCTAGAGCATGCATTCGCGCCATGTATCCCCTTCGGGCGGGCTCGCTACCCCGTAGCAACGCAGAAGGCCGTCTCTCATTTCGTCTGTCCCCAGAACGTTGTCCATAGCGTGGGTCGTCATAAGGCTGTCCGTCGATTTGGGCCCCACCACCTTGCCGTTGACCTCCATCCGGATGAGGTCGGTTGTGGGGCCCTGTCCCTCCTTCTAGGAACCAGAGTATGGTCCTGCGAGGGGTTAGCCTAGCAGGAACACGGCCGACCAGAGGAAGTATTTGCTTCTTTCCTCTCGGATGCGCTTAAGCTGCCGGTCCGATTTTGCATCCTTGGCTGGGTTAAGTGGTGGCGCCACTCACCAAGGTCATTGCTGGTGTTGTTTGCCCCCTTATCTATTCTTATTATTATTATTATTATTATTATTTTATTATTATTATTATTATTATTATTATTATTATTATTATTATTATTATTATTATTATTATTATTATTATTATTATTATTATTATTATTATTATTATTATTATTATTATTATTATTATTATTATTATTATTATTATTATTATTATTATTATTATTATTATTATTATATAATAAAAATGAATCTCGATTCTTTGTAAGCGCAAAACGTGAGCTGGACCAATTTGGCTATTTTTTTACATTAGAAAAGTTGCCCGGAAATCGGAAAATTCGGGTATATGAGAAATTTGGCGAGGAAAGAGACTATAAAGTCATTTATTACCAAACGAGGAAATAGCTGAGCGGTTACATTGTCGCTTACCAAGCAGAAGTTCACAGGAACGAATCTCGGTCAGGGTAAATTTTTTTTTATAAAAACAACAGGTGGACCGATTTGGCTAATTGTTTTTTTGAATGTTCGTAATACTCCGAATAAGGTTTTTAGGGAAAGAAAGGGTTTTTAGAAAAGTTATTGAAAATTTCTTTGTCCTGGAAAAATTTTCAGGAATATATAATAAAAATTAATCTCGATTCTTTGTAAGAGCAATACGAGAGAACGGCTGGACCGATTTGGCATGTTTTTTCAAAGGTCGTAATAGCCCTGGGATTCTTGATCACAGAACTCATAGAACTAGAAGGCTAAAATAAGTAGAAGGAATTGATTTGATTCATAACCACATGTATAGATGGGACACACGTAATCATGCGCATATCATCAACAACATTGCCAGTTCATGTACTTGTACGAGAATTTAATATAATGGCATTATGATGTAATGTATTACATTATATATTCCCACTGAAAGATCCGAAACTGATCGACTATCGATTACTAAGGATTCTTAAGTTATTTTGTCAAATGTATTTAGAAGATAATATACAAGTTAAGTGGATCACTTAACAACTGATGGAATCGTAATAAGAATTATGATTTCCTACAAACTCATTTGGCAACGGTGTTTACATCAACCCTGTTATTTAGTCTGACGACATTTCTATTCAGAGCCGGTCTTGCGTCTGTTGTTGATTTGTGTTCTTGATAGGATATTTGATCTAGTGAATTCTAGAAATAAAAAATATAATTTAGATATTAATGATAGATTTATTGACAATGAAGAATTTCAAGGAAGATTGAATTTCTTCCTACATTATCCAACGTGACAGAAAATGTTGATACATTCCAGGTTTTGTAGTGAAGAGCAAAAAAAAGTAATAAACTGTAAGGGGTGCCCTTCCGTTCTGGAAGAAGAAAGAAAAGCAAGTGTAGATCTTGAGTACTTCAAATTATTACATAGAAAATACAGAACTGCCTCTTTTTCTGGATTAATCAAGACTTCTGCAGATGTTGTGAAGTGTTGTATGTTTACAGAGAGAAAAATTAATTAAAAAATAATGGCAGAAGAAAAAAAATGGATATTTTTGTGGAACTATTTCGGGAACTCTTTTCGAAGATAAAAACATTGTTTTCTAAATTAGATAAGCATGTTTTTGATATAGCTATATACGAGATACAAAATGAAATTGATAAAATTTATTATACGTTACCATAGTGTTGCTTGGTTGCAAGCAGAAAAGGAAAGAACTTAATAGGAAGAAGCTGTCAAAAATTAAACTTTTTTTCACATCAATAATATTATACCAATTAATTATGTTAAATCTTTTTTTTATTTATAGCGTGTACCAAACAGTACCAGTAACTTAAAAATTGATGAAAAATCAACTTTATTAGTATACCTCTGATATTCTAAATCTGAGTTGTCCATTGGATGACAATGAAATATTCCCAATGGTTTTTTATGAGTGCGCGCGCGTGGGTAATGAATTTGGGAGTCCTGTCTAACCGACAAGACGAATCTCCAAGCTGAGTCTCAATAGATTGCAGCATGGAAACAGCTCTACCAGGTGAAACACCTTGCCAGGTACGCGACTCGTCTACAGACAACTTCGAGTTCCAATATCGAAAGCTATGACAAGAAAGGATACGACCTTAGAGGCATTCAGGCATAATCTTACGGATATTAGTTTCGCGCTACCACCCGCTCGAGCAAAGTTTATTGATGACTTTTCTAAAAAATCGATTTTCTTTACTAATGAAAAACTTAACATTTCTTTTCGATAGCCCATTACAGGTTTCTCGATAGGCACCAACTTTTATCAAGAATAAATTTCATACTTCTTTGGATGACACACTATATTCATAGCATTCACATTTAGAATCCCTAATATTTTTACTTTGTGCCAAAATATTTTTTAGGCACTAAATACTTGGCAAGTTATTTGTTACTTTAAGGGAGAGTTACTGCAAGGGAGAAGTGAATTGTGATTGTTATTCAGTCTCCATCATACATACCCATTCTCTTGAAATGATATCAAAGAATAAAACCAAATTATCTTTGAAATGAAATATTTCATCATGTGAGATACTGCATACAATTTAGTTCATGTCAAATAAATGATTCAGAGAATGGAGAAGTGAACTTTGCAATAGCCAATAAGAACATTTCTTTTAAATAAGCCTTTCATTCCGAAACCTTACGGATATTGGGTTTAAAAATTCCTCATAATTTCAGTTGTACTACTACACTATTCAATTCGATCTCAAGTACACCCATCTTCAGAAAGTTCTCATGGTAAAAGTCGGTATTTTTCAGTAAATAGAGGTTATACATTTCTCTGAAACCCCCCCTGTCATGGCAGCGGTTTTACTGCGCATGCCCATGTGTGCACCATGCGGTACAGTAGGGCTCGTTCCACCAAAACGGTATTGGCCTTCTAGTTCTATGAGTTCTGTGTTCTTGATACGGGAAATTGGAAAATTCGGGTATATAAGAAATTTGGGGAAGAAAAAGACTATCGAGTTATTTATCACGAAACAAGGAAATAGCAGAGCGGTTACACTGTCGCCTACCAAGCAGGTCACAGGAACGAATCTCGGTCGGGGTAACATTGTTTTTTATTTTATAAAAAACAACGGCTGGACAGATTTTGCTAATTGTCTATTTGTGTTGGTAAACTCATAACTTGAGAATGGCTAGACCGATTTGGCTGATTTTTTTCGGGAAAACGGGATAACGAACGGAAAAACGGGATGACGGCATGGGATACATTTTTCGTCATTTCAAGTATGACATGCACATCAAATCACCGTTGAAAAAGATGTATGGAGTTATTGTAAATATAATAACTTCTTACTTTTAAAGAGAGCCCATAAGATACCGTGTGTCCCAGCTAAAACTTGTCACCCCCCTAATCTCCGAACTCGTGAAAAAAATTGAAAATCGCTCAGACCCGTCGATTTTTATGTCAAGGGGGAACACTTTCACCAAATACATCATCATTGTGTTGTCAACCCCCTCAGCCCCAGCACCCCCTACTTCAGAATTTTCAATGGGACTACTATACTTGTGATACATCATTTTGAAGGGAACTCAATCCCAAATACATCGGTGTACTGAAATTGAGGATCGATCAAGTTTTGTTGAAGTTTTAATGAAAACTAAGTTTTATCAAGATAGTTTTATTTTTCATCACCTAAAATGTTATCATCGTACGAAAGGTTCAAAATGTGAACCATTCAGTTCCATACAGAAGTAAAAGCGATTTTCGAAATGTCTTCAACATTGCTCAATATTTCTGGAGTCACTGCACGACACTCCACAACAATTCTCCTGCGTAGATCATCAATAGAAGTTGGCTGTGTAATATAAACTTTGGATTTCAAATTACCCCGTAAAAAGAATTCCAATGGTGGTAAGTCTAATGGTGATAAATCAGGAGATCTAGCCGGCCATTCTATTGGTCCTCGCCTTCCAATCCACCTCCCTGTGAAATTGTCATCTAAAAATTGACGTAAAGGTGAAACAAAATGTGGAGGAGGTCCATCTTGTTGAAAGGTGAGCTGACCTTCAAGTAGCCTATCATCGTCTTCAAGTAACTGAGTGATTCTGGGGTTCACAGTTGTATCAAGAAGTTCAAGATACGTTTGTCCGTTGAGGTTACCATCAATAAAATATGGACCTACAATATGGTCTCCCAGAATACCAGCCCAAACATTCAATTTCTGGGGAGTTTGCGAATGAGTTTCCCTGTACCAATAGGGATTTACGTCACTCCAGTATCTGCAGTTGTGCCTGTTCACATGTCCATTTAAATAAAAAGAAGATTCGTCAGAAAACCACACATTGTAGACGTAATTATTATCACCAATCAATAATTGACTCATGATTTCACAAAACTCTGTACATCTGTCAGGATCATCTTCATTTAATTCTTGTACATTCTGCATTTTATAAGGATGGAATTTTGCTTCTTTCAGAATTCGATGTACGCTGCTTTTCGAAACTCCAGAAATAGTCTCAAGTTGTCTTAAAGATTGAATGTTGTCCATCACTGCATGTCCTACAACTGCAACAGCGACCCCTTCATTTCTCATAGGCTTCTCTCGTTCATGTTTTTTATTCAGCACTGATCCCGACTCCATGAACTTATTCATCAATTGAAGCACGTACTGATATGATTTGGTTTTTTCTGGATGAATTTCATTGAAAATTCGAGCCGTAGCTCTGGCATCGTCCATTTTCAAAATACGCAGCTACAATGGATATTCTCTCTTGTATAGTATAAACCATTTTCGAAAGTTTTCAAATTGTTGAATGGAGTGACTCGAATACATCAATATACCAAGGCGTAAACAAAGATATGCGTATACAAAAACACATGGCGATAATTTTTTTTTCATAAAAACGGTCTCACCTTCTAAACTGTTATTTCTGACAGCATATTATTTTTCAATACAGTGGCGTACCCACAGTGAACCTCTCTTACGATGATAACATTTTAGGTGATGAAAAATAAAAATATCTTGATAAAACTTAGTTTTCATTAAAACTTCAAAAACACTTGATCGATCCTCAATTTCAGTACACCGATGTATTTGGGATTGAATTCCCTTCAAAATGATGTATCACAAGTATAGTAGTCCCATTGAAAATTCTGAAGTAGGGGGTGCTGGGACTGAGGGGGTTGACAACACAATGATGAAGTATTTGGTGAAAGTGTTCCCCTTGAAATAAAAATCGATGGGTCTGAGCGATTTTCAATTTTTTTCACGAGTTCGGAGATTTGGCGGGTGACAAGTTTTAGCTGGGACACACTGTATATTTACAATGACTCTATACATCTTTGGAGAAATCTTCAACGGTTTAGTAAGCGTAAGCAAAGAAAGGGTCCAAATCGCTTAATTTTCCCCGACTCGATTAAGAAAATTATGAGAACCATACACACCCTTTAATTACGTCTCTTTCACTGAAAAAATTTTTCAAGTAGTTACTCAGAATATTATATATCTTTATCACACAATTTGATGAAGATTTTTTTATTACCGACAATTAATGGCCTACTCCCCTCCCACGTCATCCAATATTAGTAAGCTTCGATCCTCCAAAGTTCCACGTGGCCATTTTCCATTTTATAATTGTAATGTTTATGCTATATATCTGAGTGTGTCCGGAACTTGGACACGCAACCGTGCGTCATTTTTGCTGGTAATGAGATCGATAGCCTTAATAGAATATTCTTGGCGCTTGATGTACACACACACACAGTTCATGTCCGAACGAAGGCTGTTACGACAGATAAGGCATTATTGATTAGCTATAAATAAATATGAAACACTCCTATTGTCTTGAATAAAAAAAGATGTCAAATTGCTAGGGAGCCTACAATTTTTTAAAAGAGTTCTGAATAATTCAACCACCATTTGAACAGTGTTACACGTTGAAAAATCCAAATTTATCCCACAAACTATATTTTCCTAACTAACCCAGTAATCATGAAGTCTTTCCCAGATACCAATCTAGCAATGTATCTACTGAAAATTTTATTTTTTAAATCTCTTGATAGACCAGGGCTGAAGCCTTTGAAAATGGTAAAAAGTAAAAAAAAAATAGTAGGATGGAACCCATTGGAAAAGGAAGAGAGTATCACAAAAATGAAAGGAAAAATAATTTACGGGCGATCTGAGGTCGGGAAGTGGAAGGGGGTGAGTTTTTGAGGGTAAAAAAAGGTTTATCTCGATTTCCGGCAAAACTACAAGTCCTATGGAAAAAAGTTGGAGAGCAAAGTTGTAGGTTTTTTTTTTTTTTTTTTTTTTTTTTTTTTATGTTCTGGTTCCCACGAAAGGGATATCCTGTAATTTTCAGAGAACATCGTGGGAACCAAGGGAAAGAAGGTAGGAGTTGGTGTTCTTCTTAAATTTCTGAAGGTTGTATGCCTCGGGGAACACCTCCTAGGCAATGAGTTCCAAAGCCTCGCTGTTCGTTGGATGAACGAGTCTTTGGAAAGTGATGTTCTGCAGGTCTCCAAAGTGACCACGAAGGGGTGTGATGACTGAACTTGACGGGTTAATCTCGAAGAGACTGCCAAAGCAGGAACGATTGTTGATATTTCAGAAGAGCATCGCCCATGAAAATATCTATAAAATAGAGACAAATCGCCAACTTTTCTACGGTGTTCCAGACAAGTGAGCGAGTTTGTAAGCGAGGCATCACCGACGAGACAATTGCCCTTTTGGACAGAATCCAATAGCCTCAGGATATGTTTAGGTGCCGCACTCCAAATATGGGAACAGTATTCCAGGACAGGTCGGATCTGTGCCTTATAGATCATAAGCAGCTGACTGGGGTGAAATAGCTCTTGGCACGAAACAAAAACCAAGTTTTTGGGATGCACTTTTGGCAATGGACCTCACGTGATTTTCCCAGGAAGGTTATTGCTGATAGTAATACCAAGCATCGATATGGATGACTTCAGTGGTATGGTTACTCCTGACAAAGTTATGTTAGGCACAGTGAGATCGGCTTTTCTAGAGAAAAGACATGCTTGTGTTTTGTTTGCATTGAATTCTACCAAGTTATTAGATCCCCATTCGAGAATTGTTGCTAAGTCCATATTTATATTATTAACATTTCTTCCTCGTTCATTTCTGGTTTCTCGAGGCTGATATAGGGGCCCTGGGAGAAAGCGGTATGGAGGGTACTATCATCGGCAAAGCTGTGTACTGGACATGAAGTTGCTTTCAACAGGTCGTTGATGTGAAGTAGAAATAGTGTTGGTGCGAGAATAGATCCTTGCGGAACACCAGCATTTATGAGTAGAGTGTCAGATGAAACTCCATCGACCACTACATGGAGAGACCTATTTGAGAGAAAACTAGCAAGCAGAGAACACAGCTGAGGGGGCAAGCCATAAGACGGAAGCTTGGCGAGGAGTCCCTGGTGCCAAACTCGATCGAACGCCTTGGAGATATCTAATGCCACAGCTAAAGTTTCTCCATACTTTTCAATAGATAGCTGCCATATATGTGAGACGTAAGCGAGCAGGTCACCAGTTGATCTCTGATGGCGGAAGCCATATTGCCTATCGTTGACAATTCCTGAGTCTTCCAGATATTTCATGAGCTCGATGTTGATGGCTTTTTCCATGACCTTTGAAATAATAGATAGCAGTGCGATAGGTCTGTAGTTGCTAGGTAGGGCCTTTTTGCCTTTTCTAGGGACTGGCTGTACTCTTGCAATTTTCCAATTGGACGGAAATACCCCCAAATTGTAAGAGTGGTTGAACAACTTGCAAAGAACAGGTGTTAGTTCGGGGGCACATTTCTTGAGAACAATCGGCGGGATTCCGTCAGATCCACAGGCTTTGTTGGTGTTGAGACCCAGCAAAATCTTTCTGATAGTACGTTGGCGAAAGGTGATCTCGGGCATGTGACTGTCAATAGGTGTAATGTTCGGGGGTTGTTTTCCCGATGAATCCAGAGTGGAATTTCCAGCAAATAATGTAATGAAAAGATCTACATACTTTTTTCACATAACCCCAAAATTTATGTGAAAAATTCAAATAACCAAGTTTTTGGTTTTTTATTTTTATCTTTTACAAAAAAAAAATTTCCCACGAAATTTGGTGAAAATTTACCTTTTTATGTCCCAAACACACTGTACATTTTTTGATTTAAAATATAAATTTTTTCACCTTATTTTGACTGAATATCGAAAAATCACCCTAATTTTCAATCGAAAATTCTCCCGTCAAAATGTCAGCTTTTTTTAAAAAGTCGGTGGGCTTTTTGTTCGTTGAAATCTCTTCTTTCTGATGGTGTAAAAAAAAGTACATTACTATGGCAGAAAATGCAAAGAAACGAAAAAAACTCGAATACGAATTTAATAAGACATCTACAATATTTTGAGAAAGTTGTAGAATCTTCTTTAAATTATATGCGTAGATGCCTATTTATTGCTATTTTAAAATTACTTATATACCTGAGTGACCTACGGAAAATTTTAGGCCATCAAAAGGTATTTCATAGAGAAGTGGGGAAGGGGCTAGGAGAGTCTGGGCCTTACTACCTGTTATTTCTTTGCATTTTCTGAGAACATTTACCATAGAAATGTATATTTTTTTCACACCATCAGAAAGTAGAGATTTCAACGAACAAAAAGCCCACCGACTTTTTTGAAAAACCTGATATTTTGACGGGAGAATTTCTCATTGAAAATTAGGGTGCTTTTTCGATATTAAGTCAAAATAAGGTGGAAAAATAAATATTTTAAATCAAAAAAATTACAGTGTGTTTGGGACATAAAAAGGTACGTTTTCACCAAATTTCATGATTTTTTTTTTGTTAAAGATAAAAATAAAAAACCAAAAACTTGGTTATTTGAATTTTTCATATACATTTTGAGATTATGTGAAAAAAGTGTGGAAACCAAAGTTGTAGATCTTTTTATTACCTACAACTTTGTAATGTAGTTTTTTTCCATAGGACTCGTAGTTTTCGGAAATCGAGATAAACCGTTTTTTACCCTTCAAAACTCATCCCCTTCCACTTCCCGACCTCAGATCGCCCTTAAATTATTTTTCCTTTCATTTTTGTTATATTCTCTTCCTTTTCCAATGGGTTCCATACTACTATTAATTTTTCTGGTTTCAAAAATCATCGACCCTGGTCTATGATGGTTTACCATGGTTCAAACTCGCATAAGAAAATAGAACATAAAATACTTTTACAAAGAAAAACTTAATTTCTCAATCTTCTTGCTATTATAAGTGGATGGTGTTGCTGATTATATTTGAAGATGTGCTTTTTTTGAGAGTTGTTCAGGATCACCACAAACCACCACTTGCTTCACCGTTACTAGATATCGAATTTGAACTACACCAACTGGGACACGGACAGGTTGGCGAAAGTCTATTGATATCTGAAGTCAAGCAAAACCAATCGTAGTAAGTACTTAAATAGATAGCCGCCTACCAAAGTCCCGTACAACTATAGCGTAATCACAGTTCGTAAGCGCTATATCAACGAGCACGAGATATAGCGAGAGGTGAGCCGTCCTTCGGAGGGGACGTTAAGCTGGCAGTACCGAGTTTATGAACGTTGAACTCGTCAAAAATATCCCTACCTCTGTTTGGACACCTGAGGATTAGGGAAAATTTCTGATTGAGGGAAGTGTGCTCATCGGCGTTGATGATAAGCCCTGGTAGCAGAAATAGTACGATGTTGAACAGAATTAAAAGAAGTTAAAAAAACTGTAACCCGACTACGGAAAAAATAATCACAATTAAAGGAAAACAAGTTTCAATCTTTTCACCCGACTAGGGATAAATAAAACAAACTCAAAAATAAGAAACAAGCTAGGTGCTGATTGCTATCATCGTCTTATTGAGTAAAACAAGTCTTTTGATATGTTACATGTTCCTGTTTATTTAGTTCTATTGAAGTCTTCTGGCAGTTTAACATCAATAACGTTATAATTCAATTCAAATGCCGCTTCGTCGTCCGTATTTTTTGTCGTTTTGATTGACGGCATCTCCATTGTTTTTGTTTGTCTATCAAATTACAACGTTTGCTTTTTGTAGTTGACAACGCTTATTTATGTTGATAAGGAAGAGGAGTATAAAAAGGAACCTCATGTACAATGGAAGATATTCGAAATTAAATGAAAAATAATGAATATCACTAAGGAGCTTTGTACAAACTGACACAAGTTTGTGGATAACTTTACAAAAAAACTATTTGGTATGTCTAGATGAACCAGTCTTTTTATATATGTATATGTATATATATATATATATATATATATATATATATATAATACATACATACATACATACATACATACATACATACATACATACATACATACATACATACATACATACATACATACATACATACATACATACATACATACATACATACATACATACATACATACATACATACATACATACATACATACATACATACATACATACATACATACATACATACATACATACATACATACATACATACATACATACATACATACATACATACATACATACATACATACATACATACATACATACATACATACATACATACATACATACATATATACATACATACATACATACATACATACATACATACATACATATACATATTTCAGCTGGTTCGAAAGATGTTTTTATTGGCCAAAAACGGATCTTAAGATGTATATTCGGGATATCTAATAGGGAAACTTGTAGAACAATTTTTAAATGTTACAATGTCATGACACTTCCCAGTCTTTTCATTTTTGAAATGTGTGTTTATGTTTTCAAAAATAAAGAAAATTTCATAAGAAATTCTGATATTCACGGATATCAAACACGAACTATGCACCATTTTCATGTTCATTTTGCTAAAAGAAAAATAAAGTCCAGTGCTCCTGATCATGTTGGTCTTAAATGTTTCAATAACCTCCCACAAAATCTGAAGAATATAACTGCAATGTCTTCTTTTAAATATGAATTGAAACAGTTTTTACTTGATAAGTGTTTTTACAGTGTTAACGACTTTATAGAAATGTAGCGCATATGTGACGAATTCTGTGTAATGTAATCCCTCTGTTTCATTTTATTTCATTTTATTTTTATTTATTATTTTTTATTATTGTATTCTCTGTATCTTATCTACATACTGACAATTCCAAAACATGTAAACCATGTCAAAAAAAGGAAATAAAGATTGATTGATTGATATATATATATATGTATATATATATATACCCCAAAAAAATATCGTCAAATATCAACCAAAAAAGAATTGATAATTTGTATGTAAGAGAATCTTAATCACCATTTACATGGGGTTAGCGTGAAAGCCCATTTCAACTCAAAACATTTTTCCTACTTTATTTAATTTTTCGGACTACTAGGGCTAGAAATAGAAAACTTGTTCGACCATACTTTCAGATATGCTATATATATATAATATATATATATATATATATATATATATATATATATATATATATATATATATATGTGATGTGATGTGCACCGATATTTTCCTGTTAGCAACCTCGAGTTAGTAAGTTTTTTATATTTTTGAAAAAAAGAGCATTTTTACAATGTGATTTTTTTCTTTTCAGATGTCTTGATAATGAAATGAAGTTTTTCGAAAGTTCGACAATTTAACAAAGAGTCTTCTTTACATGGCCATTTCCTATTGACTGCAACCTCAAATAAAACATAAAATTGTTTTTTTGTGTTTCCTATATATATATATATATATTGTAACGTAAATAAACTTAACTTGGTTTAACTAATTTATTTAACACTTAATCTACAACTTAATTTATATTACTACGCCACTGTATAGCTCGATGGTATGGGCTCGTTCAGACTGTCCTACTCCACTTGAGGTTTTCCTATTTATCTCCGATACAGCATTCTCGATGTTTCGAATTCGGACGGTTGGCGACGGCATGTTCCAATTGTTTCCAATATTGACCGTTGTTTTCCGCGGAAGAGCGCACTGGATGGTTCTCGAATATCTCCGGGGATGATCTCATCGCTGTCGATGGCAACACGTGAGGCGACAGGTCCGGCCTAGGTTCGTTACAATATATATATATATATATTGTTATGTTATGAAAAACCAGTTATATATATTAAAAGGAAAAAACCCACAAAAAGAATAATGACTTAATAGCTATTAGTTTCAAGAGATTGTTTTTTTTTACATATTTTGAAATTATATTTCCTTTATTAAGCCTCTGTATAATATGAATAGATAAAAATATTCAAATACTATAATACAATCAATTTCATACACTGTCATAATGATTACAACCCATAATTATTCAAAAGACAACAAGAAAGGTCTAGATTTACAAAATCATCCTGAATAAAATGTGATAAACAAAATTATAAGCTTGAAACATACAGTATATGAAATTGTATGTAACTAAAAATAGCCAATGGGAGAACAACAAACTTCTTGATGACAATAGCCAATCAGGGAACAGTATGGTCAAATGTAAGATTTGAAATTGTGAGAAAATAAGAACGGAAAAGTGTCAGAGACAATTATGATTGAATATTGTAAATAGTCTGTAAGAAAGGAAAAATAGATTCATTTATAAGTTTTGACAAATAACCCCAAACAGTGAAAATGTGAGAACATAGTGCGCGAATTCAAAAATTCAAATCAAGAGGAATGAGGAAAAATGGTATCCAAGTAACGAAAAACAAAGCCACTGGGGAGACTGAAAATAATTTAAAAACGAATGCCAGGTTTTGTTGGGGCAGAAAGAAAAATTCAATAATTTCAACATTATAAGCAGAAAACCAACATTGCCTTATTTGTACACCATATACAAATATTCCTGATTTCTGAATTTGTATGGTTCCTTCTTTTTGGTATTGGAGTTCCTGAGAGCATTGGATTGAAAGGGAATCCAAATTCTGGGTGTATATTGAACAGCGACAGTTCCAGCGACAGGTATAAACTTTCCTAGTGCACATCACGAACTGAACAATTTCACTAATAACTCATATCCCATCAGAAGAACTTTATTTCATTTGAATTTGAACTATTAAAGAAAATTTCACTTTCAAGGTAAAAGTGAGGTTGTGTCTATTTATCCATGACCTGTTTCTCATGATTATCCATGAAAATTTGTAGATTGACATTAGAATAAGTTATCGATCGTAGGCCAGGTAAATTTAAGTTTTCCTGAATAATGGAAATAATTGCGTTTTGATACTTTGTTGCTTATTTTCCACAATTATCAGCAATCGTATTTATAAACACTGAATAGAAATTGACATCAAGCAGTGGCTAGTGGCTCAATTGCCTGAACCGGCTATCTGAGACAAGAGGCGTACCAACTAAGCTTAGCTGTGGTAGGGAAAGTGATAACAATTGGCAGCAACGTGACGAGAGAACAGTGACGTTAGCTAGCAATTATTATTACATTATTACATCATTGCAAAATATATTATACAGGGCACAAACAATTATATCATATCAATTTATATATCAATTTATTCCCAAAACAGGGCAAAATTAAATTTATATTTTTTTTTTCAATTCATCATTATATTACAATATATATATATGATATCTGTGTTACAATTAAAAATGTAAGAATGACCATATTATTTATATTAATATTTTCTCGACATTTTTTCCTCTGCAATGGTCCTATGAACTATTCGATGAAATACAGATTCCCTAGGGTCAGAAAATCAATGAACCTCTTCCAAATTCGCAGTTGTTATTTGACCCTTTTTCCCTATATATTTTCTGACTTCTTTGTTTTCCTCAGCTACTTTTAACATATTTTATTCTAGAAAGAGAAAGACTGATAGTTTTGTGCATTAAAGAAAGATAAATTATGGTCAGTTCATACAACAAAACACGCAAATCTCATCCGGATTTAATAATTTTTTGAAACAAAGATTCAAAGATTTAGCACCATTTAGCACCACTGTATCTGCAAAAATGTACAGTAAAGATTAATAAATGAAATCTTGGGGAAATATCAATTTACTGTGATTACTGTATAAACAACCATTCGTATTAATTTCTGAACGAAATTTCCACATTTTCTTCGAAATTTGAAATATATTCATAATCGTACATGGCCCATATTCATGAAAATCGTTAAAAATATATCATTTAGAAGGCGTAAAAATAAAATTACTATATCTTCTACAGCAGAAACTCTACAAGTTTGAACGATAAATGGATTATTTTAGGGTCCAAATGGCAGATGAAATGTAATATATTCAGTAATGTACTTGAAAATATGAACAGGGTGTTCATAAAATCTTCCCCGTTCAATAATTCAATTCATATCATATCAATTGTCATAAAAATATAATTTTCACTTATAGCACTAGAGCTTCAATTATTACTGGAAATTTTTTCGAGAACACAAATATTTTGAAAATTCAAATGGTGCAATCGGATGCGAATCAACCATCAGTTATAACTTATAATAATTGTACATTTAACGTTACAAATAATAATAATTATACTAATAGTAGTGGTCAAAATAACAGTAATAATAGTTAATAATATTCTTTGTTGCGTAATATATCGAATTTGCTTATACGGGTGATACAATTATTTTTCTTTAGTTAATATTTAAGCAGCTATAGGTATTCAGATATCAGTATCGGTGGTTTTATTTCTGAATCTGTTCTAAATTTCTATTCTGAATATTCTAAATTTGTATGTTTGAAATTAAAGAAATGTGGCTTGTTATCTGAGAGATAATTTTGGACCAAGACTTCAGTTAAGATGCTAAATAAAATACAAAATACCGACTTCAGTTACGCAAAATAATAATAATTAAACCTTTTAATTTTTCCTAAAGTTGGTGGAAATATATTTTGTTACAAGAAACTCGAAGCAGTATTTAGTATTAATAAAATTCACATGCATTACATTGTTAGGTTGAATAAAGCACATTTAATCTACTTTAGTTACACAAAGTAATGCAAAATAAGTCGATAGTAGCTCAATTTCTGTTTTAAAAAAATTCATTTTACTAAAATTGGTAGAAATATATTTTCTTACAAGCAACTCGAACTGGTACTTTGTATCAATGAAAAATTAGGTTAAATAAAATACAATTAATCTACTTTAGTTATACAAAATAACAAAAAATAAGTCGATTTTTAAATTAATTTAAAAAGTTGGTAGAAAATAATGAAATATGTATTTAAAAAAATTAATAATATAAATTGGTTAAGCAAGTAAACCAAATAATATGTAATAGTATAATAATAGTTCTCTATTATTTCGAGAAGACATAATTTCTTAGTTACCCACTTTAGTTAAATAAAACTTTTACAAAAAAAGTTAATAATGGTTAAAAATTTACTATATAGTCGTCAAAATATAGGTTTTTTCCAAAACTGGCAGAGTATACAGATAATCAATCAGTTCAATGTAGTTAAACGTATGGAAGGCCATGGAATTCATGACAAAACCTAGTAATTCTAACTTTTGACGTTACCTGAGTATAAATTATCTAAATAAATTCGGTGTGTTGTAGAGTTTATAAGATTGGAGCGATTTGCGAAATACATTTTATGCAAGTTCTGTAATGAAGTTAGTGAAATTAAAATGTATCATCGAAACCTAAAATGTTTTACGTATTTATTAGAAGAATGCGGGCCAGAAATTTATTCACCGAATTTGTTTGGGATTATCAAACATCATTTGCTTCTGGAGTGTACAAAATATGGAGCTCTTCGTGGATTACAGCAGAATAAGATTGTTTCAAAGTACTACATATATTTTATGAAACGTGTGTTTTTATAAATTTTGAATTTTCAAGTACATATATGATAAACTGTTAATAAATGATTTTTACTCATTAACTATAAATTCGACATAATCTGAAGTTGAATGTAAATGTCATTTTAACTATAAACGTAAAAAAAATTCCAGTGTAATTTCATGCTTCTCACCCCAAGGAGGAGAAAAATTTCCGGATTTTTTTTTAGTTGGTATGGTAACGATACAAAATACAGGCTTTCAATTGGTCGAAAATGTTAAGTGTGGAATTTTCAGTTGAAATACCAAGAGAGTGAGAATAAAGTGAAAATAATTCGAGAGATTTTTGAAAACTTGTTGCCAGGCAATAGATACGAGAGCCCAACGGACTCGAGTGGCTATTGCCAAATGGCAAAAAGTTTGAGAAAGAAATCTGGAGTATTATTTTCTACTTTATCGAACTCTCGTGTGGTATTCTATAGATTATTTTTCTCACATTTCCTCTCACAATGATACAAGGTACTAAACCGGTTTTGATTAATTTCGCACTTTTCATGCGAATTGATGTCAGACGTCAAATTAAAAATATACGTTGTCAGACAATAAGAACAAAATACCTCAAATTATTCCCGCGGCAATTTTCTAGGTAGAATATTCCCACTATAATAATGTTTTGATTGGCCAAAACGTACATGAATGATTTGAATTGAAAGTTTCCATTGGTTTCTAGAAATGTCAAAAAATAATTAATACTATGCCAATATTTCCCAAATCAAAGATAGCCCTGCAAATCTGAAATGTTACAGTATATGGTTTAACAGGTTTTCTAGCCCCAAGAATCCGAAAAATCAAAGTAGGAAAAAGCTAAATTCTTAAATCTCATGAATGACAAATATCGTATACTGAAGCCTCTCCTCTTTTTACACGCTTTATATTAGCTTCACTTGTATGCTTGTTTGCTTGTAACCAACTCCTTTGGGCGCGATTTTGACCCACTTCCAGACGTCCGAATGATTTGAAATTTGGCAGGTGTACATTATTCCGGTGACAATGCATTAAGAAATTTTTGTGTGAGGAAAAAACAAAATGGCGGCTCCAATATGGCGTACGAGTTTTGTGAATATGGTCCGATCCGCTTCAAAATTGGTATCCAAGGGTTTTTGTAGTCGAATATTATGATTCTTTTGTGAAAATTGGAAAATTCAAGATGGCGGCTTCAAAATGGCGGCCGAGTTTTGTGATTATGGTCCGATTCGCTTCAAATTCGGTATCTGAAGGTTTTTGTGGTCGGAGATCATGATTCACTTGTCAAAATTGAAAAATTCGAGATGGCGGCTCCAAAATGGTGGACGAGTTTTGTGATTATGGTCTGATTCTACTCAAAATGGGTATGTGGGGGTTTTTGGGGTCGAATATTTGATTCTTTTGTGAAAATTGGAAAATTCAAGATGGCGGCTTCAAAATGGCGGCCGAGTTTTGTGATTATGGTCTGATTCTATACAAAATTGGTATGTGGGGGTTTTTTGGGGTCGAATATTAAGATTTTTTTGTAAAAATTGGAAAATTCAAGATGGCGGCTTCAAAATGGCGGCCGAGTTTTGTGATTATGGTCTGATTCTATTCAAAATTGGTATGTGGGGGTTTTTGGGGTCGAATATTATGATTTTTTGTGAAAATTGGAAAATTCAAGATGGCGGCTTCAAAATGGGGCCGAGTTTTGTGATTATGGTCTGATTTTATTCAAAATTGGTATGTAGGGGTTTTTGGGGTCAAATATTATGATTTCTTTTGTGAAAATTGGAAAATTCAAGATGGCGGCTTTAAAAATGGCGGCCAAGTTTTGTGATTATGGTCTGATTCTATTCAAAATTGGTATGTAGGGGTTTTTGGGGTCGAATATTATGATTTCTTTTGTGAAAATTGGAAAATTCAATATGGCGGCTTTAAAATGGCGGCCGAGTTTTGTGATTATGGTCTGATCCTATTCAAAATTGGTATGTGGGGGTTTTTGGGGTCGGAAATTATGATTACCTAATTTGATAAGATCATTCCATTTTTTAATTTTCAAAAAAATAATAAAAATAATAGTTTAAAAAAAACTAAAAAAACACGCTTCTATAAATAAACCACACTAAAAAGTAGGAAATAAATAATAGTTTGAAAAAACTAAAAAACACGCTTCTATAGAAAACCTGACTAAAAAAATAGAAAATAAGAAAAAAAATTATTTTATTTTAAAAAAAGCGTGGGGTGCATGGTATCAATAATTATATAGTACATTACACACCGAGGCGACACCATGCACCCCACGCTTTTTTTTAAATGAAATAATTTTTTTTCTCATTTTCTATTTTTTCAGTCTGGTTGTCTATAAAAGCGTGTTTTTTAGTTTTTTCAAACTATTATTTATTTGGGTTGAAATCCCTTGTGAACATATTAAATTTCAAGTTGTTCGAAATGTGGAACTGAATGTAAATGGTGATTTATAAGATTTTCCTACATACAAATTATCAACTTTTACTGTAGTGGAGGAAAAGTCATTTTCTTTCACTCCTACTGGCTGCTATTTGACGAAATATTTTTGAGGAATGTGAGACGTTTTACTAGTTAGTATTCATTGCTGTTGAGAACCCTTGTATGGTTTGTGTGTTATTGACTGAATCAAAAGCGCTGCTTAAAGCCGATATTTCATCTCGAATACCCACACATATCTGAAAATAGCCGATAACTTTTGAACACGAAACAAAAACCCATTTGACGATGTTAAAACTTAAAAAGGAACCGTTTCAGTAAATGGAATGTCACGAAACGCGATAAACTATATCAAAATATATCGAAAAACGAGACGATGACCCTTGCACTTCGAAGATAAATCATATGGTAGTTTTTACAGTCGACATGTGTGAAATCAAAAAGATTTGCCCGTAGTTCTGGTCCTACTTAGGAGGGTGAAAATGTGGTCGAATGTGAAATTGCGTGGAAAGGTTTGTTGTGGGTAGTATTTTATATGGTTTTACGTTGAATCGCCCCTTTCTGGGAATCGTTCACTTCCAATTTTTATGAATTTGAGGACCACTTGAAGATAAGAACCCTATACATACATATAGGGTAATTCTTTCCATATTATTTCATAATTTGTGTTCTTCTTTATCCGGTAAAATGTTGGAAAAGGTGAAAGCGTATCATCTAGGATCAGTCGGACCGTCTATCCTATGCTTCTAAAATCTAAACCGTTTAACCTAGTACGTTAAAATGGGAAATAGTTATAGAGTTTGATGACTCAAAACTATTTGAAGAATGAACATTATATTTACTCAATTACCAAATAAACACCCACCCCACGGACGAGTCCGAGAAACATGTGCCCTGAGCATCCGACCGGCTAATATCTCTGCCGTATTGCGGCTTACCCGTATAACTTCTGAGGAGATTCATCGAGAGCCCCTATATTCAGAACCACTACTATAATCAACAATAATCATGTTTGTACTACTGTATTGATTAAAGTGAGGTAACACTGGATTCCTCTGAATATTTACTGTTTTAGTTTTTGGAATATTAAACGTGACGTTGTTAAAATGCCTTATTTCAGATGGTGAAAACTGATCATTAGATTAAAAACGACGAAATAATATTTATTTTTCTGAAAAACTAAAAACATAGTGGGGTGAATTCTTAATTATATTCAAAGACATTGTAAATTCTAATTTTCTATCTGAAGTTATCTCTGCTATATACGGCATAACTATCGTAGGTGATTTAAGTGATCATAAAAGGAATTAAAAGTTCTCATGCCTGATGCCGACTAAAATATTTCATTATTCTCTTTAATTTACTGTCTATTAAAAGCTTGTCGGTTTTATCACTCTTCTCGGCATTAAAATCTACAATTTTATATATTTCATGAGTGCACCAGATAATCTTTTTCGAAATGTTTTAATTTCAGCATAAATCTTGATGGAAATAAATCTTATCGAAAGCTCCATAGTTCACAAGTCATAACTTTCGATAACCGATAAGCGCATCGGATAATTCCCAGTTTCATAGATAGAAAGTATGGCTATTCATATGTGAAATGAATGCGCACTTTGAAACGTTTGTTTCTTATCTACACAGACTTGAATAAAGTTTATTGCGGGAAGTGTTATTTTATCTACTGAGGAATTATTTCTTGATCCGTAAGAGAATATATGTACAGGGTGAGTCAGAATAAGACCGACAAACTCTGACTACAGATTCCTCACCTCAGTTCGAGGTGTAAAGTTGCTATCAAGGTATGTCCTAAAATGCATCCCCTCTGAGATACAGAGTGTCCAAAATACGAAAAAAATTAAGATTTAATTTGTTTTCTCCAAAATTCCTGAAGCAAAAAATTTGAAACTTGGTACACTAATCAAGGTTTATCAACGTGCTAATTTGAAGTTATAATTTTTTATTTACGTAAACCAGTGGCGTAGTTACGAAGGTATGTGGACATATGTTCCTTCATATTTTCTTAGGACAAGTGAATGGACAAATGAGCATTTGATATCAGTTCGGCTGATCGATACTCAACCGAAAAGTCATGACATTCCATGTGCCCAGAAGTGGAGGTTTCTGAGATAATTGAGAAAAACTGAAGATATGTCCTTAGTAGAGACATAATTTCCTATGTGCAATAATCGCATAATGCTAATTTCTTAAACATATCGGAATATGTGTCAACCTCCTGAACATTTTTTAATGTTGGTAGAATCGGAAACAAAGTACGGGTGAGTCTCCATTTTTTCATTTATCATCGATGTCGCGGATCCACTGATATGTTACAATACTTTCTTGCATATGATTGTTTTGACAGACCAACTGACAAACAAATCCAACCTTAAATTCATAATACTCCACTTAGATAAGAGTTGAGGTCTGAAATAATTTTTGCGAAAAACTGAAGACAAGTACTCTTAATTTGTTGAAGTTTATGTTGGAGTATCAAAATGTTTTTGATGAAGAAAAACAATTATTGTGTATTAATATCTACTTAAGTGCTAGAAACGGTTTTGGTGTGTACACTACATAGAAAGAAACAAGGCATTAAAGCAAATGTTCAAATGGACCACCATTTTGTTCAATACACAATTGGCATCTCCGTATCATCGACTGTCGCACACTTTGGAATATTCCTGGTGTATCCTGTATTAACGTACATGCTGTAAAATTCTTGCCGTTAAATCTTCCACAGATTCTACAGGTGTTTCATGCACTAGTGATTTAAGGTATCCCCACAAAAAAAGTCTATTGAAGTTAAATCCGGAGAACGTGCAGGCCAATGTATGGGACCACGTCTACCTATCCACCGATCATGGAATGTTTGATAAGAAATTGACGAACGATTCGTTGGAAATGGGCCGGTGCTCCGTCATATTGATACCACATTCTTTGACGAACCAATAGAGGTACGTCTTCAAGTAGCCCAGGTAAAACATGTTCAAGAAACACTCGGTAGTTCTGCCCATTCAAACGGGAAGGAAGGAGATATGGTCCAACGATACGATTTTCGATAATTCCTACCGAAATATTCACTGAAAACTTTTTTTGGTAGCGTTTTCTAAACATTCCATGCGGATTTTGTTCATCCCATAAATGGCTGTTCCTACTATTGAAATATCCATATCTTGTTAAACGTGCCTCATCCGTGAATACAACATATCTAGGAAAGCCGTTTGCTCCTTCATACATCCTCAAAAACCATTCACAACAAAATCTACAAGGGCCATAATCACCAGCATCTAGGGCCATCACCTTCTGTAGGCGAAATGAATACAATAGTTATTCACGTGCTACCCGACTTACTGGTGATTGTGACACTTGTAACCGAGTGCTTGTAGAAAAATCTGCTGCTAATCGTTCAAGAATTTGTTCTTTCGTAACATTATCTCTTCTTGTTCTATTCGCACCACAATGGTGTTTACTGAATTTAAAGGACCCCGTTTCCTTCAATCGGCGATGCGCAACTATAAAAGTAGTGAAATGTGGATGGTGTTTGTTTGGATATCTATGTTGATATAATTCAGCAGCGACTCTGGCATTTCCCCCTGTTTCACCATAAACGAAATGCATATCTGTATATTCTTCAAAGGATTAATCCATTTTGAAACGATGTTCAGTGACTGAATTGATGACAGATGACTTGACAATAATACAAACTGTTTTGGTTTACTGTCAATTATGTCTAATGTAAGTATCGATATATCAGTGTGTTTCTACCGGGAACAATGAAAAACGCCTACGTTTCTTTTTAGTGCCAAATTTCATGTATGTTTTATGCGTTGAGCAGTGATGTACTGAACAGCCTTCCACAAACTAGTATGAAAGACTCGACTTTGCAACTAGTTATCACGAATCGAAAGAAATCTTGTAAGTAGATATTAATACACAATAATTGTTTTTCTTCATCAAAAACATGTTGATTGGATAATATTTTCCTAGATAATTCAATCAGAAATGACTTTGATAATGATACTCCAGCATAAACTTCAACAAATTGAGAGTAATTATCTTTCTCAGTTTTTCGCAAAAATTATTTCAGACCATAACTCTTATTTAAGTGGAGTATTATGAATTTGAGGTTGGGTTTGTTTGTCAGTTGATCTGTCAAAACAATTATATGCAAGAAAGTATTGTAACATATCAGTGGATCCGCGACATCGATGATGAATGAAAAAATGGAAACTCACCCGTACTTTGTTTCCGATTCTACCAACATTAAAAAATGTTCAGGAGGTTGACACATATTCCGATATGTTGTAAGAAATTAGCATTATGCAATTATTGCACATAGGAAATTATGTCTCTACTAAGGACATATCTTCAGTTTTTCTCAATTATCTCAGAAACCTCCACTTTTAGGCACATGGAATGTCATGACTTTTAGGTTGAGTATCGATTAGCCGAACTGATGTCAAACGCTCATTTAATTGTCCCAAGAAAATATGAAGGAAATGACTACATACCATCGTAACTACGCCACTGGTTTACGAAAATAAAAATTATAACTTCAAATTAGCACGTTGATAAATCTTGATTAGTGAATACCAAGTTTCAAATTTTTTCCTTAAGAAATTTTGGATAAAACAAATTAAATCTTAATTTTTTTCGTACCTTTTACACCCTGTATCTCAGAGGGGATGCATTTTAGGACATACCTTGATAGCAACTTTTCACCTCAAAATGAGGTGAGGAATCTCCAGTCCGAGTTTGTCGGTCTTATTCTGACTCACACATATATATATATATATATATATATATATATATATATATATATATATATTATATATATATATATATATATATATATATATATATATATATATATATAGATTTGGAGCATTTGGGTTGGAAACCTCAAAGAATCGAACTACGCTGGACTAGTCAATTTTAAATTTAGTTTTGCTTTCATTTTAGATAGCCATGGCTGTGATGACGACAGCCATTTTTTTTTAAACCCACATTTTTTCTATGAAAATTTAAATAGTCAGTGGGATTCTAAAGAGGGCAATATGTAACAGTGTTACCCTAAAGTTGTTAGGTTTTGTATAATTTCTAACAACACAAACGAGAGTATTTATTATTTGATTGAATAATAGTTTAAATAAGGTGCTCAAATTGAGATCTTCCCCACTCCCATTTTTCGACAGTAAGCCAACCATTACATGAATTCCCACAACACTTTCTGAAGGGTATCAGGTCGAATACCTCTAATTCGATAACATATTCTGTCTCTAAATTCATCAATTATTGGGTCGATGGACGTATACTTTTGATGCTAAATAACCTCCAAAAAAATCTAGCAGGGCAACCATCTTTAAAATCTACAAATTGCTCAAATATTGCTTACATTATACTTCTTTTTACTACTTCCTATTTTTCATCTATCTCACTACTGTTTAATTTTATCGGAAAATATTAGATTTAAATCAGATTAATAATAATTGGATCGTAAATCGAGTAATGAGTAAACAGTAGTCAACTGTCAACATATTTTTCAAACCAAAGTATACGCTGATGCAAAGCTACATTTTTTCTACAGTGCACCGGATATAGTGTCGATACCAGCTACCCACAAATCGTCACTGGACGATGGAATTATACGTCAATCGACGTAAAATGAAAATAAAATAAAAAAACTATTTTAAAATGTGAAAATACTAAATTTAATGGCAGTGATAGCTTCAAACAACGATCAAATTAAATGTTCAAATTGTGCACCGTTTGCTATCTGACTATTTCCATTACTTGACAGTAGCCACAGCGACCAGAATTTTGTTTATATTCCTGAATAGTTTTGTGAAGATATTTCTTTAAATCTCATCGTTTGGCGATATATTATTGAGTAGTAACTTTGTAATTTCATGGAAAATGATTAAATTAAATGAACGAGAAAGAATTAAAAAAATTGCATGATAGGATTTGGAGACAGAATGCTCACCCAAAGCGAAGTAGTTGAATTGTTTGATA
This sequence comes from Gonioctena quinquepunctata, assembly GCA_018342105.1. Taxonomy (NCBI): domain Eukaryota; kingdom Metazoa; phylum Arthropoda; class Insecta; order Coleoptera; family Chrysomelidae; genus Gonioctena; species Gonioctena quinquepunctata. Next base: position 165,521 of record JAFIRS010002666.1, on the reverse strand, counting down.
CAACTCATCCTGATCGGTAACCTATTAACCAGAGCATGGTGAGGGAAGTTGAGTTAAAATACCGTGAATTTGGGCAGGTCCGTGATCTTCCTAAATCTGGTCAAACCTCACCACTAGAAGCTTAATGTTGTGTTGGCAGTGCATGAAAATCATCACACAACACTCAACCAATGGGCTTCTGATTTCAATATGGCAGCGTCTACAGTCCACAAAATTCTGAGAAAAGCAAAGCACCATCCTTATAAGGTACGCCTCATTCATGAGCTGAATGAAGACGACTTTGATCGGCGAAATCAATTCTGCGAACAACTTCAACAGCTATGCAATAATGATAATAATTTTGTAAAAAATATAATATTGGGGTACCGAAAATCCCCTATGGATGATGGAGTATCACACATTTCTTCTGAGAGAGAGGAGGCATCAGAAGAAATGGAATCGAATAGCAGGGAGAACACGGTCTCCACAAACCAGTAGCAAAGGTAAGAAAACCATTATCAATATCTCAACTAAACCACTTACAGGAGTAGAGGAGTCCCTGCTGAAAAAGGGATTGAACTTTGCAGTTGCACCTAAAACAATACCTATCCTGGACATTGTGAGCTCTGTAGAGTCAACCAGCAGCAGAATGAATCCCATCCAGGCAGAAGAGTTCAGATGGAAAGTGAGAGAGACCCTCGAGAAGGAGAGAAATCCCCGGAGTAACATCACTGCAGGAGAACAGAGGGCCCTAAAAATTCTACAAAAGGATTCATCCATAAAGATTCTTCCAGCCGATAAAGGAAACGCCACGGTTATCATGGACACCACAACATATGAGGACAAGATAGAGTCGTTACTCCACACAGGGAACTATAAACTCTTGAAGAAGGATCCGACACCCACTATAGAAAGGAAGATCTACAACACTCTGAGGAAATTCAAACACTTCATTCCAGACAACGAACGATCACATCTAACGCCACACTACAGCAAACCACCGCATCTCTATGGGCTTCCGAAAATCCACAAACACATGCCACTGAGACCGATCACCAGCTCACGGAACTCACCAACCTACAAGTTATCGAAATACCTCCTACCGATACTACAACCCTTACAAGGAAATAGCAGTTCATACGTCAAGAATTCCAAGCACTTCGTTGACACCATCACAGATGTTGAACTTGGACCAGAAGATCGTTTCATCAGCTTCGACGTGGAGAGCCTATACACCAATGTCCCTATAGAGGAATCTCTCAGTATCATCAAAAGGAAACTCGAAGAGGTTGACCAGCTGCACGAGAGGACTGACCTTCCTACCCAAGCAATATTGGAATTACTGCAGTGCTGCCTACAGAACTCATATTTCCAGGAAAAGGACCGAACTCCCGATGGGATCTTCCCTTTCTCCAATCATCGCCAACATATACATGGAGTGGTTCGAGGAATTGCCTATACGGGAGGCAGAATACAAACCAAAGCTGTGGTTGAGGTACGTGGATGACACCTTCATTACATGGAATCACGGAGACAAACATCTCCAGGATTTCTTCTCAAGAATTAACAGAATCAAGGATTCGATCAAATTCACGATGGAAATGGAAACCAACAGTGCCTTACCCTTCCTCGATGTGAACGTTAAGAGAATAGGCAATGAAATCCGCACCTCCGTCTACAGAAAGAAGACACATACGGGGCAGTACCTCAGTTACAGCTCCAACCATCCGAGTTCGACGAAGAGAGGGATCGTGAGAACATTGGTAGAGAGAGCGACGCACATATGCAACGACGTGGAGTCACTAGATGCCGAATTAAACCACATCAGAGAGGACCTCCACCGGAATGGATATCCCAAGAAACTCCTAGAAGAAGTATTGAAACAACTCCGGAGAACGAAGACATCTGAAGAGCAACAACAAAGCACAGTGATCTGCCTTCCGTACATCAGAGGTGTCTCCGAGAAGATCAGAAGGATCGGAAACAAGTTCAACATCAAGAGCTGCTTCCAGTCCGGCAGTACTTTACGGAGTTTCCTGACCAAGACCAAACCTGACAACAAAAATGAAATCAGTAAGAATTGCATTTATGAAGTTCCATGTGAATGCGGAGATTCCTACATTGGAGAGACAAAGAGACCGTTATCGGTAAGATTGGATGAGTACAAGAAATGGACTCAACGTGGAGAAACATCAAAATCGGGAATCGCTGACCACGCCTGGACTGAGCACCATCGAGTTCTATGGGACGACGCAAGTGTTCTACAAAGTTCAAAGAGGCCGACTACATCGAAGCCAATAACGCCTTTAGTCAACCCAGCGTTGAGATCAAAAATGTATGGAAACCACTGATTGCTCTTTCTGGCAGGCTGCAGAGGCGCGAAACTTCACGCACCACCACACCGCGCGAAATTACACGCACCACTGCACACGGCGGAATTACACGCATCATTGCACCGACAGTCATATAAATTGGTAAGTAGCACCTAAACTTGTCAGTATTCACCTGAAGACGATTGCAGATACAAGCATTCGAAACGTCGTGAAAACCTTTTAAATCCATTAAGACGATGGACGTCCGAAACGATAGTTATCAAATTAAATTTAGTATTTTCATATTTCAAAATTGTTTTTCTTATTTTATTTTCATTTCACCCATACCCATAATCACCTTTTCACATTCCGTAATGAAAAATTGAGTTGTCATTAAAAAAATACCTATGACATAATTTATCCATTCTTATGTATTAATTATATTTGAAAGAATGCCCCAATGAAAATAAAATTCGACTGCTTCGAGCGTTCTTTCCAAAAATTATTCCTTTAATTTTTTACGAATTTATCCACTTCTTCAGGTGAGCACTGAATTTAACGGATGCACTGTATACAAACCCTATGTGTGATAAATTTTTGAAATCAGCCATCCATGGAGATTTCAAAAATTGAATAATATATTTGAAAAAATTGTCGCGGACGTCATTAGTCAAATGTGGATCACCCTGAATATTCAATGTTCCTTTATAAATGTGGCAAATTGAGATTAAAAATCGACCTGTTTCAGGAGATTCCTCAGAAATGGATAGTTTGGCTAAAAATGAATTTATTCAGTACTTTACGAAAGTACTGTATAGTTTAACTTAGTTATCGAGAAATGTTAAAATACGATGTTCTGTTTGTCGGCGAATTAAAACTCAAATAGTATGTGATTAACACGAGCGAATGAACCTCAAATGAAAGGAGCAGACAGGGTAAACAAAAATTATTAATTATTATAAATGGTCATTTACATCTTAGAAAAAAAATCGGATCAAAATTGTGGAGCTTCTGAAGCTCTATCAAGAGGCCTATAGTTTACCGTTATTGGCATGGAAATGTAGGAAGCGTAAACAACATAATAATACCAAGCTAACTATAAATATAAAATCCATAGAATTCGAGGGCTCTATAAAACTCCTAAGACTAATAGTCGACTCCAAAGTAACTTGCGAGCCCCATAAATTAAATGACAGACATATGCCAGAAACCCCTGAATATTATGGAAGCTCTTGCAGGGATCAAGTGGGGAACAGAACGTGAAATCCTATCAAATATATTTGCAATCCCTCCACTTGATTTTCGAAGAAAAATACTCAAGCAACACACCCAAATCATGATTTATAATTAGGACAAAGTCCATCAGCTGTTTCGATAGAAGCCAACTTTAAGCAAACCAACAGGTTCACGCATACTAGAACAAAATACTACCCACGAATCGGGTTTTCACACTTTCCAAAATTTACTGTTGTGTAACCAAGAGTGGACTGGGGAAAACAGAGTAAAATTTCCAGCAACTCAAACTGAATTATTATATCAACATCAGTAAATTTCCTAACTATAGCATTTACAGATGGATCCAAAACTGAAAGAGGAACGGGCTGTGCATTTAAATGCAAACCTCTATACCTGCTCTATGCATTCATCGATCAATGTATACAATAAATCCCCTATTGGGGATAAAACTCATTTTCCGAGAATTTGAACTGATTCGCTGAGAAGTTAAATTTTTCTCTAGGTCCTCATTTATTAAGAGAAGCTGGCAAAATATATTTGGGTAGGTACCCAACCATTGTGACACAAACCGACCAGCAGGACCCATGGAATAGAACCTCTTCTGAATTGAAAATATTAAAACAACTGTGAAGAAATGGCTCTCAATCGTGATTCTAACAAGAAGCTAGCAAGTCGTCTCACGTGATTAACAATAGGTCACTCAAGAATGACTCACTTGGATTTGCTTTTAGGACAGCAACAACATCTCTATCTTACATGCCAAACCCCCTTACAGGCCAACACGTATTCATGGAATGTCCGGAATTTGATGTACTCCGAAGATAACAGAACTTATATCGAAATTGTAGGTAATGATGGAAAAAGAATTAATGCACTGATGGGTTTTTTTAGAGTGCGAACTTATGTAATTCTTAACGAATAAACATTATTATTATGATTATTATTATATATATATATATATATATATATAATAATGAAAAAAGATGTATTTTCGACCGTACTATAAGTTGAGGAGTAGGTAGTTTTTTTCAGGTTTGCGGTCTGTGATAAATGAAACTCATTCGTTTTTAAATCTCAATATTTCGTCAATATTTATTGACTTCATCAGGAGAAGGCTAAAAGTAAATAAAAAAATGGACAAACTATTGTAGTTACACACAAAATTGACAGATCACTCACAAAACATAGAGTCAGTCACTTGAAAACAAGTTAAAATATATATACATATGTTGGACGGCACATTCAGACTGGGAATGCAGAATTATAATAAATATTCATTTCTCAAGAAGAGAGAAAGAAACTCGAGGTAAAAACCAAAATAAATATAAAACAATGATTTCTTTCTTTCTTTTACAATGTGATTAAGAGTGAATTATCAATATGTACAGATGTCTTTGACCTTGGAGAATAAATCTGACAAGACACCCATGTTATTTAACAGCAACCTCATCTACCAACTTCCTTGTCTAGAATGTCAAAGTGGTTACGTGGGGAAACGTCACAGTGGTTAAAACAAAGAATAATCCAACATAAAAGTGACTGTCGTTTAGGGAAAAACTCATGTGCGGTGGTCGAACACTATCAAAAAACTGGTCATCAGTTTGATTACAACAATGTCAAAATACTAGAACATGAAAACAATTATAAAAGCAGATTATTCTTGGAAATGTGCCATATAAATAAAAACAAAAACACAACGGTAAATTATAAATCTTACACAGGACAGTTGAGTAATATATACTGCAATATTTTGCAATTCACTTAGACAGACTTGTGATGAAATTATTGTTTTCCCTTTTTTTTCTTGAGGTATGCATTGTTTTGTTATTTCCTTGTTTCCTGGGTTGTTTCTAACACCCTGTATCTGTACATATTGATAATTCACTCTCAATCACATTGTAAAAGAAAGAAAGAAATCATTGTTTTATATTTATTTTGGTTTTTACCTCGAGTTTCTTTCTCTCTTCTTGAGAAATGAATATTTATTATAATTCTGCATTCCCAGTGACTGACTCTATGTTTTGTAAGTAATCTGTCAATTTTGTGTGTAACTACAATAGTATGTCCATTTTTTATTTACTTTTAGCCTTCTCCTGATGGAGTCAATAAACATTGACGAAATATAGAGATTTAAAAACGAATGAGTTTCATTTGTCACAGACCGCAAACCTGAAAAAAACTACCTACTGCTCAACTATATATATATATATATATATATATATATATATATATATATATATATATATATCTGGAGATTGTGGTTCTTGAATCCTGGTATATGAATATTTGGAGGAGCTGTCTTAGGTTATTGGATTCTGGGTAGAATAAATCTAATATTTCAGTTCCTTAATGGCAACGTTTCGTCTGGCCGGGGACTTCTTCAGGCTTTATTTAATTTTTACATATTCTTGCCAGCATTGAATGCATTCTTTATTACGAGAGAAACAGAATATGTAAAAATTAAATAAAGCCTGAGGAAGTCCCCGGCCAGGGACGAAACGTTGCCATTAATGAACTGAAATATTTGATATATTCTACCCAGAATCCAATAACCTAAGAAAGCTCCTCCATATATATATATATATATATATATATATATATATATATATATATTTATATATTATATATATAAATATTGACACTTTTCAAAATTGACAATGCATATATATATATATATATTTTTTCTCTTCAATTTCTCGGAATAAAGGTCTGATTCAGTCAATTCATATAATTTTTCTTAACTACGTTTCGACATGGTATTTGTTATCATCAGGTTAAAACACTAAAATAAAAAATATGGCGTTTGAGACATATTTCACTCAACACAATATCGAAAATATTATTCCTAATTCCGCGGTTATTCACATATTTCTAAAATTTACCTACATCCAACATTAGAATGAGAAACGCACACGCACGTATGCATAGCAAGGGCTAAAGGAAGGGAAGGGCCGACACGGCGATAGTTTCGGTGACGGGGTGAAGGGCAAGTATCAAAGTGTAAAGAACCCACGAATTTTCGAGTGTGGCTTCAGTGGCCAAGGACACCAACTTTATGCACCGGTCGCTGCATTTTATAGCGCTTCCTTTTTCGTCCCAAATTCACGTTGGGTATGGCCACATCCGCGTAAGATAGAAATGATTGTACAGGGTGGATCTAGATATAGGGGACTCATATATTAAATCATACAATGTAACTCTCCTACAGCTTGGCTACGACCCTTCATCTTAGATCATTATTGAAATTGTTTCTAGGTCTTATTTGATCTAAAAGTAACGAGTGTTGTGATTTATGTTGAAAACCTATTTCAAGATTGTATATACTAAAATGGAATAATAGTAAATCAAGTAAATGGATAAGGCAAAATAGCTCCTATTGACATACTGACTGACTAAAAATTCTATTCATTAGGTGGCCCAAGACCTGAAATAAAATTAATTCAATATCTCCAAAATGTTTTCAGAAAACTCTGGAATACGTACGTTGGTTCATTTAAAACAGTCTACAGACGGAATTCCAGGCAGACAAATTAGTCATTTAATTTTTTTAAATGGAAGTTTTATTAATAAAATGCTTGATACATGTTTTTTGAAGTAGTCCCCAAAAGTGTATAAACAGCACCGGAACACCACCTCTACTCCATATGACAAAAAAAAACTTTTTAAAGACAAGTTTTTATTTAAGCCGTGTACGTGTACGTATTAAATGAATTTAAGTCATCGCTGAAAATGATTTAATAATTTTTTTTTGAGTTATTTGGTTTTAAAAACCTTGTCGCGCGAGGTGTTCATAAAAGTAGGTACCAATTAATTTGATTGGGCAGTGATTAGTTGGTAAGTAAGAACTTGTCGAAGTATCAATTATATTACAATTCGCGCGACAAGCTTTTTAAAACCAAATAATTCAACAAAAAATAATTAAATCCTAGTCAGCGATGTCTCAAACTTATTTATACGTTTTAGTACACGGTTTAAATAAAAGCTTGTCTTTAAAAAGTTTTTTTATCAGTTATTTTATTTGTTGCTTTTTTGTTAGTTTTCCTCAATCTGTTCATTTCTAATAGAGCATCGTTATTAGAAGGTCTCTTCCCTGTAAGTTTTGAGCTGAAAGAAATCATGATCTCCGGCCCCAAAAACTGCCACATACCAATTGTGAATCGAATCGGACCATAATCACAACACTCGTCCGCCATCTTGGAGCCGCCATCTTGAATTGATGAATTTTGACAACAATTTCATAATCTCGGACCCCGAAAACCCCCATATACCAATTTTTGAATCGAATCGGACCATAATCACAACACTCGTTCGCCATATTATAGCCGCCATCTTGAATTCATAAGTTTCGACGGAAATTCATAATCTCCGACCCCGAAAACCCCCACATACCAATTTTGAATCGAATCGGACCATAATCACAACACTCTTCCGCCATCTTGGAGCCGCCATCAAGAATAAATGAATTTTGACAAAAAATTCATAATCTCCACATACCAATTTTGAATCAAATCGGACTATAATTACAAATCTTCTCCGCCATCTTGGAGCCGGCATTTTGTTTTTTTTTCTAACAAAAACTCCATAATGCATTGTCACCGGAATTATGAACATCTGCCAAATTTCAAATTAATCGGAAGTCGGTCAAAATTCACTTGCAAGATTTGACTCTAACGACCGAACGAACGAACGAACGAACGAACGAACGAACGAACGAACGAACGAACGAACGAACGAACGAACGAACGAACGAACGAACGAACGAACGAACGAACGAACGAACGAACGAACGAACGAACGACCGAACGAACGAACGACCGCACGAACGAAACGAACGAACGAACGAACGAACGAACGAACGAACGAACGAACTAACGAACGAACGAACGAACGAACGAACGAACGAACGAACGAACGAACGAACGAACGAACGAACGAACGAACGAACGAACGAACGAACGAACGAACGAACGAACGAACGAACGAACGAACGAACGAACGAACGAACGAACGAACGAACGAACGAACGAACGAACGAACGAACGAACGAACGAACGAACGAACGAACGAACGAACGAACGAACGAACGAACGAACGAACGAACGAACGAACGAACGAACGAACGAACGAACGAACGAACGAACGAACGAACGAACGAACGAACGAACGAACGAACGAACGAACGAACGAACGAACGAACGAACGAACGAACAACGAACGAACGAACGAACGCACGAACGAACGAACGAACGAACGAACGAACGAACGAACGAACGAACGAACGAACGAACGAACGAACAAACGAACGAACTAACAAGTGAAACTTAATAAAAGCTTGTAAAATAGTTCTAAACAGGCTCAATTTTTTCAATGTAGTTTTAATTTTTCATGTAATTAACGTTGATTGAAAATAAAAACGCATTCTCTTCCATATTTGAGGTCCCATATTTCTGGAATTTGGCACAATCGTTTTATTAGAAAACATGAAACATTGAAATATGTCAATATCACTTTACGTTTTTAACCCCTGAGCAAACAGAGGGGTGTTATAAGTTTAACGTGTATATCTCAGTATCTGTGTGTGGCATCGTAGCTCCCAAACGGATGAACCGATTTTGATTTAGTTTTGTTTTTGTTTGAAAGGTGACTTGATCGAGAGTGTTCTTAGCTATGATTCAAGAAAATATGTTCAGCCGTTTGACGATCATCAGCTCTTTTCTTGTTGATGAAGGTATGTGAGCAACTTCCACAGGTCGGATCGATTCGAAATATGGTATCCTGTTATTTCAGTGATATTGCAAGAACATGGTTACCTTAACCTGATGCTGCAGCATCCTGGAATCTGCAGGATACCGAAATCCTCACCAACTTTCAGCAGATGTATCGTGTTTGGGCTCATTGGAATGGTCTCAGTAAATAGGTTATAGATAGATAGATCTTTATTGGTCATATGTACATAATTGTGCTTTGACAAGTCAGGTAAAAAAACAAAAAATATGTATATATAAATAAAATAACAATAGAATAACAATATTTGTCATTATATACAGTAAGCAGATAAAAATTAAAAAACATAAAATTGTAAATGACGGTTACTACACTGTAAAATTAACAAAACAACAAATAAGTTATGACTTATAAGTTATGACTGAAAAATCGGTTGCCACGAACTCATCAAATCGTAGAACGAATTATCTACCAGAAACCGCTTAATAACAGATTTAAAATATACGCACTCGAGAACTTGGACATCTGATGGTAAAACAATGAAGAACTTGATTGCATAATAGCTTGTCCCGTTTCTCGTTTTCGAAAGTCGCAAATAGTGTTGATGTATCATATCTTTGTTACGAGTTGTGTAGGAATGTAAACTTTCATTTGTTCTATAGTTTTTAAAGTTTGTTTTTATGTGCATAAGACATTGCAATATGTAAGCATAGGGCGGGGTATCTTAAAATGTTTGAATGCACCCCCCACGTTCTACTCACTTACGAGGATATAGTAGGAGTGGACATTTCCAGAAGAATAACAAGGTGAAGTTGGGACCACATTCGTCATCACCTCAGAGGACACCGTCACGTTCCTACTCACCAACGAGGACAAAATCGTCTAGGTAGTCAAGAGAAAACTATTTCAGTTGTGGTAGGTGCAGACCAAAGATAATGCAGGATAAGGTTGCCACCACGTTCATCATTATCTTGTAAGACATCCCAACATTTCTACTCACCTACGAGGACCGGATGTTCTAGTAGTTTTTGGTCAGATACCAAGAAATCAAGTTCCCATAGTCATCTTCCAGTTCGATGTCTTGAAGAACTGTCAATGAAATTCTGCAACTACAATCCGATTTCAACCACAACGTATACCTATCCATCAATAACATAGCAGTTTAATGAATAATCACGAATGTGAACGATGCAACTACTGATATTTCAAAAGAAAATTGGCATCGTGATTTAATTAAACGAACCTATATCTCCTTTCTATATCTTGTTCAGGACATTCTGAAATGTTTGCGGTTTCTATCATATTTTTGGTGTAATATTTTTTTCATTCTCTCCCACTCATACATACAACTCGAACCCAGTTGCCGCAAGTACCTACTTATATAAAAATCATACTTTTCCACTTACTAGAAGTTCACCTGAGAGAGGATTGAACGGAAGACAATCCTCAGAACTTTCCGGGTGTGGGTGTTCTTTAAATGATACAATTTTTCTATTACAAACGTTCCAGATTGTCGAATAAATCGGTCCACCCACTGCCAGCAGTGGGTCTTTCCAAGGATGCCAATCGATTGCCTGGAAAAAATGAAATATTGAAGAATTAGCAACCATGAATATCAACTCCAATTTAAGGTTATTTTTTTTAATATCGAGCATTTTTTCAAAATACCGTTTGTGACAAGAACACACAAGTAACTTTAATATCTGCATTTGCGAGAGCGGTCAGCATGAACTGGGAAAAACTCAATTACGGTAACCATGGAAAGAATGAATGAGACCAAGATTTTCGTTGATCTTGCAGTTTATTCAGTGGAATGGTAAATAGGCTCTTTTTATTGGATATTTTTACTTGATCCTTTTCAATTCTGAAGAAGAAGAAATTCAAGAACACTTCTGATATATTTTGAATGTGACATGAAATTTAAAATAAAATACTCTGGGAAAAAACATTTGAGATTCAGGTTGACTAATATTCGTAATATTTCGAAAAACTCGAAAATATATTTAGAATATGAAATAATTCGAAACTCCTTGGGGAGTTCATTTTTCCAAAGTGAGTTCAAAATAGAGAGCATTGTTATGGAAATAAGTACAGTACGCCACTGCGTAATTATCACAAACCAGACGATGTAACGGTTGGAGATTTCCGAAAACAAACATGGAATCATCCAGAAGTTTCCACGAACCGACAGACAGGTGCTCGAAGCTTCTGGATGCTGACGGACTCAGTTTCTCAACAGTATTCGAAAAAGAGTCGAAAAAGAGCCAATTCGAAATAATCGAATCGGAATATAAATTTCTGAATTAGAGAGTGTAGGCATGTGTAGCTACTCTACTTTTGTGGAAATAGTAGAGTTATTTTCCATTGGGGAGGAAAACGTTCTTCAATAAGGAATCAGGCAAAATCCTAGGTAAATATAAGTGAACAAAAGTATGTTGATGAACTTTCACTTTCAACCAAAAGAATCAGCTGGAATTCAATGTTCAAAAAGTCCTCACCGTACGAGTGTTAATACCTAACAATACGATATTATCACCATCTCAATAAATTGAAGTTCATATACCTAGGTATAACTTTTGTTTCAAGATAAACACCATATAAATGAATTCAAAATTGTGTATTGTTATTCAAAAAATGTCCCAAATGATTAAGTACAACATTTTTGCAGTTCAAGTTACAATTCGTTGTTGTCAAGTTCCAAATTATATTTAGTTGTTTTGTCAGAAACAGCATGTGGTCATTAGATGCAAACTAGTGACTGCTGTATTGACAATATTAGAAGTGAATTGAACAACTCAGCGAGTTAACAACTACATCGGAAATGTTGGCAGTGAAAGTAAGACATAATTGTTGTTGAATTTGACTTCAATTTTTCAACAATATAAGAAGTTGTTGAAAGTAGCAACTAATTTCCAACAGTGTACAATCATCTCTATATGGTAATCCAGCAATGATTCTAACAGCCTTCCTTTGCATGGAAAAAACTGTTGAGGCATGTGCTGAGTGGCCCCACACTAATAGAGCATAGGATATTGAAGACTGGATGAGTGCATGGTAAGCCATTAATAATGTTGTCTGTGTCAAACAATGTTGCAGGTTGCGTAGTAAAAATATCTTCCGTGAAATATTCCTGCAAACAAAAACCGTATGTTCTTCCCATGTTAATTTACACCCAAAAACTTAACGCAATGTGGGTTGTTAGGCTCTTAATGTTTTTTCAAACTGACACTCAATGTCTCAGACTTTTTCTTGTTTAGGTGGCTCACCCCTGTAACTTCTTTATTATTGAAGATAGAAAAACGAAATTTGGGAAATGTGTATTATAGGTCAATTTACATTTTTTGACATAATTACTTGCTTTGCCGTACTTCCGGATGACCGAAAATGACCCCTACTTGCGATTTTTAAATGGGACATCCTAGATATTTTCACTTATTTCGATCGAGAATGACATTCTCAATTCAACAACACCTCACTTGTCAATATTTGACAAATAAAGTCATTTTAATTCCAATTTTTATTTTTCGATCTAGAATGCCATGGATCGTGTGAATCGATTCATTCTTGATCAAGTAACATGTCACTTTTAAAAATGTATTTGTTGCGTAGTTTATAATTTCAAATGGAAAATTATACTAGAAGAGAGAAAATTTACATTTTGCTAATTTAAGGAGAAGCAAAAAAGAATGCAACTGATGCAGCTCGAATTTATGCTCAGAGATTCCCGAAATCTTCGCCATCCCACTCGGCATTATTTTCCAAAACTGGAAAGGAAAATGCGAAATGAACTAGAAGAAAATGCCAATAACTTCATCGTCAATGAAGAAAAAGAAGTAGATGTGTTGAAGTGTACGGCGTCAATTCGCCAAATTGTTTCTGAGTGTGATATAAGTTATTCGTCCGTTTGGAGAATTCCTCACAAATATAATTATCGATCATTCAAGTACCAACTACACCAACATCTTTACGATAACGACCACAATCGAAGATTAACTTATTGCAACTGGATTTTGACTAAATACAGAGATGTACGTTTTCCATTAAAAATTATATATTCAGATGAAACTCGATTCACCAACTTGGGTCTGTTCAATCGGAATAATAAAAGGTACTGGCCTCAAACAAATTTACATCTGATGCAAAAAGGAAATTTTCAAGAGCGATTTGGTTTCAATTGCTGGATGAGTATTATCGGAGGAAAACTTTTGAGGCCAATAATTTTCGAAAGACAACTTACTGCGGAAAGATATCTACAGTTCCTTAGAAATCAAATTAATGACTTCATTGAAGATGTGCCACTGGCTAACCAAGTTGATATCTATTTTCAACAAGATGGAGCGCCACCTCACAATTCTCAAGTCTTAAGAGAACATCTGGATGACACCTTCCCAGAAAAGTGGATTTGGCACTTATGGACCTATTCAGTGGCCTGCGAGGTAAATTCTTAAGTTGTCATATTTTTTCATAATGTAATATTTTTTTTCATATTCTCGATCACCAGATCTTACTCCGCTAGATTTTTTTCTCTGGGAAACAATAAATAATCAGGTGTATAAAACAGCATCAGCTACTCGAGAAGAACTGGAGTATAAAGTAAGGGTGGCGTTCCAGAACATCACTGCGGAACAGCTCATCAATGTGGTGCGCACAACAATTGGAAAAGTTGAACTTTGCCGTGATCAAGGAGGAGGTCATTTTGAAAATTTAGAACCTCAATGGACTAATTTGCGACTTTTAAATAATTCTCAAAACGACTGTGAAGTCATAAGCCTCAAAGTCGTATTTTTCTCATGAATGAAGCGATTTACACGATTCATGGCATTCTAGATCAAAAAATAAAAATTGGAATTAAAATGACTTTATTTGAGGTGTTGTTGGATTTAGAATGTCATTCTCGATCGAATTAAGTAAAAATATATAGGATGTTCCATTTGAAATTCGAAAGTTCGGTCAAACCGGAAGTACGGCAAAGCAAGTAGATTCAAATTGAACTATAATACACAACCCCCCAAATTTCATTTTTATATCTTCAATAATAAAAAAGAGAATCACTACTTATTTTCACTAGTAAACGCAGTCTTCATGTATGCCCACTTGCCAGTATCCGCTCTCACAATAAATTTCTTATGGGATACTAGCATGGGGGCCAGCTGGTAAAACTATCTTGAACAAAATAATAATAATTCAAAATCGCTTTTTAAAAATCAAGCACAACCGAAAAGTTACTTACCGACGAATTGAAAAACTGAACCTAGAATAATTTTATTTCCACTGTAGCGACATAAAGTTGACTCAAATTAAATATGGGTTATATATAATAAATCTTAAATATACAGTGCTAGTCAAAAGTCCCCTCCCCCCCTCGTATCTTTTGAACGGGTATACTTATAATAATGAAATTTGGAGGGTGGAAATAAACGGATGTAGGCTTCTCAACTGGTCATAACAGGTGACGCAATAGTCCTAAATGACGTCACAAGGCCACTGTGACCAATAATTTTAAATGGGACCCTATGGCAAGTGACAGCTCGTTTGAAAGGTATTGAAAATACCTATTCAGTCATACCAATTTTGTTTGGGTTTCGGCTGATTTTGATTGATAAATTGAAGAAATACGAAAATTATAGTTTCGCATTTAATTAATAAAGATTTTAAAGTACGCCTCTGGTTAATTGTCAAAAAGGTTGACGTTTTTGAATTCTCTACTTGTCAAAAGTGTTTATACCTTGAAAATTTACCTAAGCTATTGTTTAACGAGACGTTTAAGTGTTTACATAGGCAAAATGGTACGTACTGTAGTCGACAAAGTAGCAGCTATCTTAATAATTGGTGAATGTAGAAACAATTTCCATGCAGCGGAACGACTGTTTAATGAGAGGTACCCCGATCGCCCTATATCGAGGGTTTATTTGAAGGAGCTTCTTCGGAAGTTTGAAGCATCAGGTAGTGTTCAAGATGCCAAACGATCTGGTCGACCAACAATTAGTGATGACAAAAAAATTGACATAATTGGAGAAATGGTAGTAAACCCTACTTCTTCCACAGCCCAAGTTGCGTCTATCTGTGAAGTCAGTCAAAGGACAGTACATAGGGTGTTGGCTAAAACAAATTTCATCCATACAAATTAAAAATGGTGCACCAACTTTCAGATGATGACCCCGACCGAAGACTAGAATTCTGTGAAACTATGTCCAATAAAATGAACCAACAACCAGGCTACATACAGACAATTTGTTTTAGTGACGAAAGTACTTTCTTTCTCAATGGAAATGTTAACACTCAAAGGTGAGGTATTGGAGTGACACAAATACTCACATCTTTCGTGAAAAACATACTCAATTTCCAGAAAAGTAAATGTTTGGGCAGGTATTTTGGGAAACCACATAGTTGGGCCTCTTTTCTCAATGCTAACTTAACCGGTGAATTGTATCTGGAGATGTTACAAAATGATATTGAGTCGTTAATTCTTGAAATTCTAGAAGATAATCCAGATGAATTCGACAACTTGGAAATAACGTTTCAACAAGATGGTGCTCCTGCACACTATTACGGTGCAGTAAGACGTTACCTAGATGAAGAATATCGTGGTAGATGGATTGGACGACGAGGTTCGATCGAATGGCCAGCTCGGTCACCGGACCTTACACCATTAGATTTTTTTCTATGGGGGTACTTGAAATCTAAGGTTTACGCTACAGCACCTGACAGTATTGCCATTCTGAAACAACGAATTGTTGAAGAATGTAGGGCAATTTCTGCTGACACACTGGGACGAGTACGACAAGAGTTTAGCAATAGGATGCATTACTGCCAGGAAGTAGATGGAGCACATTTTGAACACTTATTATAAGAACTGGTTCTTAAATCTTTATTAATTAAATGCGAAACTATAATTTTCGTATTTCTTCAATTTATCAATCAAAATCAGCCGAAACCCAAACAAAATTGGTATGACTGAATAGGTATTTTCAATACCTTTCAAACGAGCTGTCACTTGCCATAGGGTCCCATTTAAAATTATTGGTCACAGTGGCCTTGTGACGTCATTTATGACTATTGCGTCACCTGTTATGACCAGTTGAGAAGCCTACATCCGTTTATTTCCACCCTCCAAATTTCATTATTATAAGTATACCCGTTCAAAAGATACGAGGGGGGGAGGGGACTTTTGACTAGCACTGTATAATATAAAATACAGTGCATAAATCAAACAATAGAACAAAAAAGCCACAAATACCGAAGGAAGAATTGTAAAACAACCTACCGATTGATTAAACAACGTCAAAAATATGAATGTTTTCAATAAATAACTGAAAAGATATATATTTTTTTAAACTGGTACTAAGATACATACTTCAATATATTCATAGGCGGAAACACTTGATACAGAGACACAAGTAATGAGGTCTCTGTGTCAAACTCCTGCCTATCATTTTCATTATTTACCTAGGTATATCTTTATTCCTATGTAGTTTGATTATATTCTTTTGAAATGAAGGTTTTTATTTTTTATTATCTTACCTAGACCAAGACTAATAACTAATAGTTCAACAATAGCACGTTAACGATAACGTTCATGAGATCACTACTAGAACTAAGAAGTAGATATTTTGACCAGAAAGTTAACCAACTTTTATCGAAGAACCAAGAGCTTGGGTAGAAGAAAAAAATGTTTATGCGTCGATTTGCAATATTTTGTTTGATATATGGTTATTGTGTACACGTGAAACCGTTTCGGGAATCAGATTGTATGATTTCATACAGACCACGAATGTTGTGAGTAATTCTCAGTATGAGTTTTTTCACTAAGAATTGAACCAAGGATGATTCTTAGTTATACATAGTTCTTCGTACCTAATTATTGGACATAGTTATAAGGACATGTTGCATACACCTCATATACAGGGTGTTAGTGAATAAGTGGGACAAACTTCAGGGGGTGATTCTGCATGAAAAAATAATGACAGTTTGCTATATCACTTTGGTTGGTTGGTTGGTTTTCCGAGATACGGGGTGTTAAAGTTTTTCTTAAAAACTGATTATTTATTTATTGCTCTGAAACCGGTCGAGATATGCAACTGAAATTTGATGAGTTTTAAGAGATAGTTATTGCGCATTTTTTGACATGCAATTAATTAGGAATTGTATCTTCATCATTGGCGCGCATACGGGTAATAATCTCAATTTTTTTTTGAGGGAAAATGGTACGCCACTGATATATTTCAAATTAAAGATCATTTTTTAATTTCTCGTTCAATTTGTGACAAAAAATTTCTCCTGCCTTTTTTTCGTATGGGGCTCCGTTTTTATGCAAAAAAGTAAAATAGCCCAACGTATTTTTCATTTCTTTAATACATTATCAAGAACTATCTAATACAATAATGTTAAACCAGAACAATAACAGAAAATAACACTAATAAATAAATAGGCGCAAAGCTACAACAAATGTTCAAAATGACCTCCCTCAGACGTGATACAAGTTTCAACTCTTCGCCTCATTGATTGTCGTATTCGCGCAAATATTCCTGGTGTATTTCTTATTGTCTCACAGCCGGCTATAATTCGATTCCTCAGGTCTTCAACATTTTCGACGGGAGTGGAATAAACTAATGACTTAAGAAAACCCCAAATGCAAAAATCTACAGGATTTAAATCCGGAGATCGAGCAGGCCAATATTCCGTTACCTCCCCTACCTATCCCACGATTACGTACAATAATGCTAAAATGGACTGGTGCACCATCATGCATGAACCAGAAGTGTTGTCTCAGCTGTAGAGGAATTTCTTCAAGAAGAACAGGTAACTCTTCCTGTAGGAAATTGAGGTAAGAGTCGCCTGTTAGTCGTTGTGGGAGGAAATATGGACCGATTAAATGATCATCAAGAGCCCCAAGCCATACACTTACTGAAAACTGATGCTGAAAATGAGCTTCAAAGATTCCCTGTGGATTTTCCTCCGCATTGTTATGCAAATTTCCTCAGCCTTGTTATGGAAATTTCATATACACTGTCGTCCAAAATTAGCCTCGTCAGTAAACAAAACGCCATTTGAAAAATTAGGAATTTGAGCGATTTGATGAAGAATCCAATGGCAAAAAACTAGGCGCGGAAAAAAGTCTTTAGGTAGTAGAGCTTGCACACGTTGAATATGAAATGGATACAATTGCTGTTCTTTAATAATTTTAAATACAGTGGAGCTGCTTACATTTAGTATGTTGGCAATTTTCCCAGTACTTGTTTCAGGTGACTCCGCAATTAACTCGAGAAATGCTTCTTCTAGTTGCACAGCTCGTACTTCTCGAGGACGCCCGCAGTCAGCCGTTTGTTTCTTAAATGTACCATTTTCGCGCAAACGTTGGTGAAGACGAGCAAATATTGTGTGATGGGGTACCCTACGTCCTGGATACAACTCAGCATACAATCGTCGAGCTTGCCGACCATTTCCATTACTTCGACCATAGACAAAATGCATGTCTGACAATTCCGCATTTGTATAATTTTCCATTCTTTTCGATAAAAGAAAAATTAATTACTTATTATCAGTAATGTTATACCAAACTAAAAGCTTAAAAATGAAGAAACGCTAATTTGACATTTCGTTGAAATATTCGTATTTAACAGAATGTTGACAGTAGCCTACTAACATCGCTAGTAGATAATATATTACAGTAATGACAAAAACGCGTTAAGATGTTTTATTTTTTGCATAAAAACGGCGCCTTATACGAAAAAAGGCAGGAAAGATTATTTGTCACAAATTGAACAAGAAATCAAAAAATAATTTTTAATTTGAGATTTCTTAGTGGCGTACCATTTTTTCTTTAAAATTGAGATCATTACCCGTATGAGCGCCAATGATGAACATAAAATCCTTAATTGCATGTAAAAAAATTCGTAATAAACTCACCAAATTTCATTTGCATATCTCGACGGGTTTCAGAGCAATAAATAAATACTCAGTTTTTAAGAAAAACTTTAACACCCTGTATCTCGGAAAACGAAGCATTTGCGGACAAAAGTTATATTTAAAAACGGTGACATTTCTCTTGTTAACAATTATCGTCCCATTTCAATAATATCCATTTTTAGCAAAATAATTGAGAAGATTATTAAACAACGTCTCTACGCATATTTTGAAAAATATAAATTATTCAACGAATATCAGTTTGGTTTTCGTAAGGACCGCTCTACGGCAGAGGCAGTTCTCAATGTGGTGAGTGAAGTAATCGACAATCTCGAGCAAGGTAATCACACAGCTATTACGCTCTGCGACCTCTCCAAGGCGTTTAACTGCGTCTTTCACGACATATTATTGGATAAACTATATTATCATGGCATCAGGGGAGTATCTCTATCCCTCATAAAATCATATTTGTCGAGTAGATATCAGTAGCAATAATTACATTTCGAATTTTAAACTTATTGAACATGGTGTTCCCCAAGGATCAGTATTGGGACCACTTCTGTTCATAATTTACGTGAATGACATCAGTAACTTCATGCATCCTTATAAATCTGTTTTGTTTGCCGATGACACTACATTTATTTACTCTGACAAAAATGCGATTGAATTATCTAGAATATCAAATGGAGTCGATGAGAAGGCAGAAAGTTGGTTCGTGACAAATCGACTCAAACTAAATATAGACAAAACGCAACAGTTACAGTTTTCAACAAGCTCTGCCGCTACATCAAGCGCAGACAGCGTTAAATTACTTGGGATTGTTGTCGATAGTACTCTCACTTGGACCTGTCATATTAACCAATTGAGCAAAAAACTATCAAGAACACTTTTTTTATTGCGTCAGCTGAAAAATGTAACTAGTTTCGATACATTGAGAATAACATATTTCTTCCTCTTCCATTCTTACATTAGCTATGGTGTTATACTCTGGGGCAACTCAACTGGGGCTTTAAAAAAATTTAAATTGCAGAAAAAAGCTATCAGAATAATAACTAATTCTGGTTATAGAGATCACCTCTGTTTTTGAAATTGAGAATAATGCCGTTACCCACATTATTTTTGTACAACGTTCTCATAGAAATTCATAAAAAATCAACTTCATTAATTAAGCAATCAGACCTTCATGACTATTATACCAGACATTGTAACAAAATTCGAACAAACCGCTATCGTTTGAGTAAATCACAGAAGAATACTCTGGATTTCAACCTCTACAACTATCTTCCCGATAATTTTAGAATTCTTAGTATGTCCAAAT
Organism: Gonioctena quinquepunctata; assembly: GCA_018342105.1. Lineage (NCBI taxonomy): Eukaryota > Metazoa > Arthropoda > Insecta > Coleoptera > Chrysomelidae > Gonioctena > Gonioctena quinquepunctata. The sequence continues at coordinate 145,049 of JAFIRS010002666.1, read as the reverse complement.
TCAAAAAAACAATAAAAAATTATCTTTTGAGTTTTTGCTTCTATTCTGTCAAAGAATACGTGAATCATTCTAAATGTTTATAATGTCATCTTTGTTTTTATGTTTTTATATTTTTGTAATTGTGTTTGTTGCTTGTTTTTATACTATTTTAATTGTTTAATCTGATCATTACTTTTATGCTATTTTTTGACTTGCTACAAACATTTTATTATGTAACGTGGTGAAATAAACTATCTATATATCTATCTATAACTGTCATTATTTTTTCATCAATCACCCCATGAAGTTTGTCGCACTTATTCACTAATACCCTGTATGTATTGTAGTATGCATTGGAGATTGTTTCCTTCTTGGAGGCTACTCCAATCAAAGTAATGTACATTTCATGAATATTAGGCATTTGACGGTGACTTTCACTTGCCCCAATGTCCAGTTCCGACCCTTATAATAATATTACTTCTTAGCAACATTACATTGTCATGGGAACTGAGGGAATTCAATAGTATTTTATTATTGACGCAAGTTGCTTTTTCCCACTTGTAAATAATTTGAAGAGAAACCTAGTTGACAAAGATTTAAAATAAAAACAAAGTTTTACGTGTTTCTACGTATTTTGAAAAAACCACCCATTTTGAATAAATTGATTTTCAGGTTGTGTTTAATCAGTTGAGCTGGAGTTTTGAGATGCCCGTCTTATCTCCCGGTTTCGTATCTAAAAGAACTATCATATATAGATATAGTTTTTGAATACAGTTTCAAGTCAGGTAACACGAAGAATTTTTTGTATGCTATAATTTTTAGTTTAAATTCTTCTTACAGTTCTCATGGGTACAGCCAGAGGATTATCCATATGTTTAGAAGGATTATCATGAAATATCCCAACATAAAAAACACACTAGAAATAGCTACCATCTAAAATATAGTAGGTACTAGAGAGTCTAAAGGGTAAAACAGACCCTCTCGATTTTCAAATGAAGCAAAGAATATAGAAACTGGCAATGAAGCAAATGCTATAGAAACTGTACCTCCTATCAGTATCTATACTCTTCGAATTCTCGAAATGTCCATATAACTTGATTGCTTCATTTCTCAATTTGCGTTTATTCATTAACAATATTCCGCTTTGTCAAGTATTTTGACTATTGTGGTTTCTGTCCAGAAATTACCTTTAAGTGAACGTGAAAAATCAGCGATAGAAGTGAGTGTGCATTAAAACTATGTATTAGTCTGGGAGATAAGAAATAATTTTGCCACTCGTTAAAAATCCATTTGAGGTGATAATATTTTTTCATTAATCAGTTTCCATAATGTGTTTGAAGCGATTTGTTGTGACGAAAACTACGTCGAATGAAATAAGTAGGCTAATATGTTTTTAGGTATCGAATAATAATAATGATTATCTTCTCCACGATTGAAAAATGAATGGTCACGTATATTGTTCCACAATGTTATTTCATACAATACAATCACTCGATATGCGGCAACTTGAAATTTATTTTTCCGTTAACAAAATTGAACACTTCTTCGTTAACAAAACTGGAATTTTTTTTCCTTCATTTGTAATCGATCATTTGAAATTTTGTAGTGACAGCACACGTTTTCTCGGAAATATTCGTTTGGAACGCTTATTTCATGAAAAATTAACACTAATATTTGACAAGTATTTGACAAATGTGTCATAGGTAAACAATCGATTGCTAGATTTTTGCACAACTTCCTTTCACTACCATATGGATGGTGATTGAGAATGTATGCACGACGAGGAAATGTAGCATTTCTGTTCTGTTTGTTTGGAAAGCTAATACAAAGAAATGTTGTATGCAACACGTACGCAAATGGTTTTAGCGGACATCATACTGAATTTCATGGAAAAAAATAAGGCAATTGCTGAAAACCAGCACGGTTTCCGTACTGAACATTCTACAATTACAGCTATTCACAGTTTTTACGAAAAAATTTTACTCTCCCTGGAAGAAGGCGAAGGCGCGGTTGGTGTATTCTGTGATCTCAGCCGTGCCTTTGATTGTGTTCAACATGACATTTTATTGGATAAATTATTCAGATACGGAATCCGGGGCAAACTTCATGAATGGTTTTCGTCATATCTCAAGGGACGTCTTCAGAAAATCAAGATAAATCACGTGGCGAACAATGAAAAATTGGTATTTACTTCTAGTGAACTTCCGATAGGAATAGGAGTTCCTCAGGGCTCAGTATTGGGCCCTATTTTGTTTACACTTTACATCAATGAATTACCTCTAATCCTCCGGAATGCATTTACCTGTTTGTATGCAGATGATTCCACGTTATTATTCACAGGCAAATCTGAGGTACAAATTCAAAACAACATTAACACTACTTTTCAGTCACTTCGTAAGTGGTTAAACGATAATTCTCTTTTTCTGAATAGTACTAAAACAAATTATATAAATTTTCACACCAGACAGAATAAAAATAACCCAGCAGTAGAAATAACTATAGATGATCAAATTATAGACAAGGTGGAATGCTCTACTTTTCTAGGTATTAGACTTGATCAGAATGTATCCTTCAATACTCACTGTAAAATTTTAGCCAATACACTGAGTATTAAATATTTTCAACTAAGATCTCTCAAATCTATAATTGACATACAGGGACTTCTGCTCTTCTATTTCGGGGAAATCCAATCCAGATTAACATACGGAATAACCATCTGGGGTAGTTCTTCTGCAGTTAATGAGGTTTTTCTGGTGCAGAAGAGGATTATGCGATGCCTTGCTAATGTTCCCAATGGTACCTCATGCAGGGATCTATTCAAACAATTTAAAATTCTTCCTCTCTATGGCCTACATATATTGGAACTTTTAACATATATACACAAGCAACGCAAAACTCTGGTTAAGAATAACTCACTACATGATCATCATACAAGATCAAAAAATAATTTAAATCTACCCAATGTTCGTTTAACAGTATCTCAGAAATCTGCAGATATACTGGGATTAAGATTATATAACGTTCTTCCTGAAGAACTAAAATTGATAGAAAGAGTGCACACATTCAAAAAAGAGATAAAAAGACTTCTCCTCGCCCTCTGCCCCTATAACATTAATGAATTTTTTGATAGTTTTAGATAAAATGTTTTGTCTGTCTATATTTTATATCTTATCTTATACACTTTATTTTTATATTTTTATATCTTATCTTATACACTTTATGTAAACCTTGTTTATATCTGACTTGTCCGATAGCCTCACAGCTCTATGGATTAAATAAAAATTGAATTGAATTGAATCTTCATATCCAGGACTCGGCTGGTGCCTCGTCCGTAAACATTCCAATTCGTCCGATAAAGCCTCTAAAGTGCTTTGCGAACTTGTTACATAAACTAATATTTAAATATCTATAATTCTTTCAGCCCCAAAATCACATACTTTTCCATATTAAGCGAGAATAAATTGAATTGAATTGAATTAATATCCTTTAAAACTCGTTCCCTCCACTTTTTTTTCCAAATTAGGCCAGTCGACGGAAAAGCCACGGCTGGTTGCTTCGACACTCGTCCATTAGTATTTTTTATGTCAACAGTACATAAATAATGGTTTTCCAAACCCTTGATTTTCGAAAAATAAGAATTTCGTCGTGCATATCCAAAAATAAGTACCTACCTCAAACTCAACATGACCTTATTCTGCTATTTTCCAGAATGTTTTTCTAAAGGGGAAAAAACCTCCTCAATTTTGAAAATTTCGAAATATATTACGTGATTTTCTCCAAATTTTTATTTCCTTACATCAAGAAAATTTCTCATGAATCCACCATCAATAATTTTTAGAGGGTGGAATTACATTTTTTTTCAACCGAACCATTGGTGAACTTTTTTGTCGAATTTAATTTCCCCGTTAGGTGGTAGCATTTAGGGGAAAAACGAGGAAGATAATACACGAAGATATTGGAATTTTATTAGTTTTCCAGAAAATTCATATTTTATATGTTTAATGCTACTAGTGGGTAGTTTCAAATATCGCTTTTTACTTTTCGTCCCCCTTTTATCATATATTAGTTTGTTTGTTTGTTTGTTTGTTTATTGTGTTACTACATTTCTTCAAATGTTTACACTTGTCAAAAATCTAAAAATAAGGATAAAGCTATTACATACTATGAATAAATATATATATATATATATAAGGTAGAAGATCACAGATGAAGATAAAAATATGTAAATAACCATGAAATAAATTAAATTGTATACTGCGGACAGAAAACGTATACATACATAAATACACATACACATACAATTTTGGAATTTGGAAACTATAAATCAATTGTCGCAGTATTTATAAACTCTTGAATGGAGTAGAAACATTTTTTGATTAAATATTGTTTTAATCTGCTCTTGAATATTTTTATATTCAATATTTTCATATCATCAGGTAGTTTGTTGAAGAAATTTGGGCCATAATAGTTAACACCTTGTTGTGATTTTTGGAGTCGGATTGCAGGAATAACAATATTACCTCTATTTCTTGTATTATAGTCATGAGACTCACTGTTTTGTTTATAGGTATCTACGTGCTCTTTTACATAGACCAAACATTGATATATATACATGCTAGGTAGGGTAAGAAGATTATATTGGATAAATAATTCCCTACAGTGTGTCCTTGGACCAACACCGGATATAATTCGAATTGCTCGTTTTTGTAGCGTGAAAAGGTTTTTTATGTTGGTACTGTGACCCCAGATCAAAATTCCATATTGTAGGTGACTATTTATAAAAGCAAAATACGCCATTTTCATCATATTATGGGACACAGACATTCTCAATCTTCGTAGCAGAAACAGACTTGAGGAAAGTTTTTTTGATAAATTTTCAATATGCGAATTCCAAGTGAATTTGCTGTCAATATGAAATCCCAATAGTTTAACCGGATCTGTATTTGTGCTGTTCTGTCTAGTTGAAATAGTTATTTTTTGAGTTTTTTCAGTTTAATCGACGAAAAGTATAGCTCAGCAGCTTTTTCTACAGCATTAGAAAGTCCATGAACAGTATTGATTTCCTTATCACAGCTTATGAAAGTAGCGTCATCGGCATAAAGAATTATATTACTATTATGTAACTGGCTGTTGATATCATTAATATATATTATAAAAAGTATTGGGCCCAGTATAGATCCTTGAGGGACACCATAATTAGTATTTTTCTGTTTGGACTTTTGTCCATTTATATCAACAAATTGTCCCCTATTACATAAGTATGAATCAATAAATTCTAAAGCTTTACCACCAATTTTATAATATTTCAATTTCAAATTCATTAAATGATGGTCTACACAATCGAATGCTTTACTCAAGTCGCATAGGCTCACATCAGCATAATTTCCTTCTTCAATTGCCGCAGTTACTATTTCTACAAATTTAACCAGTGCAAGAGTTGTTGATTTTCCTTGCCTAAAACCGAATTGTTCGGGGGATAGTAGATTGTTTGTCTCGAAGTAATAAATTAACCGATTTTTTAATAGAGCTTCTATTATTTTTGATATAATTGGAACAAGTGATATTGGCCGGTAGTTAGATGTGTCTGTAATTTTTCCTTTCTTATATAAAGGTATAACTTTAGAACATTTGAGAATGTTAGGGAATACGCCCTGTCTGAAACATTCATTTATAAGATGAACTAATGGATTTACGATACTCTCTATTATGACCTTTAACAGACTGTTGCTCATACCAAACATATCCTGTGCATGTGATAGTTTTAAATTATTCACCACGTCTATTACTTCTTCTGCTGTGACAGGTTCAAAAATATTCAGATGGACCTCGTTTACCATGTTTAAGGGTTCAAGCAGATGATTTGGTGTATTTGAATATGGAATGGTGTTGATAATACTTCCTGCAATATCAGCAAAGTACTCATTGAAGTCTTCTGCTGAGGGACATTCTGAAACTCTAGTTGATTGCTTGTTTACTGTTTTATTCTGATTTATAATCTGCCATGCTGCCTTTACTTTATTACTTGAATTCTCAATAAACTGTGTGTTTGCTGAAATTTTTGCTTTCTTGATTTCTAATTTATAGTTTTTTCTAGTACTTTTAACCTGGTCCTTTAGTTCCTGACAGTTTGTCGATTTAGCAAGAACTTTCAGAGAATGAAGTTGTTCTCTCATATTGCGCAGATCATCATTGAACCATTTTATTTTGCTGCTTATATTAAAATAGAGTTTTGGCATATTATTCAAGACCACGTCTATAGTCATTTTGAGAGAAATATTTGCAGAAGTTTGAAGAAATATGTATAAATTTTATTCAAGTGTCTTAATCTCAATTTTGAGGTGAAAAAATGAAATAGAGGATCTGAAAAATTCGTGGAGAAAAAATATACCAAAGAACCCCGCACGAAAACATATGGGAAATTGGCTCTCGGTGGAATTGGCTGAAATTTCATTATGTTATAGTAGGATAGGTCATTAGAAAAAAGTGTGAGTTTAAATGATTTTTACGTTTAGTTTCTGAGATATAAGCGGCCAAAGTTAGTAAAAACGTCGTATTGGGGTAGGATTGACAAAGAAAAAAACTGTTTTTTTAGTCGAAATAAGACAAAGTAAGGATAAAAATGTATTGATCGGAACTCATAAACATGTTCAATTATAATCTTATTGATGATAGTACATTAGGGTGTATACGGGGCATAGTCAAAAAATTGTTTTTCCCTATATTTTTTCCAGCACTATATCAAAACCAACAAGTTATATTTTGTTAAGATATCATAGTTTCAGTCTATTGTAGACGAAAAAACGTGTTTTGTTTCTTGATGACTCTCTCTGTCTGAAATATATATATTTTTTAATTTTCGAGTATACCCCTATACTGAAAGCAATTGACAGATCGTTTTTGATTACAAAAAAAGGAAATAATGTCTACTGCCCATTGAATAAAAGATAGGGTAACATTCTGATGAACTCAATTGTTCAATATTACCTTTCATTTAGATAAAGGATGGAGGATGCGCTACATTTTTTTTAGGTAATTTACAATGTTTTTATTGAATATCTAGAAAACTGTTCAGTTAATTTGGACCATATTTTACTCACAATATTTTGAAAATGTTGACCATTATATACGATAGTTTTATCAACTTTGTATGTTGCGTTACGGTATTACGACACATTCAATTCTATTTTAAAACTTTTCGAAATCAATTAGTTGATACTATAAATAACACAAGCCACACTCAACAACAATTTGGAACTCAACAGTACAGACTGAAAAAAAAATCGAATTATAAATAACGACTTCTAACATAAAAAGTCAATTAATATTATGGAAATTATAATATAACAAATCGAAATTGAAACTAATCAGTTATAAACAACATAATCAACAATTTACATAATGGAACTCTCAAAAAACAAATAATAACCAAAACCCAAATTCAAATAAAATTATTAATATTGTTATTGATTGGTCTATTTGCGCAATCTAAAACATTTCTCAATAGTTTATGGCTAGGGTACTTTATTGTTTCTATTTGAAATTGATATGCGTAATCCTGAACCTGGACTATTACGTGCCGCATAGCGTCCAGATTTAGGAATACTATAAAGTATCAACTGTGGATATCCTTTAGTATTATTCCTGATGCACCTGCAAATGAACGTATTCTAGGCTACTACTGTACCTGCAAAAGTGGAGCAAGAACAGTGGGAGGCTGTTCCCATATTTGCAGCGTACCTAGGATATGCTCGACGTCAAGAAACATTAAAGTACCCTAGCTATGAACTCAATCAATCAATATATACTTTATTGTCTGAAGAGTTGATTCTTATTGACAAAGCATGAAAATAGAAAAAAAATAAGAAATGTATAGATAATTAGATACGTGAATGTCAAATGGATAAAATGTACAACATAAAAGATAAATATTACATATATAAATAAAAAACATATTGTCAATCTACTTTAAAAAAGAAGGACTATTGAAACAACACATTATAAACAAACACATTATAAAATAAGATGTCATTAACAAAAGGGTAACTAACTAACTAACAATTACCAACCTTAAGATTTAACAGTAGTCTTGCATAATAAATCAAAACATATGAGATAAAAAATAAAAAATTCAATAATATAAATATCCAGTATCAAATCAATTCCCATAAGGAACTATAGTATATCATCATAATATTCCTGCAGGTTATAATAAGCTTTCTGCAATAGAGCCTTTTTTACAGTCTTTCGAAAGTTCTTCAGAGAAGTTATGTTTCTATAACTGGCTGGCAGATGATTATATATTTTTTTGCTTTCATACATGATGGAGTTTTTTGTCAGACTAGATTTAGGTAAGGGTAAGGGAACACAACCTTCATTTCTTGTTTTATGTTTTCGTGTTTCAGTAGGTGTTGAACCATATTTTGTGTGGATGAGGCATACAGTTTCCAAAATAAATAAACAAACGAGTGATAATATTTGTTGGCTAATAAAAAGTGGTTTGCAGTGATCGTGATATTGAGCTTTACACAGGTATCGGATTGCTCTTTTTTGTAGAATAAAAACACATTGAAACAGCTGGTTATTGCATAAACCCCAGAAGGCAATGCCATACCTCAAATGTGACTCAACTATTAAACAATGTTTAGATTGCGCAAATACACCAATAAATAACAATATTAATAATACTATTTGAATTTAGATTTAGTTTATTGTTTGTTTTTTGAGAGTTCAATTATGTAAATTGTTGTTTTTATGTTGTTTATAACTGATTAGTTTCAATTTCGATTTAGAGTTCACTACTACAATACACTATAAGATTTTCACTACTCAAGGGTTCACTAAAGCACGATGCCTGTTTCGCTATACAATAGCTTCATCAGGTTCATTTCGATTTGTTATATTATAATTTCCATAATATTAATTGACTTTTTATGTTGGAAGTCGTTATTTATAATTCGATTTTTTTTGAGTCAATACTGTTGAGTACCAAATTATTGTTGAGTGTGGTTTGTGTTGTTTATAGTATGAAATAATTGATTTCGAAAAGTTTTATAATAAAATTGAATGTGTGGAAAGGTTCCATAAAATTCTGTTAAATCGATAGGTTACCCCATATATCGTAATACCGTAAACTTCAAAAATGCATATTTTAGAAACGCAACATACAAAGTTGATAAAACTATCGTATATGATAGTCAACATTTTCAAAATATTGTGAGTGCAATATGGACCCAATTAACGGAATAGTTTTCTAGATATTCAATGAAAACACTGTAAATGACCTAAAAAAATGTAACGCACCCTTTATCTAAATGAAAGGTGATATTGAACAATTGAGTTCATCAGAATGTTACTCTATCTTTTATTCAATGGGCAGTAGCAATTAATTCCTTTTTTTGGAATCAAAAACGATCTGTCAATTGTTTTCAGTATAGGGGTATACTCGAAAATTAAAAAATATATATTTTTCAAACAGAGAGAGTCATCAAGAAACAAAACACGTTTTTCGCCTACAATAGACTGAAACTATGATATCTTAACAAAATATAACTTGTTGGTTTTGAAATAGTGCTAGAAGAAAAATCCGGAAAAACTATTTTTTTGACTATGCCCCGTATACACCCTAATGTACTATCATTATTAGGATTATAATTGAACATGTTTATGAGTTCCGATCAATACATTTCCATCCTTACTTTGTCTTATTTCGACTAAAAAAACAGTTTTTTCTTTGTCAATCCTACCCCAATACGACGTTTTTACGAACTTTGGCCGCTTATATCTCAGAAACTGAACATACAAAATCATTTGAACTCACACTTTTTTCTAATGGCCCATCCTACTATTACATAATAAAATTTCAGCCAATTCGACCGAGAGCCAATTTCCCATATGTTTTCGTGCGGGGTACTCTTTCATGCATTATGATATACATTTTCAATTACCATCTATACGGTAGTATAAGAAAGCTATGGATATATGAAATACTTGAAATATTAGTGTTTATTGTTCCTGAAATGAGTACTCCAAAAGAATATTTCGAAGAAAACGTGTGCTGTCACTGCAATATATTTCAGATAATCTATAGTTTATTGTGTCTCCGGATGGGCACCATCAAAAATCAATCAAAAATATTTATTTCTACTATCTACAGATTACATATTGAACCTAACTAATATATACATTTATACAGTAACAGCTTCTTTCTTGGTCTCCTCCTAGAGGGAAGAGGGAAAGAAGTTGTAGCTTTTGCTTGGGGACTGTCCACTTGCCCTCCCGAGGGGGCGAAGGGACAGCCCCTGCTGCTGTTAGCCGTTTAGCTATCGAACATACTAGTCGTGTTCATTTAGAAAAATTTTGTTATTAGGCGCCTCCTGCTTTCGTTAATGTGCCTTTGTCCTTTTTCATTTGATCTTCGAAATTTACAGTTTATTTAATCATATCTAAGTTTTTTGGAAAATTACAAAAACCAGCTTTAGAAAATTGTTAACTATTCACCTTGTCGTAGTCTAACGTTTAGCCCCTTAGGGTTCTGAGAAAATTAGTATCCTGCTTGCTTTATACTTCATTGTATAGCTCTAATTTTGAAAAAATAACCCCATGTTTCCTGGGCTGATCTGACCTGAGACTGCTTATCTCTACCGTGAGCGGACTCTTAGGGACGTGATAGCGGTAGAATTTATCCGATAGCTTGTAGATGAAATCTGCAATTGTTTCTATTTTTGCTAGCTCGCGCAGCGCATCCAATCTGATGTATCTATTGCTATTTGTGGCAATACGGAGTGCTTCATTTTGCAGCCTCTCCAGCCTCAATATCTGAGTTTTGGGGACACTGCAAAAAATTGGACAGGCGTATGTCATTGCCGGCCTGATGATCTGTTTATAAATTCACAGTTTGTTCTCTTGCGACAATTTTGAGTTGCGTGCTATGAGGGGATACGTGCGGCTGATTGCCGCCGCTCCCCTCTGTAACGCTAGAGAAATGTGCTTGTGCAGGTACATACGACAATCCAATTCCACCCCCAGGTATCTCACCGAGGGCCTCTCTATCACTCGGTTGTTTTCAAACTTTAACTTCCCGAGGATCTTCACATTGGTTCGTTTCCTCGTGAAGTTAACGACCTCCGTTTTATTGGGATTCAACTTGATCATGTTATTCCCTAAATATGGTATGACCAACCGATCCAGATGAATCTGGAGCTGTCTGGCAGCCACTTCGCTCTGGTACGAGTGGGCGTAGATCGCGGTATCATCCGCGAACATAGCCGTACTCGTCCGAGCGAAGGTCGGACAGTCATTGGTATACAGCGAATACAAGATCGGTGATAGTGAGGACCCCTGTGGGACCCCCGCCCCGATTGCATACTCTGGCGAGCTAGTACCGTTGACATTGACCCTAAAAGTCCGCCCTGTGAGGTAGGATTCTAGAGTTTTGAGTAGGTAGAAGGGCATGTTTGCCTCTGCCATTTTAGCGATCAATCCTTCTGTCCAGACAGTGTCGAAAGCTTTCTGGGTATCCAGCAGGATCATAACCGTGTTGTGATCTCTGTGGAAGGCCTCTTTCACCCCATGAACAACCCGGGCTATTTGGGATGTCGTTGAATGACCTCCCCTAAACCCGAATTGCTCAGGCGGAATGATTTTGTGCTCTTCCTCGAAATCGACAACACGTTTCAGGATGATCTTATCTACCACCTTGGCCGCCACACTCAGGAGTGAGATGAACCTGTAGCTTTCTACCGGATTTTTGTTTTTCCCCGATTTGAGGAGGGGTATTATTTCTGGATAGTGTTGCCACTCCAAGACTGCGTTAATCAAGTAAATGAATTGGACCAGTGCCTTCTTTGGAAGGTTCTTAAGAAGAACGGCATCCAATTTGTCGAGGCCCGGTGCCTTATTGCGAGGATGGGCACCGGCGCGCGGCGGCTGGTCAGGTTGACGAGAGTCTTATCGACATCTGAGCCAAGCAACGACGGGCGCGTCAAGTACTTGGATGGGGGTCTACCTGACAAAGAAGGTGCGCGTTAAAATGCCCTAACAACTGTTGCGTAGTAGCATATTCGCAGCTGCAGGCGTCTTATCAATGAGCACGAGATAAGACGATAGATATGCCGTCCTTCGGAGGGGACGTTAAGATGGCGGTCCCGAGTTCATAGATGTTGAGCTCGTTAAATAACCCTACCTCTGAAACAACAGAGGATTCGGCAAAATTTCCGGTTGGGGGGCGTCGGTGTTTAACCCTGGTCGCAGAAATATGCCGACGTTAAATAAAGCAATAACAAAAATTCCATTTCCTGAAATGTTTTTAGGATATTAGTTATGAGTTTTTTGAATAAACGAATTTCATTCCGCTAAAGTGTTGGCACGACTACTTTAAGTACAGGTCCGCTAAAGTGGCATTTTGCGGATTCATTTCAGTATCCAAAGTAGGCATTTTGTGGAGCGTGTACAAAAAACATATATTCCTTCTATTCCATTTCAAATTATGCTAAATAATGGGTACATTGTTGTCTCCCTGATTACTGCCATTCTAAGTACTTTCAATGGATAATTACTTAGTTTTTCTTTTAGTATTGAGAAAAATATTGAGTTCTGATGATATCAACTTTTATGACAATAATGAGACGATTTAGTTATACTCAGGAATAAATAATATTTCTCAATCTGTAAAAAGGGGCATATAATAATATGAAACTCAAAGCGGTATTCGGAAACGATTTCTTCGATTTTTGAACGGGAGAAGTCAGTAATTTTTCATATTGAAAATTCAAATAGAGCATTACCTTACCTATTTGTAATTTTTGTTCGGTCTTTTTACGATTCGGGATATATTCTTATCAAGTATCATTAATGTTGAAGCTTTGATGGCATTAATTTATAGATTTTTGTTAAAACAATATGCCTTTGGAAAATTTAACTCGTACAAATTGCGACTTTATTTTCAAAGATAATAAGACTCAAATTTACACTCAGTAACATTCCCAGCTAATATTTATATGCCATAAAATGCTTTGCGTGGTAATATTATCCTCGATTAATCATTGTTATAAAAAATTAAAAACGAATACGAATATACATTTCAATATAATTTATTGAAAAACAACCATCCCCTCTGAATCTAACGACATTTTCCGAAAGATACCGAAATCGACACACAACACACAACACACAACGGCACTATTTGACTTGACTCCAACTTGAAATGACTTCAAACTCAAATCATATAGCATAAAAATGAAGTTGCTGGCCACTTGCAAAAAATTTATTCTTTCATTTCATTCACAATTTTAATTTTGCTCTCTCTTCCATGATTATTTTTTATCGAATCTGATACCATAGATTCGTGGTTACTTGACGACGAGTAATTTTAAGTAAATTCCATTCATTTGTCAAATATTCAGCAAAATTGACTTAATTTCGCTCACAATACAATGCAAGTAGTAACTTAATAATAATAATAAGGAAGGGGCACATTAAAAAAATAAAGTTGTAACAAATGTGTCTAGCAGATATTTTTTTATTAAAATGACACACCCATATACATTGTCATAAAATTAATTTAGATATTAGGTAGATTTCATAGAAATCGTGCCTTTTGCCATTTTTCCACGACTTTCAAAAATTGACTCATGATTCGTTAGATAGATTAATGGGATAGCAATTTCAGAAACAATAAATAATTTCTGAAATTACTCACCACAACTATCCATTTTTCCCAAACTCTCCTTCTCTGTATAATGATTATTATAGTAAAAAAAATATGTAGAAATTCTTAGCAGAGAAAATAATATTCCGAGTGAAAGTAATCACTTTGAGTGTACATTTCTTAGCGCCACTTTGGATTCTGTGGTTATTTATTTGACAATCCTTTGGTTTATTTTGATTATAACCCTACCCCACATCGAATCACCCTTATAAATAGTATGGGTTTTGTGAAACGCCAAGATTTGTTTACAATTTTTTTTCAAATAAACAGATGAATGATTTCCTTTGCAGTAGCGTTGGGCTCAGAGGACCTGAGAAAATCTTCGTATTAGAAAAGTTTAGTTTTTTCTTTATAATTATTTCAACTTCTTTCATTGATGGTTTATTTTTTACATAAGATGAATATTTGTAAAATTTCATATTTTATTAAAGTTATGTGTGGGAGAGGATTGTTAATCCATAAAATATATTAAAATAATTTGAATAATAGTATATTTTCACGCATTTACTGAAATCACTATTCCGTTTGTTAATATATTCCATGTGTTCCATGTGTAATATGCATGTTTGCATATCCTATAAGAAAATGTATACAACTGGAAGACATACCTTATTCCTTATGCTAAATAATATCAGAATCTATCAAACATTAGCATTTACAAATTTCTCAATATTAATATAAAGTGTTAATAAAATTCTAATCTATTTGGTAAAATTATGTGAATTTGCAAATTCTATTAATGGAAAATTAGTACTTTTGCTTTCAAAGATAAACAAATTTTTTTTTAAAATTTAATGAAATCAACAATTTCAACTGAGAAGTGGTTGAATTCAATATGATATAAGTTTTGTTTTAATGGCCTTGCAAAACGGAGATATCTTTGTGATGCCCTTAGAAATGAAGAACTAAAATCACTCATATTCTCCTGAAATTATTCTGAAATTTGAAATATTGCAAGTTGAAGTATAGGAAAATCAAATATCACGAGAAATCATGTTCTTGCATTCTGTAGCAAGCAACCAAATCTTTATGATTATCATGCCAATTGAAATTCAACATTCTGAAATATGTTATGATAAAAATATCTATTTGGCAAAGAATTACATATTCAATTAACAGAGTTGATGATTAGGACAGATTTTCACTAATTTTTTTCTTTCCAATTTTTCGATTTTCTGAATTTGAACCGATAAATTTTTAATGTTTTTGAACAGACGTAAATCATTTTAATAATATAAATAAGTCATTATAGATATTGTTTCAGAATTTAATAATGATTCCTATTTCGAAGTCTGAAAAACTTTTAAAAGTGCAGTTTGATGAAATGCGCCTCTATTTCCGAGAAAAAATATCTGCAAATACTGGAAAAGATGGGGAACTGATCAAGAAATACGAAAAAAGTTTTTCAATTCAAAATTTATGTTATCCTGGATTAAAAAAATATATGTTTTTTCAAATTGTTTGGAATTATTTTTTTTTCCGAGAAAGTGATTTTAAAATAAAATTAATTGTAGTTGCAATTTGATACATCTGCTAAGATAGACTAACACTTTCCATTGCGCTTTTGCTAAAAATGTATTTTTGCATTTGAATAAATTACGAAAGTTTAGCAAATCCATTGGACGACTTTGTTCACTAATTATTAATTGTATTTGGATTTGCAGCAACACCAGTAACGGGAAAATATATTTAAATGATATTTGAGAGAAACGCCGCCGTGCGTTATAAATAAAGTGTGCATATAGGTAGCAGAGGATTATCGTATTTCGGGCCTCGCTAGACTATAATTCAATCGTTTCTAATAGTTTGCGTTTTCTCCTTTGAGAAGATGGACGTGTTTATCGTTTCGTCATGAACTTTCATAGAACCCATAATGTAGGAACACGTTATTCCATTAGTTTCTTAAGATATTTAGTTATAAAACACTTTGCTATAGTTTGGGTAAAATCAAAATGCTTATAAAATATTTAATAAAAAACCTTTTTAAAGGCAAGCTTTTATACAAATGCACTAAGAATTAAAAAATAATTGCTTTGGATGTGTGACGTAGGTTATTCCATGAATTAGAGATTCAAAAGCAAAGTTTTCAGATCGAACACAAAAGCGACAAGCTTTCGAATCTATAACTCACGGAATATCCTACGTCACACATCCAAAGCAATTATTTTTTACCTTTTTCCGGTGTTATGCCCGGCCTATACAGGGTGTTACGAATTAACAGAACACACCTGTAACACCAGACTTTTTGTTAGATTAAAAAAACAAGCATCGAGAGCATCGACTATCTGAGGATGGTCGAACCGAGATTATGTTCCTGGAGCGGCCTACAGGAAATACCCCTTTCCCTCTGTGCTTGGGCGTGAGTTGTTTATTCAGGAAATACGTACCGTGTTTCAGAAAGACTCAAAAAATAATAATAAAAAATAATAATGCACCCATAAAAATGTTAAGAATAGACATATATATTTGATAAAAGTTGAGAAAAATAGTTCATCCGTTCTATAAACGGATAATGTGAGACAATATTCAGAAAAACAAATAGAGTGTAGTTTACTTGAAGTTAATTTTACATCAGTCTACAAATCAATTAGATTGACTAAAAACAATAGTGACATCAATTGTCAAAAACGGCTGGAAATAATAATTTTTTGAAAACTTTGGTAACATGAAATTATGGAGATACATTCAAAGACACATTCATATTATAAAAAACTTCAATTTGCCCACACATAAATGCAGAAAAATACATATGAACTTACTTCAACTCAGCATAGCCAACACTGTTCACTTGAGAAGGTTTTCAAACGACAATTAGTTCAATTGTATTATTATTTCGATTAACTCCACTAAAAATGTTTATTTTATTTTTAACTCGCACGGTATATTAGATTATCGTTGTATGGAAACGGTTTTCTATGAGGTCATGAACTATCGATTTGAGTTTTTTTCGTTGACTTGTCACGTTCTTGAAGCGTTGATCAATAATAGGTAATTTTGGAAAAAATACTGGTTTACTGGTGAATTCACTTTGAGCGATCATTACTTGGTTTAACTTGATCTGTCTCAATGACTTCTCAAGTTCACTGCCTGACTAGTATATTATTACTCTTCTCATCTTTAATTCCCTATGTTGTGACTGAATGAATTCTAACCTCATTTTGAGAAGTACATGATCTTTGATTTACTGTTGAACACCGAGAGAGCTTGTTGGAGGAGTCTCGCCCTCTTTATATCAATCTGTCCTCCCACGATGCATCCGTGGATTTCATTCCCACACTAGCTATCTTAACCAATAAATAACACTTAAAAATTAATGGTTTGTTGCTGTCACACGCGAATGGATAAATACGCGGAATGTTTTCTCTCTTGCGATTGAGTTATATTCAATGGGCTGTCATAATCTATGAATTTATAGCGTTTTTCTGTCGTCATAAATACATTAAAACAGTTTTATGATATCTCATAGCGCAATGCGTTTAGGCGAGCTGTCAAAAAACTCTGAATTTATACTTTTGTTTATCAAGAACTTTGTTTTTCACATACGCGTAAACTAGGAGGTGATGATATATTAATAGCTACAGAAATAAAAGGGTGATGTTTTATAGGACTTATTAATTGCCTTTCTTATTTTCAAATGACGAAATATTTTTAATGGGCTCATTTTTCGATTAGCTTGGTAGTGTGGAGGATTTCTGATTTTATTATCTTTCCTAGTGATTTGGTTTTTCTGGCTATAACGTCCATATTAAGGAATATCGGGTTGTTTCTTAGGAATGAAAGTTTTTCTGTAATTATGGGGCCTGACACCGGTAAGTTCTGAGCTATCTAGTTTTTCAATGAGGAGACCATCTAAAGATTAACTCATCCTCCATCTTGGAGTTGCCATCTTCAATTTACGAATTTCAACTGAAAATCAATAATCTCCCACTAAATTCAAAATCCCCGACATACGAATTTTGAATCGAATCGGGCCATAATTGCAAAACTCGTCCGCCATCTTGATTTTATGAATTTTGAATCAAATCGGACCATAAACCTAAATCTCGTCCACCATCTTGGAGCGCCATTTTGTTTTTTTCTATAACAAAAATTCCATCAGTCGCCATTTCAATTTCATAAATTTTGACAAAAAATTCATAATCTCCGGCCCCGAAAACCCCCACATACCAATTTTGAATCGAATCGGACCCTAATCACAAAACTTCTCCGCCATCTTGAATTTTCGAATTTTGACAAAAAATTCACAATCTCCGTCCCCAAAAACCCCCCAAACCAATTTTGAATCGAATCGTACCATAATCACAAAACTCGTCCGCCATCTTGGAGTCGCCATTTTGTTTTTATTTTTTCCAACAAAAATTTCATGATGGATTATCACCTGAATTATGAACACCTGCCAAATTTCAGCTCAATCGGTCCAAATGAACGGAACAGTTTTCTAGATATTCAATAAAAACATTGTAAATGACCTAAAAAAATGTAACGCACCCTTTATCTAAATGAAAGGTAATATTGAACAATTGAGTTCATCAGAATGTTACCCTATCTTTTATTCAATGGGCAGTAGCAATTAATTCCTTTTTTTGTAATCAAAAACGATCTGTCAATTTTTTTCAGTATAGGGGTATACTCGAAAATTAAAAAAAATATATATTTCAAACAGAGAGAGTCATCAAGAAACAAAACACTGTTTTCACCTACAATACACTGAAACTATGATATCTCAACAAAATATAACTTGTTGGTTTTGAAATAGTGCTGGAAAAAAAATCGGAAAAACGATTTTTTTGACTATGCCCCGTATACACCCCAATGTACTATCATCAATAAGATTATAATTGAACATGTTTATGAGTTCCGATCAATACAATTTCATCCTTACTTTGTCTTATTTCGACTAAAAAAACAGTTTTTTTCTTTGTCAATCCTACCGCAATACGACGTTTTTACGAACTTTGGCCGCTTATGTCTCAGAAACTAAACATATAAAATCATTTGAACTCACACTTTTTCCTAATGACCCATCCTACTATAACATAATAAAATTTCGTGTGCGATTCTTTGAATCGGAAAATAAAAACTTGTATTAATAATAAAAAGGAACATTAAATTGGAATATGCAAATGCATAATATTCCAATGGAAGTAATGAAAATATATTTCCGCGTTCTGAGAATGGTTGTAAATTCGAATAACGCCAATTATCAGTAAACAAAGTCGTCCACATATTTGCAAAACTTTTCGGATTTCTTCGAATCATGAATATATACAAAACTTCAATTATTTCCAAAATCGTGTGGTCGGTATCTCGTGCGAGATTGCAATTTTTTTAATACGTCATAGTTAATGTTCTTCACATTTGCAACTGAAGTTAGAAACTTTAGTAATCAATTCGAGATCACTGTGTTCAAAAAATTATTAATTAGCGGAATAATATATAAAAAAATTTCACACCAACATTTTGTAACCCATAAGAAGCTTTCGTTTCAGCATGTTACTATAGCAACCACAAAACTTTGAGAAAGTTTTTTCCTCCTGGGCACCCTGGGCGTGATTACAGCGAACATTTCACCCATGTGTCAAAATGTCCATACGAGGTGTGGAATTATCGCTGAATTACAGCGGTAATCCATCTACTATGTGGATTATCGGGGATAATACCATAAGTGTTTTAAAAATTACCGATAATTCTCAATTTTTTTAAATAACGAAAAAAATAACCGAGTGCAGCTTTTAAAATTATTTGGTTAATTTTTAAAGGACGAATGATATTCGGTAGAAAATTTCAAGAATACAAAAAGATTCATATCATTTATTGTTAAAGTTGATACTACAATTATTGTAAGTTATATTGTAACTGCAGTTGAATTGTCACCTAGCGCTGAATTACAGCGATAATCCACATAGTAGGTGGATTACCGCTGTAATTCAGCGATAATTCCACACCTCTTATGCACATTTTAACACATGAGTGAAATTTTCACTTATAATCTCCCTAGCAGCAGAATTATTACCGATAATTTTTTTCAAAGTCACGAATGTTTTTGTGGATAGAAAATTATCCCGAGTCGAAGACGAGGGAAATTTTCTATCAACAAAAACATGAGTGAAACCGAGAAAAAAATTATCGGGAATTAATTCTCCTGCGTGGGAGATTCGGTAAGAAAATTTCATAAATTGGAGTTGCTTTTAATATGATGAGAAGATGAACCCTACGACCTATTCTGCGTAGATGTCAGATTTTTTATGGGTAAAATTTGACACTTAGGTATACTACTACGACTAAATTTTAATTCAAATGTCAAGTCATTTCGAAGTGACAGGTGAGACAGACCAGCAAGTAACAATCAGTTTTTTAGTCGTACCCGTGATATTTATTGTTTTGATTTTATTCTGAGTGATTTTGAAAAGGGAAACGATGGAAGATAGGGACTAAAGTTTATCTTTCAGTCGCAGATGATTCCACATCTGATTTTAGGAACATCCTGTTCATATTTTCAAACAAATCAATTCCGAGTGATTTTTGCCAATATATACAGGGTGTTTCCTAACTACGATACGAAACTTCAGGGGGTGATTCGTTAGGTTATTTGACAAAAAAAAGTTCCTATGAACATATGTCCGGAGTTGCTTCGTTTCTGAGATACAGGGCGTTGAAGTATTAAAAAAAAGGTATTTATAAAATATCCTGAATATCCTGAAACCGATGTAGTTGAAATGTGGTACAGCTATTTGAAGTAATAAGGCAATTATTTGGCCCCAAGTAGGTCCAGGGGCGTCTCAGTGGGCACCACAGCCAACAATACTGAGAAAAAAAAGTACTTTTTTTTTGTAGTATTTTTTTTTTTAGATTAAACAACTGAAAATACAACTCTTTGGTCCCTTGTGTTTTATTCATATCAAGCTTCGTTTTCGAGAAAAAAATACTTTAACTTATTCTACAAATTATCCATGGACAACATAAAATACAAACCTAAAGTAAAAAATAAACAATTTCGACCTTAAAGTAAATGAGCAAAATGTCCACCGTCTGACACGACACGACTGCAATCGATGTGTCATTGATTGTCTGACACGTTCAAAAATACCTGGAGCATTCCTTATGACATTGCAATTGTCACTTATTCGATTCCTCAAGTCATTCACATCTAGTATAGAGGTTTTATAAACGAGAGCCTTCAGATGACCCCATAAATAGAAATCTAGAGGATTCATATCAGGACTGCGAGCGGGCCAATGGATCTGATAATCTTGCTGGTAAAAAAAAAGGTCCAAATAGGTAGTCACCAATAAATCCTACCCAAACGTTCAGCGAAAATCGTTGCTGAAAATGACTTTCTCTAATACTGTGGGGATTTTCGTCGGCCCAGAAATGGTTATTGTGTAAGTTCATAATAGAATCTCGGGAAAAATTTGCCTCGTCCGTAAATAAAATATTTGGTAAAAAATTATTATTGTGTGGCATCGTATGAATCAACCGCCTGCAAATCATTAATCTTCGGTGAAAATCCCTAGGCAGTAGAGCTTGAACCCGCTGTATGTGATATGGGTATAGGAGGTTTCTTTTTAGAACTTTCCAAACGGTTTTTGGGCTTACTTCAAGCTGCAGTGCAATCTTCCTGGTACTATTTGAAGGATCTTCTTCTATCGCATCAAGTATAGCTTCTTCTAGTTCAGGCGTTGTTACAGTTTCTGGTCTTCCACCACTTATATTTTTATTAAAACTTCCAGTTTCACATAATCTTGCATGTAGCGTTCTAAATGTTTTAGCACATGGAATTACTCTGTTAAGATATCTATCCTGGTAGATTCTCCGTGCTTCTTCCGCATTTCCATTTGCTAATCCATAAATAAAGAGCATGTCAGCCTTTTCAGCGTTAGTAAAAGTATTCATGATGGAATCACTGCTAATTGACAACTCTGACTTTTACTGATATGACAATACTATCACTGTCAGGTGGTCTCCATAGCAGGTAATCATGATTGTAGAGTGCCTTCATTTTTTTTTGTTCTCGAAAACTAAGCTAAATATGAAAAAAAAACACAGGAGGCCAAAAAGTTGTATTTTTACCACGCTTATAAAAAACTTTTTAGAACCCACGCTTATATTCAAATGCACTGAAAAGGAGAAAAGAATTTTTTTCTCAGTATTGTTGGCTGTGGTACCCACTGAGACGCCACTGGACCTACTAAGGGCCAAATAATTGCCTTATTACTTCAAATAGCTGAACCACATTTCAACCACATCGGTTTCAGGATATTCAGGATATTTTATAAATACCTTTTTTTTATACTTCAACGCCCTGTATCTCAGAAACGAAGCAACTCCGGACATATGTTCATAGGAACTTTTTTTTGTCAAATGACCTAACGAAACACCCCTTGAAGTTTCGTACCGTAGTTAGGAAACACCCTGTATAAGGCGCTTCATTTTTGACAGAAAAATTATCACTAATTAATTAATTCCATTAAGGTAATAGGAACTAACAAAATTATCGCGATAATCTCCCGTTGCTATAAGCAACGTAAACAAAAAGGAGCCTTCTAATTGGTTGAAAATAAATTTATGAAATTTTCGCTGTAATTCAGCGCTCTAGATGACAATTCAACTGCAGTGACAATATTACTTACAATAATTGTAGTATCAACTATAACAATAAACAATATTAATCTTTTTGTATTCTTGAAATTTTCTACCGAATACCATTCGTGCTTTAAAAATTAACCAAATAATTCTGAATAAACGTGTTTTTTTAAAAAACTGCACTCGGTTATTTTTTTCGTTGTTTCAAAAAATTTATGCTTTGAAACAACGAAAAAAATAAACTCGTGCAGATTTAAAAAAACACGTTTTTTTTCAGAATTATCGGTAATTTTTAAAGCCCTTATGGTATTACCCCCGATAATTTTTATGTCAAATGCACAGCCCTCTATACGCTTTTCAAATAATTATTGTTACCTTTATCTGTCTATCTTTACAAAGGAAAAATGCTATTAATACATTTTTTCTGTCTTTCTTCACTTAGTATAAAAGAAAAGTATAGAATAGACGATTTTCTTTCTTAAAAATATATTTCCATTTTAAATAAATTGCGTTACATTATTTAAATGTTGTAGAAACTCTGCTAGTTCTTCTTCTTTCTTCAATGGTGAATAACAGGGACTAGGTGTTAGATGTCTATGTTTAATAATATATATATATATATATATATATATATATATATATATATATATACAGTGCTAGTCAAAAGTCCCCTCCCCCCCTCGTATCTTTTGAACGGGTATACTTATAATAATGAAATTTGGAGGGTGGAAATAAACGGATGTAGGCTTCTCAACTGGTCATAACAGGTGACGCAATAGTCATAAATGACGTCACAAGGCCACTGTGACCAATAATTTTAAATGGGACCCTATGGCAAGTGACAGCTCGTTTGAAAGGTATTGAAAATACCTATTCAGTCATACCAATTTTGTTTGGGTTTCGGCTGATTTTGATTGATAAATTGAAGAAATACGAAAATTATAGTTTCGCATTTAATTAATAAAGATTTTAAAGTACGCCTCTGGTTAATTGTCAAAAGGTTGACGTTTTTGAATTCTCTACTTGTCAAAAGTGTTTATACCTTGAAAATTTACCTAAGCTATTGTTTAACGAGACGTTTAAGTGTTTACATAGGCAAAATGGTACGTACTGTAGCCGACAAAGTAGCAGCTATCTTAATAATTGGTGAATGTAGAAACAATTTCCATGCAGCGGAACGACTGTTTAATGAGAGGTACCCCGATCGCCCTATATCGAGGGTTTATTTGAGGGAGCTTCTTCGGAAGTTTGAAGCATCAGGTAGTGTTCAAGATGCCAAACGATCTGGTCGACCAACAATTAGTGATGACAAAAAATTGACATAATTGGAGAAATGGTAGTAAACCCTACTTCTTCCACAGCCCAAGTTGCGTCTATCTGTGAAGTCAGTCAAAGGACAGTACGTAGGGTGTTGGCTAAAACAAATTTCATCCATACAATTAAAAATGGTGCACCAACTTTCAGATGATGACCCCGACCGAAGACTAGAATTCTGTGAAACTATGTCCAATAAAATGAACCAACAACCAGGCTACATACAGACAATTTGTTTTAGTGACGAAAGTACTTTCTTTCTCAATGGAATGTTAACACTCAAAATGTGAGGTATTGGAGACACAAATCCTCACATCTTTCGTGAAAAACATACTCAATTTCCAGAAAAAGTAAATGTTTGGGCAGGTATTTTGGGAAACCACATAGTTGGGCCTCTTTTCTCAATGCTAACTTAACCGGTGAATTGTATCTGGAGATGTTACAAAATGATATTGAGTCGTTAATTCTTGAAATTCTAGAAGATAATCCAGATGAATTCGACAACTTGGAAATAACGTTTCAACAAGATGGTGCTCCTGCACACTATTACGGTGCAGTAAGACGTTACCTAGATGAAGAATATCGTGGTAGATGGATTGGACGACGAGGTTCGATCGAATGGCCAGCTCGGTCACCGGACCTTACACCATTAGATTTTTTTCTATGGGGGTACTTGAAATCTAAGGTTTACGCTACAGCACCTGACAGTATTGCCATTCTGAAACAACGAATTGTTGAAGAATGTAGGGCAATTTCCGCTGACACACTGGGACGAGTACGACAAGAGTTTAGCAATAGGATGCATTACTGCCAGGAAGTAGATGGAGCACATTTTGAACACTTATTATAAGAACTGGTTCTTAAATCTTTATTAATTAAATGCGAAACTATAATTTTCGTATTTCTTCAATTTATCAATCAAAATCAGCCGAAACCCAAACAAAATTGGTATGACTGAATAGGTATTTTCAATACCTTTCAAACGAGCTGTCACTTGCCATAGGGTCCCATTTAAAATTATTGGTCACAGTGGCCTTGTGACGTCATTTATGACTATTGCGTCACCTGTTATAACCAGTTGAGAAGCCTACATCCGTTTATTTCCACCCTCCAAATTTCATTATTATAAGTATACCGTTCAAAAGATACGAGGGGGGGAGGGGACTTTTGACTAGCACTGTATATATATATATATATAATACTTAGATACAATTTTGTTAAATTTAGCCTTTGAAATATTAATATATGATCCATCAATTTCAAGTAACACTAATTTTTGTGAACAACATGTCTTGCGATGATTGAACACAGGGTTATTGAAGCAAGTAAGATAAATGTCTCAAATTTCGATAACACTTCCTCAAATCATCCATTTCGTCCCATAAAATACACAGATCATATTTTTTAAAGTTTTCCATTCCGTTTCGAGTGTTTTAAATAATATTAATTAATGGATATGTCATAAGATACACCGTCAAAATAACATTTAAAAAAATAAGGTTAATGTGATAATTCCATAGCCTCCTGTTTATTTTAAACAAAAATGTTCATTATTTTTAACGAATACCTGACAAACAAAAATTATAAAAATAAAGCTTCCATTCACTTTAGTAACACATATTTGTTGATACCTAATAGCATCCATTATTTTTAACGAACAAAGATTCGTTTCATGCAACTAATATCCTAAGAAGGTCTTTGTTGGATATAGAAACCCAATATAATCACAAAATGAAACAAGAAATGTTTCTATCAGGAATATTTTTCAAAAAATATTTTTTTAGCAAACTTTAGTAGTAGAACTTAAATTAAAATAAACTCTTTAAGGTTCTTAATTGATTGTTAATTATTTCATGTAACTTAAATTTAAGGAAGGCGTTTCATTTGTGACATAAATATCTAACGAATTCGTTGCAAAATATAGTCCTGACAAACAAAAATTATAAATATACAGCCTTCCGTTCACTGTTACAATACAGATTGGTTGATAGCTAATAGAATACATTATTTTGGACGAACAAATATTTATTTCATACTACTAAAATCCTAGGAACATATTCTTTGGGTATATATGGAGACTCAATATAATTATTATAAATTAAAAAAAAAATAGCCCTATCATCACGATATTTGCAAAAAATATATTTTCGGTAAATTTTAGTAGCAAAACTTAAATTGAAATGGACTGCTGAAGGTTCTATTAATTTATCTTTAATTATTTCATGTAACTAAAATTCAAGGAACACGTTTCATTTGTGCCATAAATATCTAACGAATTCTTTGTGAAATATAGATGTTTATATACCTTACAAAAAAAAAGAAAAAAGAAACAACATAAACAGGTATTGAAAGTATTTATTGAACTATATTAAAATCAAAGTCAAATGCCTCATATTATAAAAAATAATTAATTAATTATAATTTGTTTTCATTATTTTGATAATTATTATTAATGTTAAACAAACAATTATTATAAACAATTCCTGGTTGGTTTTCCAAACCTGATGAGACACTGCGACTGTCTCTCATAGCTTGTATAACGCTTTTATGATGACCAATGTCCATTTGTAAGTAAGACTTAATCGACTGGCTAT
Organism: Gonioctena quinquepunctata; assembly: GCA_018342105.1. NCBI lineage: Eukaryota > Metazoa > Arthropoda > Insecta > Coleoptera > Chrysomelidae > Gonioctena > Gonioctena quinquepunctata. Next base: position 118,874 of record JAFIRS010002666.1, on the reverse strand, counting down.
TGTTATGTCCTGTAATAATTAACAACTGCTGTTCGCTGATCCCCCCTTTTGCTAAGCTGGAGACTGCAGTTTTCCTCGCTGAATGGTTAGTAATCTTCACTTTCTTGGTATCAATGCCGGCCCCAGGGGCAGCAGATTAACCACATAGACATTGTATTTTTCCCGACAGGGCAATTTTTGTACCACCCCTTTGACTGTGGGTGCTTCCAGTTTGGATTTGCAGTTAAAAATAATCTGTCACTTGTGACAGTATCACCTCTTTTTTGGATTAATTTTTTATGAAGACGAACAGGACATACCTCAGGTTTTTAAAGAATTAGTAAGCAACCATTTGCTGTATGCCAATTTCTTGGATCCTCCTTGGGTAGTCTTTGAGAACACTGGATTGTATTCTATGCGGCCTGTAAATCCTCCTTTGCTATCTTTTTCCTCCACAAAGTATTTTACACTAGCTGAACATCCTTCCCCACCTCGCCAGGCCAGCCAGACCTTCTGGCTTGTCCTCGTCCCACATGTCAAGAATTATACAGTGCTTCTTGAAAGTCCCCTTCCCGCCTCTTACTTTTGGAACGATTATATATAAACAAGTGAAATTCGGAAACTGAATATTAAAGGTTGTAAACTTCCCTACTAGTGATGATAGATGACGAAATCGTCGAAGATGACGTCACAAGGCCATTGTGACCAATAATTTCAAATTTGTTTTTTTTCAACACCCTGTGTACTGTACTTCGATTGACTTCACAGGTAGATGCAACGTGAGTTGTTGAAGAAGTGGGATTAACTATTACTTCTGCCAGTATATCAATTTTTTTCTCATCAGAAATTTGGGGTCTGCCAGCTCGTTTCGCATCATTAATACTACCCGTTGTTTCAAACTTACAAAGAAGCTCCCTTAAATAAGTCCTCGAAACGGGGCGATCGGGAAACCTCTCATTAAAAATGCGTACTGCTGCATGAATATTTTGTCCAGTTTCACCAAGAATTAGGATCGCTTCTACTTTCTCACCTAAAGCACGTACCATTTCGCTTCTTGAAGCACTTAAACGTTCGGCTCACAACAGTTTAACAAATTATTAAAATGTACAAAAATATTAAAAGTACCAAAAGCTGCTAAACGTTCGTTCAACAATACACAAATTATTAAATGTACAAAACTTGGACAATTACAAAAACTTCGAATTAGGGAGACTAACAAAAACGTCAGCTTATTTGACAACTATCCAGAGGCGGAGCTTGAATTTTGAATTTTAGTATTAACTGATTTAATTCATCACAGCTTTGCGTTTTTTAAAAGCGAGTTGCCAAAACTGCCATAAACACAAACAAAATTAGTATCATTGAATAGGTTTTTTCGATACCTTTTAAAAGAGGTGTCGCTTGCCGTAGGGTTCCATTTAAAATTATTGGTCACAATGGCCTTGTGACGTCATCTTTGACGATTTCGTCATCTATCATCACTAGTAGGGAAGTTTACAACCTTTAATATTCAGTTTCCAAATTTCACTTGTTTATGTATAATTGTTCCAAAAATAAGAGGGGGGGAGGGGACTTTTGAGAAGCACTGTATTATAATCTTCATTAGATAATGCTGCAGAACTTGATTTTCTCTTAGAAGGATCCGTTTGTAGTTGTCGACGCTTAGCATCACGTGCAGATCGAGCTTCTACAAATTCAATATCGGAAAATGGATCAAATTTAATCTGAAATTTGGTCAATTGGTTGGCGGTAAGATTCCACATCAATTTAACGACGCTTTCCTTTTAATCTGTACCATTTCTTCTTTTCCTATTAAATGCATAATCTTGCAATATATGAGCCAACTGTTCAATAGATGAATTTTCTATTTCTATGAACTGTTTCCGTACACTTGCCTTATTCCTTTTAGTATTATATGGTGTTAAATTCTGAACTTCTTGTCTTATAACTTCCACACGTTCTTTCCCGAAACGAGACATTCTGCAAACATGCCACAAAACTAGAGCAAAAAATGTGAAATTGCACTGAGTCAATGACACATAATTTACCTGTTGACAGGCACAGAGCCTACTTCGTAATTTTAGTTTCCTACAAGGAAAATGTCATGTTATAATTTTTTATATTACTTTGGTGTGAAATTTTCTTACCTATTCTCCCACGTTCTTGAATTACTACCTGGAAATATCTCCTCGAGCATGTTTTTTTTTTAATTCATGCTCTCGGAAGAATTTCCAAGAGCATGAATTCAAGCACTAGGGAGATTACTAGTGAAAGTATTTCAAAAACTTTTGGAATTCGTAACCTAATATTAATCAGCAATGTTTTGTAATGAGTCCACTATCTGAGTGGAAGTGATAATTTGATACTTGCTAATGACTAAAATCTCTATGGATATTATATGGGGTTTGTGTTTCGCAGTAGACCAGAATGGGTATATAATGAAAAAAATGCAATATCCAATTATAACGAAATAGTAAAACGTGTCATAAGGAGTGAAAGTTACCTTTTTGTGAAGAGGATGGAGATTGCACGCCAAATATTTTTTATACTAACGTAAATACATTCAAATCCGAAGTAAAATTATGAAATATATTACCACTTCATCTTTACTCCGGGGTTGTAAAAGTGAAATTTTTAGTGTAGTAAAAGTAGAATACTTATCCATGGTAATTGTTGGTATTCAACAGATCATGAAACTAAATATTTCACATCCTGTGTTTTCTAGTTGTTTCAATGGTTGTCAAGTTTGACATATACTTTGAATGTAACAGTCGTTTGCAGCTATTAAAAATACTTTTGTATACGGTTTCTTTAGTAAACCTAACAGTAATGACGATTAAATTTGACGGTATAAAAAACGTCAACCTACAACATCGAAACTCATGTATTGTGTGAAATATCGGTGATATTTTTGTGTTGTTATTTTATCTGGTATGGATAGGTGGAATAATAATCGAAAATAAAAAATCTCTCTAGCAAAATGCGCTGAGTTTAAAATTATGGAGGAATAACACAAAGCCTCCTACTTTGAACAAAATTAAAATATATATATTGTTATGTTATGTTATGCCAGTTAAAGGTTTAAAAGGAAAAAACCCACAAAAATAATAATTACTAAATAGTTATTAGTTCCAAGAGATTTTTTTTTGAATAACTTTTGAAGTTCTATTTATTTGTAAGCCTTTGTATAATATGGATAGATAAAAATGTCAAAATAATATAACACAATCAATTTCATACACTGTCATAAAGATCATAAACCATAATTGGAAAAAAGCCAACAAAAAGTCTAAATTTACAAAATTTGCATGAATAAAAGGTGATCAACACATTTGTAAATTTGAAACATACAGTATATGAAATTGGAGATAACTAAAAGTAACCAATGGTAGAACAGCAAACGTCTTTATGATAATAGCCAATCAGAGAATAGATGGTCATAGGTAAAAATTGGAAATTGTGAAGGAATAGCAATTGGTTGATATCATAAGTAATTATTATTAGAATTTGTAAATAGTAATAAGTATGGAAAAATAGTTGGATATATAAATTGAGTAAGATGAACCTAATCAGTGAAATGTGACAATTTAGTGCGCGATTTCAAAAATTCAAATGGGAAAACAGGAAGGGAAACTTGTATCGAGGCAACAACAAACAAAGCCAACGAGGAGATTGAAAATAAAATTAGAAGGGAATGGACGCAACATTTTGAGAGAACAAAAATTGAAAGAATTCCAACATTTGAAGAGCAAAACTAGTATTACCTTAATTATATATCATTTGCACGTCTCCAAAGCTGATTTCCGCATCTGTATGGTTCCAGATTTATGGTATTGGAGTTCCTGATAGCGCTTGTAGTGACAAGGTATCCAGTTTCAGGGCATATCTTGAAACACTGACAACTTCAGCAGGTATATAAACTTTAATAGTGCATTTTCGGTCCTGAACTATTTCACCAATAACGTATTTCACATCTGAAGAACTTTATTTCACCTCATTTTGAACAATAACAGAAAACTTTACTCTCACGGAAAAAGTGAGGTTCTGTTTATCTATCCATGATTTCAATTTTATGATTATCCGTGAATATTTGTATATTCCCACTAGTATAAGTTATTTCTCGTAGGCCAGGTATTTTAAGTCTTCCTGAATAAAGGAGATAATTGTTTTTGATATTTTGTTGTTTGTTCTTTCACAATGATCAACAAACATACCTACGACCATTGAATAACTTGAGTTTGACATATCAAATAAGGGCTAAATTGCTTTGAACCGGCTATCTTGAGATGAGGGCGTACCAACTGTGCTAGCTGTGGTGAGAAAAGGAATAACAATTGTCAGCTACGTGACGAGAGAACAGTGACGTTCGTTGGCAATTATTATTACCACATACAAATTATTGTACAGGGCAAAAATATCTATCTATATCATATCAATTTGGTTCACAAAGAATAACGAAAATTATTAGCTATCTTATTATATAACAACAACTATTATTTTTCAATTCATCAAAACATAACAAAAGGCACCCAAAACGTGGGGCAAAAATATTACAACATTTTATATTTAAAAAATTCATCATTACATAATAAAGTGGCGCCCAACGCGGTGCAAAAATATATTAATTATAATAATAATAAAAAATATATATTTCCAAATTCATCATTACATTACAATATATATATATATATATATATATATATATATATATATATATATATATATATATATATATATAAATATACATATATATATATAGTGGAGTTCATTTAATTTTTTTATATATTCCAGATTATAGAAATTATTGAGCTTCCGAAACCTCTATCCACCTTGACTTTGAATGGTAAAACATTAATTTTTTTTTTAATTAAGTTTTATTAGGAAAAAAACTCCCTCAAGCTTGGACGGCCGCATTTCTTGCCCTTTATTTTTCAACGTTTCAATTGGTATGTATGCCTTACGCAATGTGATATTTTTTTTTGTACACGAGGAAAGTTTTAAAAGTTGTAAACTCCACAAGTACAAAAACCCATTACGCAAGGGCTGCATGAATATATTTTTTATCTTTGTCTATATGGCCGAAAAAATAAATAAATTGTTATTTGACATTGGCGATTGTCTTTACCTTATTGAAGGTAATAATAAACAACATCAATAATATAGTCGCCATTACATAAATGGTAGTAGAAGTTGTCAATTATTTATATTTTCCATCGTTTACGTTTGCATAAATAGATTGAGAGGCATTTCCAAACAATGGGCCCATAGGTAAAAGAAACTTTTCGAAAAAGATTGGAGAAAAGAAAATAGAGTTGAATCACCTGACAATGGTTTTCTGAAGATTAAAGTTGTGTTAATGATGAAGATAGTATTACAATTTCAGACAATTCCAAAAAAGCATCAATATACGTAAACTGACTTGTTGCACTACCGTTAACAGTTAATGGTCTATCAAAAAATATGCCTCTAAAATATTTAGGATAAGTCCCTAATAAGCCAGAAAAAAAATCATCTACCAAAACTTCCCTGTTTGGTTACCGCTGGATCGAGTCGACTACGACCATGTTAGATAACCTTGACCCTCATAATGTCAATCTTTGGATGTACTGCTCAGTATTCTCGATTATTTCTCAGTTCCATTTCGGGTAAATTGAGGATATGTCGTTTGATGGTATTTACTGCCACCTTAGCAAAGTCTAAACGACTCGAATACTTTCAGAGGATCAACGAATATCCTTCTCAAGCGCTAGTTTCGGCTACCGAAAACACTCAAAATTAGCATTTCTTCAACCAAAACACCACGCACACCCGAAATCATGTGTTTATCGCACGTAAAACTGCCGTTGTACAAAATGTCTTACTTTTTCACTGAAAATTAAACGGCTTTTTATTTTTAGCATGTTACCAGCTACCTCGGACATAGCTGTGTTACTAGTTCTGACTTTATCTACCAGTTTGGACATAACGAGGTTCGTTTGTTTTCATTAGTATAAAATTTATTGCAGAGACACAGTTTTACTACGTATCGCCGGTAGCTTGCAACAAATGTTAATTAGAATTCGCAGATTGTCTTTTTACATTTCTCAAACAATCACTTCAAAATTCCACATATTCAAATTTTTATTGCATTCGGCAATTGCCTGTGTTTTCTTAAGGCTCCAAGCAGGAGGTTAGGTTGAATATGAGAAACATTTTCGATTTTTTTTCAAGTTTTTTTTATTTTTAACCTCTGTAGATTTAAGTTTTGTCGCTAATGGGCTCTAAAGCTGATATCTTACGCCCATAACGCTATAAGGTCTATAATGGATATTGGAATTGATCAAGTGAAGCAGGAGGCTATACTGGAGATAATATAGGAAGAATCGGGTTGCCATCCAAATTTGTTTTTTTTAAATATGAATGTTTCGTCTTGTCTTCCTTTCGCATTGAGTATTGATTCTATAGTCCGTAAAATAAAGGCATGGAGTAATAAAACTGCTTATCGTATTGAATCCAGGTAGGTACGAACTACTAGTAAAAACCCATAATCTTTGGATTTTGCATACTAAATGATTACTCCACGCCTTTATTATAAGCAACAGCAGAGTTAATACAAATCAAGTTTATGGGATAATAAGTAGTGATTTTTATTTTCAGTTATCAACCAACGTGCAGTGTTGTTAATCTCTGAAATTTTTCAATAAAATACTCAGGATCCATTGTTTTAGTAATGTTAAATGTCTGGGCAGCGTACGAGAAAGTAATATCTCACACAATGTGCAAAAAACATCAAATGGAATGAAAAAGTAACACTTTAGGTTAAGATCGAAGAAAAAAGTATATTTCCATACACATTTCGGATCCCGCGTTGCGGAGGAAAACCTTATGGGAAGCGCTTCGCGATTAGAGTCGCCCAAAAACAACCCTCAATTTCCCTAAATAAAACGCCACAAAACACCCCCACTTTAGTAAATATGCATTCTGCAACCGACGTTTATCATGGTTAGTATCACGCACGCAAATCGTAACTTGCTTGCGTGGGGATGCGTGTTTTGTTTTAAAACTCGCAATGCCATGCGAACTGTCCCTATATCTATTATTTCTAATATGTACCGGGAGATATTGTATTATTTGTTACCCAATTTTCATAGGACTGTCATGTAGTCCATTTGAATTCGCTTTAATCGAAAGCTATTTTAATTTGATCAAATTTTCAGAAACATGCAAAGTGTTTACCTTTCAATTTTTCAAATACGGATTTTTGTCACTTTTTCAATATTTACTTATACATAATTTTAACTGAATTCCATTTTCATCAATTATTTCAATTTTGGAAATAACTAAATATTGAAAAAATCATTTCAGGTGTAGACTATTCGATTCATGTCTTTTTCTGTCGGCAGATACATATGAATAAGTGAATTAATAAGAAGGGTTAAGCACATAATACGGATACCTGCACTCAGGCTGTCGTTGGGCCTATTGTACTTCCCCTACCGTGGAATTTTATAACTGAAATCACCCTTTCTTCTTGATGAAGTGCCAAGGCTATCCACCCCAATCTACAACAGGTATTCTTTCTCTAAAACTACGTATTCTGTACAATCTAGGATACTCGCATACGAAATGGAAAGTTATTTTTCCACGTCCAGAAGTGCTTTACACTAAGGATTAGCAAGCTTCCCCATCAGTGCCCATGTTCAGCCTGCAGATTCTTTCCAGTATGATTTTCTCTTCTCGGTCATCAAGCACTAGTCCTCTGAGAACATATTTGCCGCATATCTTCAATTGTTCTCTTCTCAATTTTTGTACATCTAGGGTTTCCTTGCGTTGGTAGCAAGACCCTATTTCTCTTTAACAACTTTCGATCATCAAGAGTTTTCTTGTATTGGAAGCAAGACATATTTTATCTTTTACAACTCATTTTTACCAAGAGTTCCGTTGCATTGGAAGCAAGACCTATTTCAACCTTTACAAATTTCGTTTATCAAGAATTTTTGCAACGACATACGTGAGAACTGTTGCCAGTTAATCTGTTTTTCATCACCTGAACACAGTTTATAGCTAAAGAAGCAGTTAGCTCACTTGGCCCAAATGCATGTTCCAAGGTAACATCCACTCCAGGGAAATAATTCAGGATGCGCAGAAGACTGTTCGCGATTATCGCTCTTCGAAGTATACGAAAAATGTCAGTATTAGTAACACAGTAACACGCGGTATGCGCGAAGGATAAAAATCAGAGTTGCGCAGTGTACAAACGGGAACATAAAGATCAAAGTGCCGACGCCAAGTGAGCGAACTGTTTCTTTAGCTATAAACTGTGACCTGAATCTCTACCCAAACTAGTGTCAATCTGTCTACATGTCTTCAATTGTTCCAATCTCAAATGTTCTATTTTACGACTTTCGTTGCTTTAGAAGCAAAATCTAGGTGGGGGTTTAGGTCCTATGGACTTAGTGTTGGCGGATCCCGCTCTAGCCAGTATATCTGTATTCATTAGAGGTATGAATATGTACCCAAACTAGTATCAATCTATGTTTTCATTTACAACGATGATACATCAATACTTTCCTTGATGGTTCATCAAAAGTTTCCAGGACATATTTTCCTTTAACAACTTTCGTTTGTCAAAAATGTCCTTGTGATGGAAGCATGGCCCATGAGGGGCTTAGGTCCTATGAACAGTTCTTTTGTTTTTCAGTATCAAGCAATTCCTATGAATATATACCTAAACTAGTGTCAATCTGTCTGAATATTTTCAATATAGTATCTTCTAAGATATTATCCGTTACAACTTTTCTTCGAGAGTTTCCCTGTGTTGAAAGACATATGTTTTTCATTACCCCGACTAGTGACAATCTGATTAAGCGTTTTTTCCAAGTTTTCTTAACTCATGAATTCAGACAGCGATTGGTCTCTGCTGTTTGTGAAGTGTGAGGAATATCTTTGTTGGTGGAACCCTTCCACAACAGACAGTGTCATATTTTGATATTGCAAATATCTTGCTCCAAGTGCGGCAAATATCTCGTAGTCATTATCACAAGAGATGCATACCCATTAGCAAATTGTTTCCTCAGGTGGAAATTGCAAAACTGGTATCTTTGCCCCATGCTTCCCTTGGAAGTACTTTGAAACTAGCCCAGAGCAAGTATCCCTAACCTGCAAGTTTCACTTTCTATTCAACAATAATTGTTGTTACAAACGTTTCTTTCTGTTTTTTAATCCTTGAAAAGAAGCAATTTTTTGATTTTTGGTAGTTCTATGGTTTGTACGTAGTTGGGCAGAAAAAAAAGTTAATGTCATGTCATTGGTACTTTTGGCTGATGATGAACCAATATAGGTCCGAAACATATACCATCCCTATACGAGAGGATAATAAACAATATGGAGTGTAAATGATAATTTTCTTGGGACAAATAGTAACTTGTTTTGGTTGGTATTTAGATAATTTCGTGGTATAGTTGCAGAGATATCCGAGAGTTTGTTTGTAGGTCTGTTTTGTCATTCAGTGCGTTTTGGTTCATTTTCATATGTTGTATTTTTGTATTATTTCCAGAAGCAAACATTTTGGTTTCAATGAACTCGAATTTATACTTGTTGATTTTTTGTTTCTTCAATCTGTTAAAGTATTCCTTGTGTATATCTTTTTCCATTTATTCTGTTTTTTAGATGTTAGGATGTTTGTCCGAGGTATATTTTGTTAGTTTTTTTTTTTTTTCATTGCAGGAATATGATAAGTTTACATGCATTTTCTTGTTATTGAGTAGGTCAGTTCTAAATTTAGAAAAAGTTTTATCAGTGTTTAAGTTGTAGGCTGCATTGCATTTCAATGGAGAGTCCTCTTATGTAAGTATGGTAGTCCTATTGTACGAAAGTGTTGTCAAATTCTTCGAGTACAAGTTGGGCTATGACGATTGAGGTCGCTACTTCAATGACGTATCGGTGCATTTTCTCCATGTAGAATTTATCGTCAGATGGAAAATACACTTGTCATCTGTCAGGTAAAAGCCAAATCAGGTGCAGACCTACTGGAGAATTATCAAAATTCCAGCAATTTACTCAGTATGAGGAACTCCGGAAAGAAACGTTTGTAGCAGCACAAAACCCCCTAATAAAAATTGGCATATTATAAAAACAAAACAAAACCGATGGCGCTGCCAGTCGGAGAGGTAGATTTCTGAATTTATTTATTGATTCTGAAATTGGCATCAATCAGAAAACACAAACAGCTTTTCTATTTTTGTATAAACCCTGAATGATCAAAAGTTGGAGAAATATTCAAATCTCTCTGAACGCTTCTTAATATTCTTATGTATCTGACTTAAATCACTTTATCAGGAGTACAAAAACCATATACGCCTGTAGTTCTGTAAGTCTAAATACAAAATATTATAGAAGTCATGAAAATGTTACTCCTGGGGCCCCCCGTCGAAACGTCGAATTTATATTCTAGAAATTATGTCAAAACAAAAAGATTCCTACTTCATCCTCAAAAAAAATCTCAAAAGTAAGGAACCGAAACCCCAAGAAGCCCCCAAAGAAATATAAAAACAAAGGTTTAATAATCTACAAAATATATATATATATATATATCATATATATATATTTTATATTATTTATATTATATATATAATTGTATATATATAATAATATATATATATATATATATATGAGATTCATTTTTATTGTGTATATATATATATATATACCGATTTGATATATATATATATATATACCGATTTGACCGATTTGAATAATATTTTTTTTAATGTTCGTAATAGCCTGAGGATGATTGATGCGGAAAACAAAATAAGGAAAGTTGCCCGGAAATTGGAAAATTCCAGAAAAATGGGCAACAAAGGGAATATGTATATATATATATATATACAGGGTGAGTCAGAATAAGACCGACAAACTCCTATCAAGGAATTACGATTTAATTTGTTTTCTCTAAAATTCCTGAAGGAATTTTTTTTAAATTCGGTACACTAATCGATGTTTATCGGCGTGCCAATTTGAAGTTATAATTTTAAATTTTTGTAAACCAGTGGCGTAGTTACGATGGTATGTGGTCATATGTTCCTTCATATTTTCTTGGGACAAGTGAATGGACATCAGTTCGGCTCATCGATCCTCAACCTAAAAGTCAGAACATTCCATGTGCCTAAAAGTGGAGGTTTCTGAGATAATTGAGAAAAAGTGAAGATTTGTCCTTAGTAGGGACATAATTTCCTATGTGCAATAACCGCATAATGCTAATTTCTTACAACATATCGGAATATGCGTCAACATTTTTTAATGTTGGGAGAATCGGGTGAGTCAGAATGAAACTGATAACTCCATTTTTTCATTCATCATATTATTTGATCGAATCGATGTCGTGGATTCACTGATATGTTACCATACTTTCTTGCATATGATTGTTTTGACAGATCAACTGACAAACAAACCCAACCTCAAATTCATAATACTCCACTTAGATAAGAGGTCTGAAATAATTTTTGCGAAAAACTGAAGAAGAGTACTCTCAATTTGTTGAAGTTTATGTTGGAGTATCATTATCAAAGCCATTTCTGATTGAATTATCTAGGAAAATATTATCCAATCAACATGTTTTTGATGAAGAAAAACAATGATTGTGTATTAATATCTATTTTAATGATTTCGTTCGATTCGTGATAACTTGTTGCAAAGTCGAGCCTTTCATGCTAGTTTGTGATAGTCTGTTCAGTACACCACTGATCAACGCATAAAACATACAAGAAATTTTGAACTAAAAAAGAAACGTACCCTTTTTTCATTGTTTCCGGTAGAAACACACTAATATATCGATACTTACATTAGACATAATTGACAGTAACCCAAAACAGTTCATATTATTGTCAAGTCATCTGTCAGTCAGTGAACATCGTTTCAAAATGGATTATTTATTTGAAGAATATACAGATATGCATTTCGTTTATGGTGAAACAGGGGGAAATTCCAGAGTTGCTGCTGAATTATATCGTATCTATTTCGCCTACAGAAGGAGATGGCCCTAGATGCTGGTGATTATGGCCCTCGTAGATTTTTTTGTTAATGGTTTTTGAGGATATATGAAGGAGCAAACGACTTTCCTAGATATGGATATTTCAATAGTAGGAACAGCCATTTATGGGATGAACAAAATCCGCATGGAATGTTTCGAAAAGGGTAAGACCAAAAGTTTTCAGTGAATATTTGGGTGGGAATTATCGAAAATCGTATCGTTGGACCATATCTTCTTCCTCCCCGTTTGAATGAGCAGAACTACCGAGTGTTTCTTGAACATGTTTTACCTGGGCTACTTGAAGACGTACCCCTATTGGTTCGTCAAAGAATGTGGTATCAATATGGCGGAGCACCGGCCCATTTCCAACGAATCGTTCGTCAATTTCTTGATCAAACATTCCATGATCAGTGGATAGGTAGACGTGGTCCCATACATTGGCCTGTACGTTTTCCGGATTTAACTTCACTAGACTTTTTTTTGTGGGGCTATCTTGAATTCCTAGTGTATGAAACACCTGTAGAATCTGTGGAAGATTTAACGGCAAGAATTTTAGCAGCATGTACGTTAATACAGGATACACCAGGAATATTCCAAAGCGTGCGACAGTCGATGATACGGAGATGCCAATTGTGTATTGAACAAAATGGTGGTCCATTTGAACATTTGCTTTAATGCCTTGTTTGTTTCTATGTAGTGTACCCACTAAACCGTTTCTATCATTTAAGTAGATATTAATACACAATAATTGTTTTCCTCCATCAAAAACATGTTGATTGGATAATATTTTCCTAGATAATTCAATCAGAAATGGCTTTGATAATGATACTCCAACATAAACTTCAACAAATTAAGAGTGCGTATCTTCAGTTTTTCGCAAAAATTATTTCAGACCTTAACTCTTATCTAAGAGAAGTATTATGAATTTGAGGTAGGGTTTGTTTGTCAGTTGATCTGTCAAAACAATCATATGGAAGAAAGTATGGTAACATATCAGTGAATCCGCGACATCAATTCGATCAAATAATATGATGAATGAAAAAATGGAGTTATCGGTATCATTCTGACTCACCCGTACTATGTTTCCGATTCTCCCAACATTAAAAAATGTTCAGGAGGTTGACACATTTTCCGATATGTTGTAAGAAATTAGCATTATGCGATTATTGCATATAGGAAATTATGTCTCTTTTAGGCACATGGAATGTTATGACTTTCAGGTTGAGTATCAATGAGTCGAACTGATACCAAACGCTCATTTGTCAATTCACTTGTCCCAAGAAAATATGAAGGGACATATGACCACAAACCATCGTAACTACGCCAATAGTTTACGAAATTTAAAAAATTATAACTTCAAATTAGCACGTTGATAAACCTTGATTAGTGTACTAAGTTTCAAATCTTTTCCTTCAGGGATTTTGGAGAAAACAAATCTCAGAGGGGTTGCATTTTAGGACATACCTTGATAGCAACTTTTCACCTCGAAATGAGGTGAGGAATCTGTAGTCGGAGTTTGTCGGTCTTATTCTCACTCACCTTGTATATATATACATGATCGGGGAACCTGTTAATCTACACAATATATGCAATGCAGAGATAATCAAAAAACTTTTTGCTTCTATTTCTTGAGCATACGAATCCTGAAAGGAGATATCCATATTGGAAATTAGATCAAGTAGTACTTCAATTGGACCACACTTGTCCCAGTATATATATATATATATATATATATATATATATATATATATATATATTTATATATATATATATATACATATATATATTGTTGGTGATTTCTTGAACCTGAGGGTATATTTTTGGCTTGTTTTTCTTGGGTTTTAGGTTCGTGGATCTGACTTTCATAAATTAATTACAACTTTGTTCTGGTATAACATCTGTAATTCAGTTTCTACGTTTCGACGGGTGGATCCTTGTCTTCATCAGGATTAAAAACATTACAACTGGTTATTAAAAATGTTAATGCCCTACCTTCAAACATAGTATTCGTTTTTCTATATATATATATATATATATATATATATATATATATTCATTCCCAGCTAATGCTTTTCAGCAATATATCATTTATCACAGGGCTATTTAGCTTGCCAAGAAAAATGTTGTCATTTACCCTCGGACTCATTTGTTTGTGCATCAACTATACTTTCCATAAGTGGAAATGGACGTGTGATTAGAGTTCAGCAATTGATTATCTGCTTGCGCATATGCTTCGAACTATAATTGGCGTATGCTTTATTTATGGGTTGTGGTTTGGAAGGGGTGGAAATATAAGATAATCGTAGAAATTTGCACAAAATAATATTTTTAACTTTTGCCTTTATCAGGAATTTTTTCTTTAAAATGGAATAACTTTTTCAAACATAGTCTCAAACTTAATAAAAATATGTGTCGAAATGGAATCTCATCAATAAATTAGAGAAAAGTAAATATTTGATATGTTCAATGAAATAATGAACGAATTTGAAAAAACAAATGCAACGAATGGAATGCTTTTCAAAAATATTGGTACTCATCGAAAAATGCTCAATACTAAATCGAATGTCGCATTGTTCCCGATTTCTTTCAAACTTTCCACGAAGAAATTTTTGTTTCCATTTTGTAGTAGGTGATAGTTATTTACAATATAAGTATTTTGAAGATTCTTTCCAAAAATATTTTGACAAAATTGCTAATTAGGGCAATAAATTAACCAAGATGCTGGTGAATTCTTATTACAGAAAAAGTTGCCAGCTGTTTGAATTAAGTTATATATATATATATATTGACTTGAATTGCTTTTTTTCTCTCTCAAGTTGTAGTTACTGTTTTTCAAATATACAAAACAAAATAAAAAACGGCGCTTTTCACACTGAGATGGTGAAAGGATCAGAAAACTCCTTCTGGCCTCGATCCATGAAACATCTACACTATGGACTTATTACTCAAACGATAATATTGTTAGGAATCTGGGAATCGTGTCTATTAAAATACCGAAATAATTATTGTCCGTGTGTTTACATTTCACCAAAAACAACACAATAATGCACTGTCAACCACATAAATAAGTCACTGTTAAAATACCGCACGCTACACTGCATTTCTAATCTAAATAAATCTTACAATTAACACTATACTATCCAATAATCAACCTGTCTGTTGCTCGCAAGCAATGCATTATATTGGGAGGGATTTCTAGTACTAATAAATCCCTAGAAAATTCACAAAGTTTCGAGATCCCGCAATATGACGTCACATCGTGTCTGCTATCATTGAAACAACATGCAGTGGCGTACGGTATTCGTTTCCGCGACACTAATCCCTTCAATTTAGATCAAAAGCCATCGGTTTACCATGATTCGGTTTCAATCTTTCCAGGTGAACAACCTTCATCTTGGTTCTAGCGCTGCGTAGGATTCTGTAAACCACGTGTTAATGCTCTTCTTCACCTCGTACAGTGCTTCCCAAAATGTTGTTAGTTTCGAAGATAAACCTTTCTTCCCACCTCCCCGTTCGTTGAAATAAATTCAAATTTCATGCTATCGAAAGAATACATAGTCACTTCAGATCCATCCCAAGAATGAACGTCTTCTGTCTACCAAAAAACTCTTTCCAGTATTCGTATATTCATAGTCTACCGAAGGTTAATGTGATGTCAGCTTTCCCTCGTATCGGTGTATTCTCTCCAACGACCGTTCGTAGGCCGAAATTAGATGCGCTGCGGAGCAGGGAAACTGATGCACCAGTGTCTAAAGTGCATATAACGTCTCTTTAGTTCGCCTTTCCTATGATGGTTAAACTATTGTTGGTGTTTCTGATTCTATTGATATGGATAACCCTGGGGGCTGTGTTTTTCCTAGCCAGCATGCTCCCCGACATGCTGGCTAGTTTAAATTTTCCTGGTACCTATCCGAGGACTCTCTAGATGATCCTGCCTCGCAGGTCAGTAAGAACTGGTGCAATCTGGAGCAGTTTCCTCATCATTGGTTACTAGCTTATGGATTTCGACGTCATAATTTTATACACTTTTTTCCATGATTCTAACTATAAATCTAACGGAACCCCTATACAAACTTTCATCCCCATGACACCCCTTTATACATTGAATTTCCAAAAACAGTTAAACATGTATTTCTTTATTTGTAACAAAAACCTCAAATACGAATTTTTATGACACTAACTTATAAACTATCGGTACTCCTATACATACTTTCAACCCCGATTTCACCCCATCTAGGGTTAAATTAAGAAATACCTGAAATACATTTTTAACTCTAACTTCAAAACTAATGGAATCCTCATACAAACTGTCACTTCCCCATTTCACCCCTTTAAGGGATGAATTCTCAAAAACCCTCAAACACGTATTTCTTCATTTATAACAAAGATTTCAAATACCAATTTTCATGATCCTAACTTCAAAACTAACGGTACTCCTTTACAAATTTTCAACCCCTGTTTTACCCTTCAGGGTTGAATTTTCAAAAATCCTGATATACGTATTTATTTATTTGAAAAGCAGAGCTCATATACCAATTTCCATTACTCTAACTTCAAAACTAACGGAACCCCTATTCCAACTTCCCCTCCCCTTACACCCCTTTAGGGGTTGAATTTACAAAAACACTGAAACGCTTTTTTTTATTTATAAAACCTCAAATACCAATTTTTATGACCCTATAACGGTACTCTTATACAAATATTCAACCCCCATTTTACCCCCTTGAGAATTGAATTTCAAAAAACCCTGGAAATCTAGCACCGTTGCCGCTATTTTCACATATATCCATTTTCTTCCGACTTAATTTACAAATATTGTAATTTCGAACTAAACATTTATTTTTATCACAAAGAATTATAGCTTATATTACTCACGGATAGTTTAGCTTCTTATTAGTGAAGAAATTTCAAAAATCGGTTCGGTAGTTCCAGAGATTACCCCCTACATACAAACTTCAAACTGTCTACGGTATAGGGACCATGGCGACTTTCTATCAAAAGTCGAAGGTTTCACGGAATTGTTTGATGTGGCAACCCTATCAGTATGCTTTTAAATCTTTAGTGAATCAACTTTCCTTTCCGTTCTCTTCTTCCTCTTGGCGTTCCTCTTCCTCTTGCTTTCCTATCTGTCGTCGTTCCTCCTCAATTCGATTTTTCAAGCAGCCGTATCTCTTGCTCGGCAAACTGCTGCTTGATCATTTCCATTATGGCTTCCTTATCGTCGTAAGGTTTAAAGTACTAAAATAATCACTAATATCCTCACTTCTGATACCAGTCGTTACGAATATGGAGTTCGTGTCTATTAAAATACCTAATTAATTATTGTCCGTTGGAGGCAATACTTTTGAAAGAAAAAATAATTGCAAATAATCTAGTATAGAAGAATCCCGAAGATTACACCGTACGCTATTTTACAATCCTCGGGTCCAATTGTGGTATTGTAGATTTGCAGATGGTAAAGCACATGGGCATTGAAAATTGTCTACTCTAGAAGAGAATAAAAAACATATAACAAACAAGATCATGCGGTCGAATCAACTTTGGTTGTTCAAAACTCCAAATTAAATAGTAGTAATTTCGAATTTTGAAATATGTATTATTAATGTTCCCGCAATTATTGTTTATTAATTAAAAATTTAATCCATCACATCACTAGTGTTGTAATAAAGGCCCTCTTGAAACTATTTTGTTGCAATATTCATATTACTACATAAGAGTACATGTTATTTTCAGCTTGTATACTGCATTACATAGTCTCATGATGTATTATTTAAAAAATTAGAATTTTGCTATAATCTCTAGAAATATTCATGAATATCCCGTCCAAAGCCTGTATATTGACAAAAAAAGACGAAAAATATTATACAGTGCTCGTCTAAAGTCCGTTCCCCCCCTTCTAATTTTTGAACCACCTGGTATATCGCAACAAAATTTGGAGGGCTTAAATAGGAGTCAAAAATCTACTTTTTCATGAAAAAATCACAGCTAAAAGTTTCAAAATGGTGGCTAAGCGCCATCTTCAATAATTTTTTTAAATAGAACACCCCGTATATTATTCCATTTCGAAATCTGCTCATAATTCTCAACAGTTTTCTCCGATACACTTCACTCTTAAATTCAATTGTTTTCGAAATGTTAACGTTTGAAAAGTGACATTTCGGTCATTTCAAACCCAACCAAAAACACTAATGTCGCGTTCAATCAAGTTTGCATTGGAAAAAATCGTTGAGGCGGTAACATCTTGTTTACTGTCAAACTGAACTGCTAACTGTCAAAAAGTCCGTTGAGCGCCTAAATCCTTTTATGAAAAGTGTGATCATGGCTCGTAGTTCAGACGATAAATTTGAAGCAATTTTGATATTATGAGAAGCTGGAAGAAATTATCATCTAGCAGTTCGTATATTTAATGATAGATTTCCCGAAAATCCTATTTCGAGGTCATATTTGCGCAAACTTTTAAATAAGCTCCAAGCAACTGGTACGCTGAAAGATGCTCCAAGATCAGGAAGAGCGCCTCTTTCAGAAGAAAAAATATAGAAATTGTTGCTGAAATGGCAATCAATCCGACTCAGTCGACTTCTGCAGTTGCTGAATCCTGTGGAGTAAGTTCAAAAAGTGTCCAAAGAGTCCTAAAAAAAGAAAAGTTTCATCCCTATAAAATGAAAATCCTACATGCTCATGTTTGGGCGGGATTTTGGGCAATCGCGTTGTTGGACCGATTTCCATCAGAGGCAATCTTACAGGAGTTCTTTACAGAAATCTTTTAGAAATTGAAATTGAACCTCGAATAAGACAAATTGTATTAAACAATCAGGAAGAGTTTGAAAATCGTGAAATCATATTTCAGCAGGATGGGGCACCTCCCCATTTCGATCGCATGGCCAGAGAGTTCCTCGATACAAACTTTCCTGGGCGATGGATAGGTCGCAGGGGAAGTACAGAATGGCCACCAAGATCTTACACCTCTAGATTTTTTCCTTTGGGGTATCTGAAGTCAAAAATCTACGCCACTGAATGCCAAACAATAGAAGAGTTGGAACGCAGAATAATAGATACATGTGAAGAAATAGATAAACAGACTCTCATCAACGTGAGAGAAGCTATTTATAATAGGGCACTTTTTTGTCAAGATTTAGGAGGGGGGCACATTGAACAGTTGATGAAATAATTGTTGGGGTTAAACAAAAAATAAATTATAATTTTTTAGCTAACTAATTTGTTTTGATTTTGAATTTACAGAACACATTCGTAGGCTTCGAGATTTTCCGGTAAGCGGTACTGTTTATCCTTAATAAACTCTCTTTACGCCTCTTATTAGTCGAATTCATTAAGAGATTTAACTACAAATTAATAACAACGTTTAGTTAGCAAAATGTTTTACCGGAAGTGACCAAAATCCATACTTCATTTTAAACCGGAATTAAAGTTAATATTTCGAAAACAATTGAATTTAGGAGTAAAGTGTATTAGAGCAAACTGTTGAGAATTATGAGCAGATTTCGAAAATGGAATAATAGACGGAATGTTCTATTTAAAAAAATTATTGAAGATGGCGCTCAGCCGCCATTTTAAAACTTTTAGCTAATAACTTTACTATTGATTTGTTCTGATTTACCATGTGGATCAAAATTTAGGTTTGGAGCACTGTATGAATATAAGAATCAATCTATACCACGAATCCAATTACCTCTAATGATTAGTAGAACTTCTTCGATTGTGAAACTGCAGTAAGGTTTTATTTAATGAAAGGTATTTCTGGTGAGTGAAAAAATGTGATAAAAATATATATCTGAGAGCTATTTTTGTTTGAGATTTCCACGTCTAAAACAGTGTTTCCAAATTTTCAATAAGATTTCAAATTTTTCATATCAAATAAGTAAAAAGACAAAAGTTTCCTGAAATCCTTAATTTGACGTTTGAAATATCGATCTTAATAATTCAATTTTAAACTGGTTTTTCCCGTTTTTCTAGAACCTTGGGATCCTGACAAAAATAAACCAATCCAAATATTGCTGTTTCCCTCGAACCTTAGAAAACCGTGCTCGTAATAAAAAAACTGCATTCTTGAATTGTTAACGATATAAAAAAGGACTTCATCTGTATACGTTTATCCTAAACTCAAGTTTGATTTTTGTAAACGTTGATATCTTGCATTTGTTTGAAAAATTGGTACCACTCAAAACTATTCTGAATTAATATTCATCCAGACATAGGTAGATTTTTTTGTGACTTACATAAAGTACAAACCATGATTTGCGTACGAACCCGCCATTTTATTACCTGCAATAAGCCTAATTTATTGTTTGAATAATAACCTACAGGACACTTTAACCTATACAGAGACAAGTATCTGATATATTTATTTGCTTCTTTCGTATGCCATTGTATGTTAAATATGTATCATTTCAAAATGAATTAAAAACGGATATGAAGTTATTCGTTGAATTGCAAATGTAAATTTACATCCAAATTTTCTGCATGAATAAATTTTTCAATAAGGACACAAAACACAAAACTGCTAGGTGGATAAAAGTGTTATACATTATGAGCCAAGTTGAAAAATTCGATAATATATTTGGCCGACAAATGGCATCCGTTTTTCTATATTTTATTTTTCGTATTATGCAAGGAACATGTTAAAAGTTAAATATCCCACCAGTTCATCTGTGTTACGCAGTATTTCTCATCAGAAACGAATTTTCTGAGTGATGAGTGACCTCAATAATAGAGGACTTGCAAAAAATATTAATGACTAATTATAAAAACCTTGTAAAAATGGTGAATAATTACAAATGGATTTAGTGTATATCAAAATAATACCGATAGGAAAGTTTTTGTTTCGAATGACGCTGAGTTGTCGTATTAGTTGTTGAGGTGTAAATGATTAAATGGCCTCTTGGTAAAGTTCAAATTCAATATAAAGTAATGATGAATGGAATAAATAGTAATTCCAAACGACATTCAGGATTAACATTTTAGAATAGAAACTTCTGCATGAGACCATCAAGGCAAAAAGTGAGGAGATATCTCCAATACCGTTCATTTCGGTATCATATTTCCGAATCCATTATTAATAATAAATTAATAAGTCCCCCATTTCTGAAACATATTTCAATCACTTCTTGACATTGGTACAGAGTAATCAAAGTACAGTGTGAACCCGCAGATAACGCCAAATAAGGAAAAGATAGTTAACATCTTCAGTTTAAAAAAACGTTTGTTCCCTTCATATTTCTTACAACCTAGCAAACCATTCCTATAATAAAATCATAGGCCCCTATCGTATAGACATCCAAGCTCTCATATAATTCTCATTAAAAAAACATGTACTATATGTGAGCTCCTAATGTTTCTTTTTTGGAATTAAAACCGTAAAAAATATTAATAGTGAGCTGCCAGAAGTTTTTACCTATGACAAGTGTATTAACTTATATTTAAATCATTTAATCGCGTATACATCTGTATTTTACTTTATGTTTGTTGGGTGCAAATCTCGGCTTTGAAATTATGGTTTACATAACAATAAATAACTTATTTATACAAGTTTTATAAAATAAAATTCCAGAATGGCGAATGAGTTTTTTTATTTACTATCCTCTCAAAAAAAGAAATCCCTAAGATGTGGTTTCACGGCGCATTGCTAATTTTAAGTTCAACTACAGGAAAACTCAGAAAAACAGAGCATCACCTGGAAGGAATCAACGTGCTCCTCACGATTCTCAAATCTGGTGTTTTTGGACTGATTTCTAATTTTTTGCGAAAATTCAAGAATCCAAGATGGCAGAAACGAGTATTGTGATTTATTATCATAAAATATTTAAAAGTGGTATTTAGGAGATTTTGAGTCGTAGATTACGATTGATTTGGCAAATTTCTACAATTCAAGATATGGATTCTACACAGTCAAATTTCAAACTCTCGTTTTTAAAACAATATTTTATCCCCCTTTGGGGTACTCCACATGTGATTCTTCGACTCGAAGAGACCAAATTTTCATGAAGCAATGTTATTTGAGAGCGATTACTCAAGTAGTTCCTGAAGAACTCAACAACGCCTTCGCTGATACCAAACAATTCCATCTTTTTACACAGGAGTTCAAAGTATTAAAGGCCTCACTGTAGTCCAACAGGACCAACACACTATTTAATTTAGAATCTTGTGCTCTGAATAGGTCATCTGTTACATGAGCATTTGTTGTGCTTCGCTCCCCACAAAAACCGGATTGTGAGATGGATAATATATTCTAGTTTTCTACATATTGTTTCAATTGAATTGATTTTAGATAATGTTGGCAATAAACTTTTCGGCCTAAAGTGTGAAGTTTCGGTGGGACAATTATTTTTTGGAACCGGAGTTATGTGAGAATGTTTTTAGGCATCAGATAATACACTATTCATCAAACAAAAATTAATTATATGTCAGCATTTCACTCAGGTAAGAAAATCATTTTCAAACTGATATCATCACTTTCCTGTCGCATTAGATCTGATGGAATTGACAATTTTTTCAACTTCCTTGACATTACTTAGTTGAAAATAGAATTGCTCATTTTCACTGACATCATAAAAATTTTATTTGTTAAACAAATCAAAATCAACGCCAGCATTCATAAGATTATGAGATAATTTTATCATCATTATTCCATTACTGTTACCAACAATCATTTGGTAAATAATAGGATATAGAGACTAGCCATTTCGTGGTACTGACGTATTTTTGCCTCGTAGCGTGTAATATGTTTCAACTATATTAATAGACGATTACGGAATGCTTTCTCTCTTTCACATGCATGGTCGACATTAGTTTTTCCTTCATACAAAATTATGTATATTTTGAAAATAGTACCTCTTAATACCAACCTGTCAATATGCCTTCACATTCGTTCGAAGATATGGCCTTTCTGAAATAAAGACAAAACTATGTCTATGTCTAGTAACTCCATTCATACTCCATGATAATATATTTTTGGTGTTACGAATTTTCATATCCTGAATACGAATCCGAAATCAAAGCATGGCGCTCTCATACCCTTTCGAAGTTAAAGCCCTTCAAATGTCAAAGAAGGGCCATGCACCATTTTCTCATATCAAAATTCCTCCTTCTTTATATCACACACTCATTGGCTCATTTTCAGCACAATTTGGTACAAATATCTGCCTGTTCTCATTTAACAGTTGCAAATAACCAAACCATTCACATCCATTTTACAAGCTTTTATTTAGTTTCACTTGTTAGTTCGTTCGTTCGATAGGGTCAAATCTTGCAATTGAATTTTGAACGACTTCTATTGGTCCGACTAATTTGAAATTTGACAGATATACATACTTTGAGTGACAATGCATTATGGAACTTTTGTTAGAGAAAAAATTAAATGGCAGCTCCAAGATGGCGGACGAGATTTGTAATTATGGTCCGATTATATTCAAAATTGGTATGTGGGGGTTTTGGGGTCGGAGATTATGAATTCATTGTCGAAATTTGTAAATTTAGGATGGCGGCTCCAATATGGCGGACTAGTTCTGTGATTATGGTCCGATTCGAATCGAAATTGATATGTGGGGGTTTTCACAAAAATGAGTAACTAGTCTCGTGTCACCGTATTATAAATAATTAATAAAAAAAACCTTTATGAAAACAAGCTTTTATTCAACTACCGTAAAAAGTACAAAATAATTGGATGTGTGACGAAGGTTATTCCGTGAGTTCTAGATTCAAGAGTTTGTCGCGCAAAGTTTTCATTTCGAATACAGATGCGACAAGCTTTTGAATCTAGAACTCACGGAATAACCTACGTCACACATCCAAAGCCATTATTGTGTACTTTTCAGGGTATTTGAATGAAAGCTTGTTTTAAAAACAGGTTTTTTTTATTAATTATTTTATTTCGTGCTTTTTAGTAAGTACCCCTAACACCCACATACCAATTTTGAATCGAATCGGACCATAATTACAAAACTCGTTCGCCATCTTGGAGCCGCCATCTTAAATTTGTGAATTTTGACGAAAAATTCATAATTTCCGTCCCCGAAACCCCCCACATACCAATTTTGAATAGAATCGGACCATAATCACAGAAATCGTCGGACATCTTGGAGCCGCCATTCTGATTTTATGAATTTTGTCAGAAAATTCATAATCTTCGACCCTGCAAACCCCCACATACCAATTTTGAATCGAATCGGACCATAAACACAAATCTCGTCCGCCATCTTAGAGCCGCCATTTTGTTTTTTTTCTCTAACGAATGCATAATGCATTGTCACGGGAACTATGAACACCTGCCAAATTTTACGTTAATCGAACAACTAGAATTGGCTCAAATTTAATTTGCGAAATTTGATGACAAACATCGGGACAGGTGAAACTACATAAAAGCTTGTAAAAAGTTATTAACGGTTTGTTGTATATACATTTACTACAAAGTATTTTGCTTGCCAAAAAAAAATATATACTCATATACACAAAATTATGATCAACATTGCTATAGAACCAGACATGATAGTTTGCTGCAGATTCCTATACACAGAACATTATTATATGAAAGAAGTCCCTAATACAGTGGTATACATCTTCATGTATCTATAAGTGTTCATGACCCCTATCAGTCTTTATTGTTTCTGTAACCAGACTTATTTCTTTGACATGTCCAATACTATCTAGTATGGTCTTAATAAATATATTACTATTATTATTTTACCTTCCACAATCTGGAAATGAAAATAAAATTCTCGAAATACTCTTTACAAGGGTAGAGGTCTGCATGAATTATTTTGCCCCGATAAGTTACTGCGTTCACCAAATGACTATCCTTGAGGAATTGTCGCACGAGATGTTTGTATTTTTAACCGACGAAACCAAAAAGAAGGAGGTTCTCTATTCGACCCGTATATTTTATGTTTATCCATCATATTTTTTTATGTATGATCACGCATAACTTTTTACTGAGGCGTCCGATTCCGATAATTCTTTTTTCAGTGTACAGGGTGTACTTCGACTTTGGTCCCATTTGAATTTAAAAGATAAAATCCACCCCTAAGGGTAGCGAAATGAAGGATATTGATCACTCACCCTCTGAATTCTGGTCCGTTAACCGATTCTATCAGGCATAACTTTGTACTGGGTTCTTCGATTTGGATGATTATTTTTTTAATAGATAGGGTATACCTTATATTTGGATTGCGAAAGGAATTAGCCACCCTTACGGGTAGAAAAATAGGGGATAATTGATTTTTCACTAGTGAACATTAGCACCCACATACGTAGTTGACAATGACAGATCGCTACTGACATTATTCTTGTTCCGTCAAAATCAGTATATTTTATGAGAGGATGGAATGATATACAAACTAATGAAATAAACTAACCAGAACAACGAAAATAATTTATATTACAACAAATAGTAAAAGTAGATAATCATATTATTTAACTGGTAATAGTTGAAGTAAGGTGGGTAAGTAAGTATTTTGGAAGTAATAAAAAAACAAGTAGATAGTAATTGGTAGATTTTAGCCACAAAAAATTAAAAAATAAAAACTTTTTAACAAAAAATTAAACCGACGAAATACGGAACTAAACTGTAAAGCAAAAAATAAAATAAACCTTTTCAGTCTAAATGATAATTGAGCTCCTAAACTAATGTAAGTAACTGATTTTGAGTAAAAGCTTGGATGGGTATCGTAAGTTATTCTGTTCTTATATCTGGGTGTTTTGAAAACAGATCAACAAAAATTTAGTTGCTAGAATATCAACTCTTAGGTAAATTTAAACCAAATTGTATTCAATGTGGATTTACTCACTCGCATCATTGTATCGGTGTATCTTTTGAAATATTCAGAGAGTCTGATATATAAGAGCAGCGACCTCCTCCGAATATTGGTCATAAATCACAAAATGAATCACAAATTTAAAAACTAAAAAACACGCTTTAATAGAAAACTAAACTAAAAAGTAGAAAATAATTTTAAATGCGTTTGAAATAAGAATACAGTGATTAACAAAAATTTTATTTCATCGTAAAAAAGCGTGGGGTGCTTGATGTCAATTGTTGTTAATATTTCATAGACAGATATTGGTAAAAGTAGAATCATGAAAATATCTTGAAAAGCACCCCACGCTTTTTTACGATGGAATAAATTTGTTGTTAATCACTGTATTCTTATTTCAAACTCATTTGAAATTATGTTCTACTTTTTAGTTTCGTTTTCTATTAAAGCGTGTTTTTTAGTTTTTCAAACAATTATTATTATTATTTAATTTTTTTAACTATTATTCTCCAATTTTGAATAGAATCGGACCATAATCACAAAACTCGTCCGCCATTTTGGAGCCGCCATCTTGAATCCTTCAATTATGACAAAAAATCATAATCTCCGACCCCAAAACCCCACATACCAATTTTGAATAGAATTGGACCATAATCATAAAACTCGTCCGCCATTGTGGAGCCGCCATCTAGAATTTTTCAATTTTTACAAAAGAATCATAATATTGGACCCCAATAACCTCCACATACCAATTTTGAATAGAGTCGGGCCATTATTACAAAACTCGTCCGCCATTTTGGAGCCGCCATCTTGAATTTTTCAATTTTGACAAAAGAATCATAATCTCTGACCCCAAAACACTCCAGATACCAATTTTGAAGCGAATCGGACCATAATCACAAAACTAGTCCGCCATATTGGAGCCGCCATTTTGTTTTTTTTTTCAAACAAAAATTTCTTAATGCATTGTAACCGGAATTATGTACACCTGCCAAATTTCAAATCATTCGTACGTCTAGAAGTGGGTCAAAATCGCGCCCAAAGGAGTCGGTTACAAACAAACAAACATAAATACTAATAATTAGAACCCACCTATTTAGATTTTTCTGATACATCGAAAATTTTCCTTGGTTTCGTTTGCTAGACAATTATTTTTAATATTAGTTTTTTGTGAAATAATTTAGGCAGATCATTTTCAAACGGTACTAAAACTAAACGCATTAAAGAATCGGAAAAAATTTACTAATTTGTCTTTGATGAAGAGATAATTGACATTTTTTAATTCCAGTTGTAGAAAAAACCCCCAAATAAAAGAAAGTAATATTTATTCGATACCTCTCGTCAGGATTATATAACATTTTTTGCATTTTTTGGAATACCAAACTTTATAAAATTTCCCTCCTATTTTTTTTCCAATATAAATATCATTGGACTCAAATATTTAGTGAAACTTTTTTTTTAGTTCTTTATCCCATTAGCTTTTATTTGATGCATACAAGCTGGGCTGAAAGAATATTTATTCGGTATTCCCTATACACTAACAACAACAAAACATTGTGGAGAGGTAGAGGGAAGACAGTTTTTTTAGGGTTTTTTTTCGAACATTTTTTTTGTGCGTTTAAAATTCACGAATGACTTCTACGTCAAACTAGTTTTCATTTGATACAAATCATTTCAAAAAAACATGTTTTATGGCCAATTTTCAAAAAGAAACATTCAAAAACTACATATTTCCTAGTTTGAATGGTTTAGATTTTAGAAGGCAGTCAAACAAGCAGATGCCAGGGTGAGACAATTAGTGTTCCGTTTTTAAATAGTCGATACAAAACACTAAACGTATTCCAAAAGAAGCTTATTTTATTTGAAATGTTAAGATTTTTTCGCGCATTTTGTGTGAATCTATATTTTTTATCAAATCAAAATGTAATTGCCACCTTTTTCTTGTTAACGATATTGCTACTCAACATTCAGTTCTATACTTTATAAATATTATTTCGATATCTGGTGATTTCTTTCTCGTTACTCAGTACGCAAGTGAAAGAAGCAGTACATATTTTCTCATTTATTGGCAGTTCAAATAAGATTGAGTGATTTTCACCACAAAACTTGGAACTAGATTATTATTATCGACTCTTACAGAACAGGAAATATATCCGAGATTTTTATTACATTCATGACACCCTGTGCAGTTCTCTATTCTCCCAAAACTGTTTTTGCGAATCTAAAGTACTTAATATCATCAGAAATATAGAAATGCCAAAACCATAACAGATATTCAATTTCATATTTTGTGCAACTTTGATTCGGAGGACCAGATTAAAATGAAAAGCCGGATGCATCGAGTATACAATAACATTATTTTTGCTGTAACTGTACTGACGCACACGCATAGCAGAAGAACGCATATAAAACCAATTAGACTACCAAAAGTTGTCCTAGTCAAGTCTAGGATAGACAAACAGAAAGAGACGGCAAGCCTAGATTAGATAAAGAGAGAAATTTGGCCCTTCTGCTTCGTTGGCTATCAACAGTGTTGTCGGATCTGGAAAATGTATTTTCTGAAACTTGATCTATATTATGAGATACCAAACGTTCGACAGGTGAAAGGTTGATAGTACACAATATTTTTTCATTGTATTTTTATAACGTGAACTAACTTATGCCCGCGGCTTTGCACTCGTGGATTTCGAGAAAGTCATTCGCTGCAAGAAAATTGCAAAATACAAGTGTGGCGCCACGCTAACATTAGTGCAGATAGAATTTTAGGAAAATGTCTTCCACCACGTTTGTTGTTCCTTATAGCTGATTTTAGGTAAAGAATCGGTTGAAAGCGCTATGATTATGACTTCTTTATGTATTTATGTCTTCAACCTGTTGAACAAAATGTCTTCACATTCCAATTCACGACTTCCAAATTACCTAGTTTTTTTTCCAATACTGGAGAATCTGACGAAAATATGACATAAAATTCAACTTCGCTAAATTCAGCGCTGACCTAGTCGAAAGTTAAATGACGTCAATTTTGCTAACCGTAATTATTGTTGGGGTAATGTATACTTAATGTATCGACACACCCTTTTTCTAGTTTCAAGTTGAAACTTTGCAAGAAAACAGTACACTGAAAAATTAACGATTTTAAGGATAACAATTATTCAAATATCCAAGGGGTAGTTTTAACCTTTTGGGATTAAAATTTTCAAAAATAATTTTTTTGGAAGTACTTTTACCTGGAATGCAAAATTTAATTCTCCTATTACCGATACCACTCAAGATATAACCTGTTTTTTGATAGGGGTACTTTTTACTGCCTGGGGTTCAACATTGAGAAATGAAAAATTTCTTCTATGGCAAAAAATAAAATTGACGTGTTTTGATGTTTTTTTTTTTCAATTAAAGGGGGTAAATTTCACCGTCTGGGGAACAAAATTCTGACAAAAATGTATTTTCAAGCAAAAATAAAATTGACGTATTTCGCCATTAATTAAAACTTTCATAGTTAAACATGATTCAAATATTCAGGGGGTAATTTTAAGTCCTTGGGATTTCAATTATGGAAAACCTTCCTCAATACATACCTTCTCCTGGAATGTAACCTTCATGCAATATTTCATACTCCTATTACCAATACCTACCTTTCGAGATAAAACCTACTCCATAATACCGGCTGATGTGTGAAATTTAAACATGAAAAAAACTATTCCCAAGCAAAAAAAATACGTATTTTGCCGTTTTTTATGTTGAATTAACAGTTTCTTAGATACAAATTTGTCAATATTCAGGGGGTAGTTTCAAAGCCTTAGGATACTACTTTTGAAAAATTCCTTCTTAGTGGGTCTCTTCAACATAAATTGAAACTACTGACCAAATTTCATATTCATAGGTTCGGCGGTTTTGGGTGGGCGATGATTTCAATTCAGATGAAAACAGCCCTATTTCCACATATGATTGTTTCGTCAATATTTTTATTCTATTTTTTGTTTTGTTTCTGATGTTTCTGTTAGATTGATTGTCAGTACAACCTTCTAAAATGGGAATCGTTCATAATATAAAGAATGACCACTCAAAAAAACTTTAGTAATAAAAATCATACTTCGTTTTCAATTGCGGGCAAGATGGGTCAATTTTGTTAATCCTGTTTCATGGGGCATCAAATTATAACTAGTACGATTTTTTTTTTTTATGTTCTGGTTCCCACGAAAAGGAATATCCTGTAATGTTCAGAGAACATCGTGGGAACCAAGGGAAAGAAGATAGGAGTTGGTGTTCTTCTTAAATTTCTGGAGGTTGTATGCCTCGGGGAACACCTCCCTAGGCAATGAGTTCCAAAGCCTCGCTGTTCGTTGGATGAACGAGTCTTTGGAAAGTGATGTTCTGCAGGTCTCCAAAGTGACCACGAAGGGGTGTGATGACTGAACTTGACGGGTTAGTCTCGAAGAGACTGCCAAAGCAGGAACGATTGTTGATATTTCAGAAGAGCATCGCCCATGAAAATATCTATAAAATAGAGACAAATCGCCAACTTTTCTACGGTGTTCCAGACAAGTGAGCGAGTTTGTAAGCGAGGCATCACCGACGAGACGAATTGCCCTTTTGGACAGAATCAATAGCCTCAGGATATGTTTAGGTGCCGCGCTCCAAATATGGGAACAGTATTCCAGGTCAGGTTGGATCTGTGCCTTATAGATCATAAGCAGCTGAGTGGGGGTGAAATAGCTCTTGGCACGAAACAAAAAACCAAGTTTTTGGGATGCACTTTTGGCAATGGACCTCACGTGATTTTCCCAGGAAAGGTTATTGCTGATAGTAATACCAAGCATCGATATGGATGACTTCAGTGGTATGGTTACTCCTGACAAAGTTATGTTAGGCACAGTGAGATCGGCTTTCTTAGAGAAAAGACATGCTTGTGTTTTGTTTGCATTGAATTCTACCAAGTTATTAGATCCCCACTCGAGAATTGTTGCTAAGTCCATATTTATATTATTAACATTTCTTCCTCGTTCATTTCTGGTTTCACGGGCTGATATAGGGGCCCTGGAAGAGAAAGCGGTATGGAGGGTACTATCATCGGCAAAGCTGTGTACTGGACATGAAGTTGCTTTCAACAGGTCGTTGATGTGAAGTAGAAATAGTGTTGGTGCGAGAATAGATCCTTGCGGAACACCAGCATTTATGAGTAGAGTGTCAGATGAAACTCCATCGACCACTACTGTTTGAGAGAAAACTAGCAAGCAGAGAACACAGCTGAGGGGGCAAGCCATAAGACGGAAGCTTGGCGAGGAGTCCCTGGTGCCAAACTCGATCGAACGCCTTGGAGATATCTAATGCCACAGCTAAAGTTTCGCCATACTTTTCAATAGATAGCTGCCATATATGTGAGACGTAAGCGAGCAGGTCACCAGTTGATCTCTGATGGCGGAAGCCATATTGCCTATCGTTGACAATTCCTCCTGAGTCTTCCAGATATTTCACGATGCCGAATTCAATATATTTATATGCCAAAAAACACAAAAAGGCAAAACATTGTTTTTTCAACACTCTATCTGAAGCATAATATTGATATTTATACACAATTCATACAGTTTTGCGTCTCTGAAAAATAGTGGGATTAATGGAGTCAGCAGAAAATTTTGAACCAAGCTAGCGATATAGCAAATTAATTTTGGAATGATTTATATTTTAGAATAGTGAACACAAAAAAAAACAATAAGACGAAAGACTCAAGAAACTAGAAACATTGTTTGCTGATTTAATATATCTATGTATACATATATACATAAAAACATGCCTTGTCTGAATCACTTACGATCAACGCAACGCCCGGACCAAACCACTGGACCTAAAGAGCAGAAATTTTGATAGTGTATTCCTCTGATGACGTAGGTAACCACAGTTTCTTTGATACTCCACTCCTAAAGAGGTGAAAATGGCGGTAAAAAGGGGTGAAAGTGAAAGTACTGTTAGTTTTGAAGTTAGTCATAGAAATTGATATTTGGCTTTTTTTCAAAGAAAGAAACAAGTATTTCAGGGTTTTTGAAAATTCAACCCTATAGCGGTTGAAATGGGGGTTGAAAGTGTATAGTAGTACCTACCGCTAGTTTTTTTTAAGTTGGGTTTATAAAAATTGGCATTTGAGGTCTTTGTTACAATTAAAGAAATACGTGTTTCGGTGTTTTTGGAAATTCTATCCCTAATGGGGTGAAATGGGAGGTTAAATGGGGATTTGAAGTTTTTATGGGAATTCCGTTAGTTTTTGAGTTAGGGTCCTAGAAATTGGTATTTAAGTTATTTGTTACAAATAAAGAAATACGTGTTCAGTGTTTATAGAAATTCAACCCATGGTGATTTTTTATGGGGGTTCCCTTGGTTTTTAAGTTAGGGTCATAAAAACGATTAAACGCGTCATTTTTTCATTAAAGATCATTTCCCCTAGGTTTTTTGACAAGAACTTTAGAAAGACAAAATCTAAAGTGCATAGGATAATTTGTATGGAAATATGAACAGGATGTTCATAAAATCAGATGTGGATTCATCTGCAATTGAAAGATAAACTTCGGTCACTATCTTCCATCGTTCAAAATAACCTCTTGTGGGGTATTCATGTTGAAAAATATTTCTATTTAATATTCAATTGAGAATGCTTTCCTTTTCAACATGCATAGGAAAATTATTTCAGTAAAATTATATTTTTATGGATTTGGAAAATTATATGAATTTTCCATGTTTACGAAAGAAAAATAGAGGGTTGTGCATGAGTGAATCAAGGAGTGCCACTGAAGATTGGCTAAAATCCTTCTTCAACTCTTTCAGTGAGTGAACACGCTTTTCAAACTATTTTTTCATGAATTGTGAAGTTCCCAATGTAACATCTGCGTCTGTTCAAAAACATCCAAAAAAGACAAAATGTGAATGAAAAATCCTTTTGTATTTAAATGAATTGAATATAATTGATTACCACATACAAAAGAGTTCCTCCAATTTTTACACGCTTTATATTAGCTTCACTTGTATGTTTGTTTGTTTGTTTGTAACCGACTCCTTTGGGCGCGATTTTGACCCACTTCCAGACGTCCGAATGATTTGAAATTTGGCAGGTGTACATAATTCCGGTGACAATGCATTAAGAAATTTTTGTGTGAACAAAAAACAAAATGGCGGCTCCAATATGGCGTACGAGTTTTGTGATTATGGTCCGATTTGCTTCAAAATTGGTATCCAAGGGTTGTTGTGGTCGGAGATTATGATTTTTTTGTCAAAAGTGAAAAATTCAAGATGGCGGCTCCAAAATGGTGGACGAGTTTTGTGATTATGGTCTGATTCTATTCAAAATTGGTATGTGATGGTTTTTGGTCGGAGATTATGATTTTTTTGTCAAAAGTGAAAAATTCAAGATGGCGGCTCCAAAATGGCGGACGATTTTGTGATTATGGTCTGATTCTATTCAAAATTGGTATGTGGGGGTTTTGGGGTCGAATATTATGAGTTTTTAGTGAAAATTGGAAAATTCAAGATGGCGGCTTTAAAATGGCGGCCGAGTTTTGTGATTATGGTCCGATTCTATTCAAAATTGGTATGTAGGGGTTTTTGGGGTCGAATATTATGATTTCTTTGTGAAAATTGAAAAATTCAATATGGCGGCTTTAAAATGGCGGCCGAGTTTTGTGGTTATGTTCTGATTCTATTCAAAATTGGTATGTGGGGGTTTTTGGGGTCGGAGATTATGATTACCTAATTTGATAAGATCATTCCATTTTTTTATTTTCGAAAAAATAATAAAAATAATAGTTTAAAAAAAACGAAAAAAACACGCTTTTATAAATAAACCACACTAAAAAGTAGGAAATAAATAATAGTTTGAAAAAACTAAAAAACACGCTTTTATAGAAAACCAGACTAAAAAAATAGAAAATAAGAAAATAAATTATTTTATTTTAAAAAAAGCGTGGGGTGCATGGTATCAATAATTATTCAGTACATTGCACACCAAGGCGATACCATGCACGCCACGCTTTTTTTAAATGAAATAATTTTTTTTCTTATTTTATATTTTTTCAGTCTGGTTTTCTATAAAAGCGTGTTTTTTCAAACTATTATTTATTTAATTTGATTTTTCACACAGAAGTAGAAAGCCAAAAATATCCTTCAAATTATTTCTTAACGGCAATGTGATTTTTTCTGAATGATATTCATGATAATATACTACATACAACTACATTTTATATACATTAAATCATGGTCGAACAAAGAAGAAAGGAAAACCGTTCCATGCACAATTTATCGTCATTGGAGGATGGCAACAAAATATTTTGGAATTGTCAATACTAATGGCAGGAAAACCTTCAAATTATTAGAAATTTTGTTTCTTAGGAATACTGAAAGAACGTTTTTGAACTGCCGAATGAATTTGCAAAGGTAGTCATCGAATTCATCAATCCTAGTGAAAAGTTATACGTGAGGCAATATAAAAAGTAACAACAAAAATATACGCAGTATGTTGAATCTCATTTTCAAAGTTCATCAACTGAGATACAATAATCAATTCGAGTGCTTATAAAATTATATCAAAATCATTCATATTGAGTATAATTTTATTTCCTGTATTCCATATTCGAATTGTTATTGTTCATCATTAGATATTCAGTTTTTTCATCAGAAGAATCCTTTCCAAATGACATTCTCCAGACCTCCTGAGACGGTGAACGCATGGCAACGTCGCAGCCGATACACCTTACCCCGCGACATTATTTTCTCCCACCCCGAATCGCGAGCACCCCCGCACACCCCACCTTTGCGTGTCTATCATCCCCTCTAAGAAGTTGGTGTCCCGAATAATATTTTTCAGAAATCAGCCGCACGTTTTGACGCAAACTGTTCGGTGCGTGAAAAAAGTGCGCGTCTATGCGTGTGCAATCGCATTTAGGCTATCATTTCATTAGAGTTTGGCCCGCTGCAACGTCATCGAAGCTTTCTTTCTATGCAACAGTTAGTTTTTCGGTACAGCTCGAGACGATACAAATGACTTTTGAAAATTTATCAGTGATTGCATATGTGTGATTGTTCATTTTTGCGTAAGTTATTTTTGTCATTTTTTTTTTCTGTTAATCTCTGTCAATAAAAATAGGTCATTGGAATGATGTGTTACGTCAATATTCTGTGACTTCCATCCAATACAATGCAAAAATATTGAACAGTTATTAGTATTTAAACATTTTTTTGTTATAATATCCAACCGAACAAATCCCAGTGATTTTTTGGGCTATTTATTATTATTGATATTTTAGTACCACCTTTAATTTCTATAGTTGAAAAAAAAATACTTAATAGTTTTTTTAATTAAAAATTTACGTATTGTTTATGTTCAATTATAATGTATTTTGAGCTATATCAGTTTTGAGAACTCGTAGATGAAAGAAACATTCATTTCAATTGATCAAGAATAATATTTATTGAAGCCAGCAAGTCAGCCACATCAGAAATCTCAAGTATTCTCGGTGAATTTGCTACAAGGGGATATATTGTATATGCGTATTCTGAGTGATGTTAAATTACTAAAACAAAAGTAGCAGTTGTTACCATATTTTCAAAATTTACAAATTAAAGCTCATTTTCAATGTTCCTATCGATGATGAATACGGAACACTAATATATCATCCAGAAGAATATCAGTCTGTCCGATTATCTGCCATGGCTTTCCCAAATTCAAATCGTACAAGTTGAGCAGTAAAGTTTGATGACCCAGAACAATTTTGTGAATAAAAATTAAAATATTTTATTCGTGAATGTATATTTTGGGGGAGATAAAAAGGGATATCAAAAAAAAATGGACCTGTGGATTGCCAAATGAAAGCTCGTGCTGAAGAACTCATGCAAGAGAAAGGTAGAAATGAAAATAATTACTGGACAAAAACCTCATAAAACTAATATCAAATAGTTGTTCTGATGCCCTAACTTCTGAAGTGTTGGAAGTGAATCATTACCATTTGTAAAACTCAAGGGAACTTTTTATAACGTTTTTGGAGAATAGGGGAAATAGTTAGCTACCAAATTATATATTGTGTTATTAAAAGTAAAAGTGACCTTTTGTGTGATGGCCATCCGTGCATGGTAATGGCACACCCTATTTTTTCTACAAACATAAATAAACAATCATAACTGGAGTGAAATTGTGAAATATATATTTAATTCATTTTTACTCCGTTGAAGTAAAAGTAGAATACGTAACCATGATAAAGAAGATTTAATTTGACGATATAGAAAATGTTAACTCATTTCAGAGTGAAATTATAAATTATATAAGTGTATTTTTACTCCATGGAAGTAAAAGTAGAATACGTAACTATGATAAAAATGGTTTGATTTGAAGCCATAGAAAATGTCAACTCTACTATACAAATTTAATAAGATAGATTCATAAGGTTTGAAAGAAAACTTTTTTTTTCCACTTAATAAAGTTCAAATGAATACTCTAAATGTAATATTCAGCAGACAAACATAATTCGGCAAACATTCTAAAACCTACCAAAAAAAAGTTTGATGCCATCAAATCTCCTGAAGTATCTAGCGAAAAATAAGAAATATACTTGGAAATATATCATGACGACAACATTGAAGGAATGTTATAATATCATGAAGTTCAACATTCCTGAAGAAATTGGGCAAGGGGCTGATTTATTCCCCAAAAAAATATTATTCAATACTGTCATGTGAGAAATTTAACAGAGTACGAGGATATACGGAAATTGCTTGAATATATCACTTTAGTTTACTCTATAGTTGTGAATTTTGCAATGATTTGGAACACTGGCTGTGCGAGGATCAACTCGTACTTGCCTGCTTTTATATATGTAAAGAACAAGTCCTTGACATAAAAATCATAAAATAACTTTCATGTATACAAAAATAAAATCAGTTTTATGTAAACACTGCGGCTTTTAATAGTCTCCCCCCCCCTGTGAACTTTTGAACGGTTCGACGTAGAACAACGAAAAAAAAGGTATCGAAAGAAATCACCGATACTACTTTTTGAAATGAGAGACATTGTGAGTGTCCGATAGATGGCACGGGAGGGCACATCAACTTAAAATTATCAAATAGCATGGGGGTCGAGTGGCACATCGTTGAAAAGATAACTCAAATCTCTTTTCAACAATCAATTTTTTTTTCAATTTCGTTGATATGTTTTTTCACAATATGCATTTGAAAGGTCAACTATAACAAAATTTTAAATGCATATTTAAAAAAAACATTTGACCGGAATAAAAAAAAATGGATGATTGAAAAGAGAATTGAATTATCTTTTCAACGATGTGCCCCCTGAACCCCCATGCTGTTTGAAATTTTCATCATCTATCGAGGAATCACAATGTCTTCTATTTCAAAGAGTAGTATCAGTGATATCATTCTAAATAGTTTTGGTCCCGTTGTTCTATGTCGAATCGTTCAAAAATTATCAGTGAGGGGTGAAGAGGGGGAGGCTATAAAAAGCCTCACTCGCAATTGTGATTCCGTAGAACAACCATAGTTGAAAGAAAAATTGAATTATTTTTTCAACGATGTGCAAATTGACCTCTAAGCCTTTCGAAATTTTCAAGTTAATGTGCCCCAGCGCCCTCTGTCGTGTAATTGTAATGTATGTTCTCTCAAAAAGTAGGACCGGTAATACCATTCAATAAATTTCTTGCCTCATTTTTTCACATCAAACCGTCAAAAGTTATTGATTCAGATCCGCACTTATATTTGACATTTCAAATGCCTATTGTGAAAAACGTTTGAACGAAATAAAAAAATTATATACGGTTGAAAAGAGAATTGAATTATCTTTTCAACGATATGCCTCTTGACCCCCATGCTATTTGAAATTTTCAAGTGGATGTGCCCCCCGCGCTATCTATCGAGCAATCACAATGTCTTTCATTTCAAAAAATAGTATCGGTGATATCATACAATACCTTTTTTTTATTGTTCTACGTCGAACCGTTTAAAAGTTAAGTTTACAAT
Source organism: Gonioctena quinquepunctata (assembly GCA_018342105.1). Lineage (NCBI taxonomy): Eukaryota > Metazoa > Arthropoda > Insecta > Coleoptera > Chrysomelidae > Gonioctena > Gonioctena quinquepunctata. The sequence goes on along the minus strand of JAFIRS010002666.1, from coordinate 81,128 downwards.
GATCACCTGCCAATGTTTAATACGAAAACTTATCCTTAAGTATTTTTTGTGTAAATCGTGTAATTTATTTGGAATTATGTTACCCCAAACAATAACACAAAAAAAGCATGTTTATTGTTTCTTAACATATGCATAGAGATGCCTCTTCAAAGGAATTAACATACGATCAGAATTAGATAATCTTTTAATAAGGCTCAGTAAGTTATCGCACACCCTTGAATTACGTAATGGTTGGGAAGGCTTTGCAGACAGTGAGATTTGATATCATATATATTTCATTTGCTTGTAAAGCGATAATTTTTTAGTTTCTTAGAGTGTCTGAAACAAACTTATTTTTTCAACAATTCCACATACATAACAATGATATTCGATTACTAAATTCAATAAAAAAATTATTTTGAAAAACTAACTAGATATAGTTTTACCCGACTACCCCATTTTGGTTATACTAAATGTTGAGGTTGAGTTAAAATGTGTTTTTCCATAATTTTATTACTTTATCCTCGATGGAATTTTATAAACAGTTTACAGGGAAAACAGGGAAACATTCTCAATTGAATATGTTTCCTTTTTCAACATGAATACTACCCAAGAGGTTATCTTTATCTTTCAGTCGCAGATGATTCCACATCTGATTTTATGAATACCCTATGACAGGTTTTAATGTCAAAAAACACTCATTTCAAAGTGTATCTCCAAAAGAAATGTTTCTAATTTTTTACATGTTTGCAAAGTGAGATTGGATCTAGAAAATGTGTTTCCCATTTCTTCCGGTCTACCTGATGATCGTGGAAGCGTGAAATAGATTTTCGTCGACAAAAATGTATTGAAGACCTAGTAAGCGATGCTTCTCTTGCGTCAATGTTACAAATGATTTCTGGTGTGTACTCTTTTTTGAAAAACATTCTTCTTCGTCTCATTCTTCTGTATGAGTTCTCAATTAAGACTGGAATAGAAAATCAAATAACTACTGAATAAAAATACAAATTTTCAATTCCAGATTTTTTCTTTTGAGTTAGGGTCCTTTCAGAATATATATCAGATGTAGTTCAATGTCCAGCGTGGCTTTAGCCGGAGAAGTAGTTGTTTTCTGTTAAACATTTACAAGAAATAACTTCATTTTTATTGTGGATTTTTCAATTCACAGACAAATATGTCTATTCAATATTCAATTGAGAATGTGTTCCTTTTCACCCTGTTCATATTTTCAAACAAATCAATTTACAGTTGATATTTGAAACTGTTACTCTTCTCAGGCTCATATATTAATTTCAAAGTGTCTCTCCAAAAGAAATGTTTCTAATTTTTTCCATGTTTGCAAAGTGAGATTGCATCGAGAAAATGTGTTTCCCATTTCTTCCGGTCTACCTGATGATCGTGGAAGCGTGAAATAGATTTTCGTCGACAAAAATGTATTGAAGACCTAGTAAGCGATGCTTCTCTTGCGTCAATGTTACAAATGATTTCTGGTGTGTACTCTTTTTTGGAAAACATTCTTCTTCGTCTCATTCTTCTGTAGGAGTTCTCAATTAAGACTGGAATAGAAAATCAAATAACTACTGAATAAAAACACAAATTTTCAATTCCAGATTTTTTCTTTTGAGTTAGGGTCTTTTCAGAATATATATCAGATGTAGTTCAATGTCCAGCGTGGCTTTAGCCGGGGAAGTAGTTGTTTTCTGTTAAACATTTACAAGAAATAACTTCATTTTTATTGTGGATTTTTCAATTCACAGACAAATATGTCTATTCAATATTCAATTGAGAATGTTTCCCTTTTCACCCTGTTCATATTTTCAAACAAATCAATTTACAGTTGATATTTGAAACTGTTACTCTTCTCAGGCTCATATATTAATATGATAACGTTTTATTGAAAAATAAATAACAAATTACATTTTCAAGTTAAATTGATTTGGAAAGAAAAAATATTTTGAAGAAACAAACTCTTTGTGTATACAAATTTTCAAAAATCTATAGAATTTTCAAATATCAATCAGAAAATGCTACTTTGAAACGTTATGATCATGTTTGAGCTTTGAGTATTGCAATTTTTTCAATCACATTTTGTATTTATAAATATAACGTTATTGTGCATAACAAATTATATCTTACACACAGAGGCAAAAGGGTTGGCCAAAAGCTATCTTCCACCCTTCCCAAAATGTACATGTGTTATTTAATGTACAATTTAAATGAGATGCTTTTTGTATGATAGATAATGTCCAATTAGTCTAAAGTTGTATGCAAATATTGGTATTAGTAATAATAAAGATAAAGAACGACAGCAAAATATAAATTCATAGAGAGATCATCAATTGTGATTTCTTTTTTTTTATACTATCATTCAAGTATGAAGGGGCCGAACATGAAAAACATCCTTCGAATTTTTTGGTGTATTATGGTGAGGAATATTGAAAGAATCGATCCTGAGACTCAGTAAGTGAAGATCAGATTTTCTACTGATCAAACTATGAAGGTATTTAGGAGTTTTTGTTCTTAGCAACCTATACAAAAATATCCTTGTTAAATATTGAACTCTGAATTTAACATTCAACTCTATTTAAAAGAAAATTTTTTGCTCGAGATTTCCACATCATTTTGGATTTTTTTTTCCTTTGAAATTGAGAAGTAGCAATCAAATCCATGTTCTCTCCAAAAAAATCAGTATATCAGTACATCAATGGTGATTTACAGCAGCGATTTTCTGTTTGTTTGTACATCTTTTCGAAACAAAGTTGTGGTGCTCAAAAAGCTCTATCAACATTGGTATCAACATTGTGTTTTTTAATCTTTCAATAGCTACAATTTTGAATTTAGGCCGACGTATTGACACAAAGTTATTTCGTTCGATTTGGTTGAAAAATGTGGCCTCCAGTTCGTCTATAAATTTCGTTGTATCCAATAAATATATTATATATAGATATATAATCTTTCGAAATGAAGGTATATGTTTGAGTTCTTAGGACCATGTTTGGAAAATATAAACCAACAAGTCATGTAGGAATGACACCCGCAATTAAAAGTATATCTATGAAATCTACCTAAAAATAACCATGTCTTACTATCGCTATTCGATACTATTCCCCTGTTAGTATGTAGAAGAGGGGGCAAAAAAGAACAAGAATCAGTTTTGGAACATCCCCAACTTCTAATTCAATGTATCCTCAAAATTATTCAGCTTGAAAGTTATCTCGTAGTACAACCCAAAAATGATCCAATCCCCACCCTATGCACCTTATATCAAAATCAAACCTCAATTTGCCATAATAACCAAATAAGGGATACAATAGTCACTAATAGCAGGCGGGGTAAGCGGAAACGATCCGACCAATCGGGGTAGTCGTCCCTAAACGGGACAGGGTGAATTCTCTGAAACCGTGCTAAAGCTATACATAGCAAACTTGATCGTCTGTGCGTGTGGTGGTGAGGGGTTGTGCGTATCTTGAGGTGTCTTTTTTACCGCTTTCAGTTCTTGTTGATATTTATATCTTTGTGTGGTGACTATTGGGCAATATTCGATGAAAAAGAACGTGTCTTCATTGGTGGTAGGTTTACTGAGTGAATATCTACTGTTTAAAATATTTAGAAAAATTCATACAGCTATGAGCTATCAAATGTCTTTTTTGTTTTCATTGATATGAGAATAGACATTGATTTGTGAATATGAACAGGATGTTCATAAAATCAAATGTGGAATCATCATGTAAATAAAAAATCTAAAAGTAAAAAAAACAATTTTACGTATGTTGTTCAAATTCGAGTCATATATAGAATGTGGAGGGTAGATTTCCGATATTCCTGTTTTATAACGTGTTGTCAATCATTACGAAATCAAGTGAGGAATCATCTATGACTGAAAGATAAACTTTAGTCACTATCTTCCATCGTTCAAGATGACCTTTTGGGAGGTATTCATGTTGAAAAGAGAAACATTGAATAGAAATATTTTTCTGAAAATTGAAAAAATCTACATTATACGAATCATACCTACGTTTACTTTTGAAATTGGGTAATCATCTACTTTGAAAATTGTTTTGCTGTTTTCCAAATTGAAGAGTGTAATTCTTAAAGTTTACAGTTTCACGACAATTATTTTCTGTAGTTCTTGAAAAAAACGTATATTTAAATGGTAACCTGACATACGTTATTTTTCTGTATTATCCGCTTTTCCCTAATTAGTAATTAGGATTATAACATGATGAAATAAGAAAAGGAAATGTGCTCAAGATTGCAGTGAAAACATGTTTTTGTATGTTTGATTGGGAACAATTTTGTAAATTTTAAGAAAAACTCGAAATTTCTTCAAAAAGTTTGGCTCAATATTTGATTGTAAGTTTGATACTAATTATCTCTTTCAGGTATAAATTTTATTTTCCTTTATATTTCCTGTAAAATCTGGTGTTTTCCAGTCAGCAGAAATTTCAAAACTTGTTATCTTTTTGCGATTTTATTTTTGGTGTTAATTGGATTAGATTTCAACTGTAATAATTGATAAAAAATATATACGACGTAAGTTATTATTTCCCTGTATTAGCGTATATGGTTGTTTTAAAATCGAGAAATATTCAAATTAAATTATATTTGTGTTCGTAACTGATTTAAAAATTTGGGCAAGAATAAGTATTTTGTGTTTAATCCAAATAAAGTGCAATAAATGGCAATAAAATAAAATTGATTGGAAATATTAAATCATATTAGACACATACTAAAACATTGAGTTTAATATAAGAGCTGTATTTTTCAAACCATACTTACGATTCTACTCCTTTATGAAAGTTTTGTATGTTGAAAATATTTGAATATCATCTTGAATATAAAAGATACACAATTTACTGCCGACAAATTGTCGTTGACGTGATTAACCAACCTAACATTATTTTCTTCAAGGTATAATGCAATCTATCATTTCATTTCGATGACTTATTAAAGTATTTTTTAGAAATTTTATTTGAGCCAGTATTTTTTTTAGAAATTTGAACAGAAAGACATGAAGGAATACAAAGATGACAAACTAATACAACAAAATATTAGAGTATTTAAAAAAATTTTACGTCGTGAACTCAATCTATGGGTGTTTATTCGGTAATCATATGACTTACCCAACTATATATGCAACAATTCAATATTGCTGTTTCTTTTGTTCAACAATTCCACGAGTAGACAAGAAGTCAATAAAGGGGGAAGCTATGTAGTCTAGTCAATGAATAACAGTTTAAAAAAACTAAAAAACACGCTTTTATAGAAAACCAGACTAAAAAAATAGAAAATAAGAAATAAATGTATTTTATTAAAAAAAAAGCGTGAGGTGCATGGTATCGCCTGCCCTAGGTGTGTAATGTACTATATAATTATTGACACCATGCACCCCACCCTTTTTTTAAATAAAATACATTTTTTCGTATTTTCTATTTTTTTAGTCTGGTTTTCTATAAAGGCGTGTTTTTTAGTTTTTTTAAACTATTATTTATTTCCTACTTTTTAGTGTGGTTTATTTATTAAAGCGTGTTTTTTTAGTTTTTTTTAAACTATTACTTTTATTATTTTTTTGCAAATTAAAAAATGGAATAATCTTATCAAATTAGGTAGAATAGAATTTAGAATAGAATTTATTATTTAACCACGTTACATAAAATTATGTTTGTAGCATGTCAAAGTACAAAAATTAAAATTAACAATAGTTAAAATTACAAGTAATAAAATTAGTCATTACAAATAAAATGAACAGGACAGAATTACATATATATGTAACTACAAATGTTTGAAAGTTTTGACACAAAGGTAGGTAATCATAATCTCCGACCCCAAAAACCCCCACATACCAATTTTGAATAGAATCAGACCATAATCACAAATTCGGCCGCCATTTTAAAGCCGCCATCTTGAATTTTCTATTTTCACGAAGGAATCATATCATTCGACTCTAAAAACCCCCACATACCAATTTTGAATAGAATCGGACCATAATCACAAAACTCGGCCGCCATCTTGAATTTTCCAATTTTTACAAATGAATCATAATATTCGACCCCAAAAACACCCACATACCAATTTTGAATAGAATCAGACCATAATCACAAAACTCGTCCTCCATTTTGGAGCCGCCATCTTGAATTTTTCAATTTTGACAAAACAATCATAATTTCCAATCACGAAAACCCTCAGATACCAATTTTGAAGCGAATCGGACCATAATCACAAAACTCGTCCGCCATATTGGAGCCGCCATTTCGTTTTTTTTCCAAACAATTTCTCAATGCATTGTCACCGGAATTATGTACACCTGCCAAATTTCAAATCATTCGGACGTCTGGAAGTGGGTCAAAATCGCGCCCAAAGGAGTCGGTTACAAACAAACAAACAAACAAACATACAAGTGAAGCTAATATAAAGCGTGTAAAAAGTGCTTTTTGGACCATTATTTTTCTATGGAAACGGAAAATTATGAGTGAAGATTAGTAATGGCATTTAGAAAAAAGTTTAAAAAACTCCCGTTTGCAAAAATTGCAAAAGTTTTTTCGCAAATATCTCAAAAACTATTGCACATATCCAAAATCGGAAAAAAGATCCAAAGAGAGCAGGAATTTTCCTAAAAAATAGTTCTGGAACTGTACCATCAATATTTATAATTTCAATTGAGCCGTGAAAAAATTAAAACGACGAAAAACTGAAAAGCAAAAAATAAAATAAACCTTTTTAGTCTTAATAACTAAGCTCCTAAACCAATGTAATTTTGAGTTAGGTAAAGCGTAAAATGATGGCATGGAGATGCGCGGTGACATTTTGTTAATTTTTTTGGAGTGATTTAATGATCTTCGTTGTTTGTGTTTCTTACAGCCATTCTTTATAAGCTTAAAGAACGATCCCTGTCGGAAAAATAAAAAATTGTGATTTTTCAATTTTTTATAAACAATGAAAGACATTGAAAAATGAAAAACATAAATATATCATTTTTTTTAAATATGCCGATTATTTTGTTTTTTATTATTAAAAGCTACTTGAAAATGATTTTTAGTTTGTTTTTACTCCCATTGTTTGAATAATTGTTGTAAGCAAATCCATTGTTTATAAGATAATCCATTTTTTTTGGAAACCTAATCAATGATAAAAAAAAATATTTTTTAAGAGAGAGAGAGAGAGAATATCAGTTTGAAAGTTGTTCAGTATAAATACTTGTCATCCATCATTACTATATTCTTTCCATTCATATATATATATATATATATATATATATATATATATATATATTAGCGGACCCGACAGACGTTGTCCGGTCAAAATTTCTATGTTCCCTAACATGTTTTTCCCGAAAATTTTCCCGTTATCCCATTTTCCTGTTACCCCTTTTTGTCTTTACCCCGTTAACCCGTTATCCCCTTATCCTGTCATCCCGTATTCCCGTTTTTTCGTTATCCCGTTTTCCTGTTATCCCTTTTTTCTTTATCCCGTTTTTCCCCTATCCTGTCATCCCATTATCCTGTTATCCCGTTTTTTATTTATCCCGTTATTCCGTTATCCCCTTATCCTGTCATCCCGTATTCCCGTTTTTTTCGTTATCCCGTTTTCCTGTTATCTCTTTTTTTCTTTATCCCGTTTTTCCCTTATCCTGTCATCCCGTTTTTTCGTTATCCCGTTATCCCGTTCTCCTAAAAAAAATAAAAATAGGGGTTGATCGTAGAAGGGTGAATTAAGAGTAGTATGAATTTTTTTATTGTCATGACAAAATAAAAATAAAAATCTTACCAAAAAAATAGGGGTGAAAATTTAGGGTTGTATGTATTTTTGAATGTTGTATCATGAAAAAATAAAAACAAAAAATTTTGTCTACAAAAAAAAAATAAGGGGTGGACCACCCTTAACATTTAGGGGGATGATTTGTGAATCTAAACCATCCAGGGCGCCACCCAAACGCATACACAAAAATTAATTCAAATCGGTCCAGCCGTTTAGGAGGAGTGCAGTGACAACACACGTACAGTAGAATTATATATATCAAGATATATATATATATATATATATATATATATATATATATATATATATATATATATATATCTATATATATATATATATATATATATATTCTCGAAATAAAGGTCTGATTCAGCCAATTCATATAATTTCTTTTAACGACATTTCGACATGGTCTTCGTCATCATCAGGTTAAAACACTAAAATAAAAAATATGGAGTTTGAGACATATTTAACTTAACACAATGTTGAAATGTATGCACTAAAATAATTCTTTAAAAACATATGGTTCGAAATAAAACACGTTATTCAATACAATATAAAAATATATAATATATATATATATATATATATATATATATATATGAGTATTCACTTACAAATTATTTTATTTGAATTTCTGCGTTCGCATTGTACGAACAATTTATCAAAATTCCTCTTTCAAATGTTATTGGAAAAAATGATTACTATGTGAAATACTCTTGGGAATTTGTGGAATTTGTCCGCAATATAACAGTTCCACAAAATCATATAATAATATCTTTGTATAGTTTCTTTATATAGAAATATAGATACAAAATTAGCGATAGATATCATAAGAGAAAAATGGCATGAAATACAAAGTCACACAACACTATCCTTAGAAGTAATTGAACTATGTTTAACCTCAACATACTTTCAATATGAAAATAAATACTACTCACAAATATTCGGAATTGCAATGGACTCTCCAATTGCTGCAACAGTAGCAAATCTGGTTATGGAGTATGTTGAAGAAAAGATCATCAAATCACTAACTTTCAAACCAATATTCTTCAAACGATATGTAGACGATTGTTTAACCTTTGTTCCTACTGACAAAGTTGATGAAATTCTAGAAAAATTTAATAAATATCATCCTAGATTGAAATTTACAATAGAAAAGGAAATAGAAACACGAATAAACTTTCTCGACACAACAATAATACACGACAATACTGGGAAAATTTTAACAAACTGGTTTGTTAAACCAAATGCATCAAATCGTTACACAAACTATTTGTCAAACGCACTTCTTAGTTTAAAAAAAATGTTATTCAAAATTTAACTGACAGAGCTATAAAGCTTGATCACCCAAAATTCAGGAAAAGTAATATAGAATTAATCAAGAATATTTTGAAAGAAAATAATTACTCCAGCCATTTTGCAGAAAAAACAAAAAAAAAACGAATACATGCGATCTTCAATAAAAATTATAATAAAGAAAAGAAAAAAAACAACATCCTTTACCATACATAACAAACTATCAAATAAAATTAATAAAACAATGGAAAAACACAACATAACTATATACACGACTAAAAATACAACAAAATCATTTTATTCAAAATCAAAACCAGAAATACCAAAAAACAAACAAACTCATACAGTATATAGAATACCGTGTAAACACTGTGAAATTATCTATATAGGTCAAACAAAACAATATTTGCAGAAACTAGTACAAGCCCACGAGTTGTCAAAAACCGACATTACAGCTTTATCCAAACACAAAAAATAAAATCAACATTAGTTCGACACTAACAACGTTGAAATTAGTTGAAATCCAAGAGTAAGAACATTCCTTGAAATGATACATATTAAAAGAGACCCCAATAGCATTAACAATAGAAATGATATCAAAAACTCAAGCCTGATTTATAACAACCTTTTTTAACTTTGTTTATAGTAATAATAATGAAAACTGATCTATACATACTAGAACTCAATATAAACAATCCGGTGTACTTATGAAGAGGGTAAAAATGCATGAAAGATAAACAAACCATTCCCGATAACTTCGACTTCGAAGTCACACACCTGCAATAACGTTCGTACAATGCGAACACAGAAATTCAAATAATATAATTTGTAAGTGAATACTCATATATATTACAGATATTTTTATATTGTGCTAAATAACGTGTTATATTCTCAGCCATATGTTTTCAAAGAATTATTTTAGTGCATACATTTTAATGTTGTGTTAAGTTAAATATGTCTCAAACTCCATATTTTTAATTTTAGTGTTTTAACCTGATGATGACAAATACCATGTCGAAACGACGTTAAAAGAAATTATATGAATTGACTGAATCAGATCTTGATTTCGAGTAATTGAAGAAAATATATATGTGGTCAAGAAACTAAGAAAATATATATATATATATATATATATATATATATATATATATATATAAATGAGACATGATTATTTGTATCAAATTTGAACTTTACCGAGTTTATAAATCAATTGACAAATTTGAAACGATCTACATAAACAAAAAACCTTCCTGATGTTATGTTGATATACAGATCCAGTTTTTTTGTAATTTAGATGTTTTTATGTTAATTTTTTAGACTCTAAGTGGTAATAATCGATTAATATATATTTCTCTTGTGGTCGTTCGAAAATGAAAGGAAATTACGAAATGATTTCAATCATTTCCAAATACTTGCGGACACCCTATCTAACTCTTCAATAAAACGAATTACTATATTAATTTATTTATTTTCGCTCTATCCAATGCGGATGTTCATTCCAAAGTTTCGAATATATTCGTATATATTCTGTCTTATCAGAATTCCTTAAATAAAATCACAATATTTTGTAGATTAAACACCATTTACCATTATTATTAACCATAGCCATTATACTTATCAAATGTCACATAATGTCAACAACAAGAAGATCGAAGACCTTCGATTTCTGCACTATTTCAATACTGATTATTAAATATCGAATAATTCCATTGTTTTCATTCCCAGCGTAGTCATAGAAGAATGGCATTTGAAATTTAATGTTTAAGTCCTTATATTTTAAATCATATTGTAAATATCTACCATATTGGGATTTGATATTCAGTCAAATATTCGTGCATATATTGGTGGAGGGTATTATAATTATTTCCATAATTAACAACGCTAGGACTTGGTTTTAAATACATACAAACTATATCGTTAGAGTGAAAGTTATAAGAATTTGCTCAAAATAATTTCTAATTTTCTGTATAGTCTCTAGGTCAAGTTTCATAGAAGTAATTGCTGGCACTATAATAATTTGCTTTATCTAAATTGATAATCAAAAGGGCAACTATTTGCAGTAATTATAAATATATTTGTTTCGACTGTCTTCCTATTTCGTAAAAATTGCATAAAATATTGGAGTGGTCGTATACTAAGATCAGCTTTTTCGATGAAGTCTTTGTATCTTAATTTCTATAAATTCGTCACCTTGAATTTAATTTTGAATATTTATGTGAATATATCGAAATATTTGTTCGTGCCATTCTTCACTGAATAATTGATTGGTCATATTAACACAATTTGGAATCCCTTTCAACCAGGGAACTATCAATTATGTTAGTAAAGATTTAGTCGATCCATCCATATCATTAATCGAGCATAATGTCTTACCGATTATAAGGATACAGAAGTATTCCAAAATAATGTTTTGAATGTGACTCTTACTTACACGTAGACTGAACATCCTTGACTTTGAGAGTACATGTTATTTATTCTTTTTCAGAATTGACTTCATTCGAAATGGCTACAGCACAACAATACTGCCTCCGATGGAACAACCACCGCTCAAACTTACTGACAGTGTTTGATGAACTTCTCCAGAACGAAGCTTTCACAGACGTAACTCTAGCTTGCGAAGGGGGCATCCCCATCAAGTGCCACAGGATGGTTTTGGCTGCCTGCTCCCCCTATTTCCAAAATCTGTTCACAGGTTTACCATGCAAACATCCTGTTGTAGTACTGAAAGACGTCAAATATTCGGAAATCAAAGCAATATTAGAATATATGTATAGGGGAGAAGTCAACGTAGCTCAAGACCAGCTAGCCGCTCTGCTCAAAGTCGCTGAGGCTCTGAAAGTCAAGGGACTGGTAGAGGAGAACAGGTCGACCAGATCCCCGAAGGAGCAGTGTCAACCACTCGATCACTCTCCCTCCATAACAACTTCCAACACCACCATGCAAAACACTGTCCATAGCAGTAGCAGCAATAATTCACCGCCTCATTCGACGAATACTCATTACAAAAACCCATACAGCTTATACAACAATAAGCCTCAAGACTCGCGGCTGAACATCCCCATGTGGGCTGTACCTGGGCTACCTTTGCCACACCATCCGAATCCAGTTCCCAGCGCCAATCACCCGACCACTTCAACGATGTTGAATAATTGTTACGACATTGCCAGCTCAGATATGTCGCCGTTGAAAAGGAAGAAGCTCTCGAGTTTACTGATGAACAGGGATACACCAATTTTGAGGACAGTACTGGGACAAGGTCAGGCTGATTCATCTCAACCGGTCAGTTTGGTCTGTCATTCGGATAATGGTGATCATCCGAATGGCAGTGATGATAGACTTATAAAGGTAAGGGTGAGAGAGTTCCTTGAACCATATGTCTCATACTAAACTCAGCTTCACTATATGAAGATAAATTATAGCAGTAATGTCAGTGGTAGTTCTGAATAGACCCAAGTAGCACACAGAGGTCATAATTCGGTTGTACAGACGTCTACTGGACCTTTCGCAAAAGTCCATGACTTATGTCTTGTAATATGCTAAGACGTCGCTATGTATGCCAATACGACAAAAAGGCACACTCTTGCGACGTCACATCGACGTTATAAAGTAGTGGTAATGACTTGCCAATATAGACTTATATACGCCAGTCGCAAAAGGGTCGTTCTGTGGTCTTAGTGTAGTCATTATATAATTATGCATGAAGGTCATAATCTTTCTAATATAGTATTACAATATGTATACCATATCAAAAGATTTTATATAATATCAATATAATATATAAGTCAGCCTTCCTTTACATGTTCATGATACTCTGTGCCCGTGATAGTGATAAAAATGAATTTCATTTATGCGTCTTTAAGAATTGTTCTGAAACTCTAGTGACCAAGCAAAGCCATTTTTACGATCAAAATCCAATTCTACTCACTTAAAATTCATGCGCCTCGAAAATGAAGAGAGATAAATATTTATTTTCATTTCAGAAAAAATATATTTCATCAATTTTTCTAATTAATCGTTGAAATATGTAGACCATATTACGACAGATACTTGATTAGCATATCTCCAATGATTTTTAAATTGATATAACACCCAGGGTCTCATATTTTTTATTTTAAATATTTTTGTTCCAATATGGCTACCAGAATGATGTTATCAATCAATCGAAAAACATGGATGCCGTCCTTCTAGTGTCGAAAAGTTGTAATTACTCCGGTATGTACTATCATAGAATAGTTTACGAGTGTCTCAAAGACATCGCAATATCTTACAGTATCAAGTTTTGTTGTACTAACGTCGTAACGCTATCAAAACAGAAAAAGATATATACTGAGTGCATAAGCATTCCGCTAGTTCGGCCTAATGGAAAACGCTAAAAATAACTGACATTTACAATAGAGGTTATGTTGATGTTGAACAGTTATATTTAAATATTTTTTATTTATCACTCGAAGTGCACATACATATTATTTATGTATTTCCTTGTTGTGAAAACAATTGGAGGAAATGGATGAACTTCATTTTTTTGCAGTGTCCTGATAGACTGATTAATTATTTCAGATGTTAATTTTGGGGTAGGCACTCATCCTTCCTCTTTATATTTTTCTATACGCTCCAGTTCTCTTGTAAGGCAGATTGGATTTTTGTTTTGGCATTTTAATCATTCATACGAAACTGAATATTCTACATACATAACACAATATACCTATTCAACAAAAATAACATAACCAACAAAAATAATCTAAAGTTGATAAAACTACATTACATGAGTACAATATGTAGTCGTAGAAACGTTTCAAAAATCTATTCATTAGAACCACATATGTTCATTGTCATAATAACCTCACAGCAACTGCTCTTAAGTTCTACTTAACGACACATACAGTTTATTTACATACAAACCACAGTACAACTTCATCTCGATAATTCCTTATTGTACTCTCGTTTTATCTACTACACGACGTCATAGCAACGCCTGAAGGTTATAAAACACACATTAACTTTTTGGTTTTGAAACATACAAATACGTGGTCTTTAAGACGGTATAAGAAGGCATTATGTTAATTTTATGACTCTGTGCTACTTGGGGAATCAAGGAGAATAAAGTAAAAAAATACAAAAAACTAGTTCTCATTCAACTTTGTAAACTGTGTCCATTTTTTCGTATTTGTATGGTTACAACACAAAAATTAGAATGAATATCCTGAGATTTTCCTAATTTTTTATTTCATTTCCAGCACTTGAAGAACGAACCTTCCGAGGACGCTCAATCACCATATACCGACTTCACACCCATAAATGACGAGGATGATAAATCAAAACTGGCTATCCCCTCCTCCTCACCTCAATCTTTCAGTCACGATATGAGAGGGGTGTCTTCTGGCATCGCTAGCTACGTTCCTTCGCCAAAACCCGAATGGAAACGCTACAAGCAATATACTAGAAATGACATACTGTCAGCCATAGAAGCCGTGCGAAACGGAATGTCAGCCCTACAAGCAGCCAGAAAATACGGAGTGCCATCTAGAACTTTGTACGATAAGGTAAAGAAACTAGGGATAACAACCAGTAGGCCATTCAAGAGAGGAAGCAATGGAAGTTCCAACTGCTTCCCCTATGGTACTGGATCTCCCTATGGTGGCCATCTCTCAGAGACTGACGACGGTCCTATGAATAACAACTCTGCTTTGTTGGAAGCCAGCACTTTCCTCCAGCATGCTCTAGACAGTAGAGGGGGCGATGAACGTGAAGCTTTGGCTGCAATGGCAGCAGCTGCGGCAGCACACGCTGTAGCTTCGGGCCATTCAACTAGCCCCAGCAACCATGGTCGAGCAAGGAGCCCAAGCCCCAGCCCCACTATGCTAAAATACATGCGACACGCCAGTTTAACCCCATCGCCTGCTCCTGGCAGTGATCATCATAATTCTCACAGTGAAACTAACGGCAGCTCAGAAAGAGATCATGAGGATGACGAAGACCAAGTGGAAGACCTTTCCATAGCGAGAAAGGAAGTAAGGGAACCCACTAGAGTCATCATGCCACCGATGAACCAAATTTCGGCAATTATGAAAAAGGAGGAGCTCTTGATCGACAGCCTCAAAGAGGAGGCAAGGAGGGAGACCCTCAAGTGTGAAGGGGAATAACTTGTACGTAGAGGAGACTCGCTGAGAAAGTTTTAAACCAGTGTTAAGTTTTATGATATATAGTTTATGTATGACTTTGCAACTACAAATTGACTGATGTTCAGTGCAATATATCTTTATAATATCTGTGGTTGTTCACCCGTACTCACCTTACATTTTAAGTTAAGTACAAAATTTAGAGACAGTGAGCCTAAGGTATCTAGAGAATTGAGTTTGTTTGAGTGACCAACGAAAACATATTCACATCCGCATTCTATACTTCCATCCAGTATATGTTTGATCTGACTCGCAAAAATTCAACTAATCATTAGTTTTCATCTTGGTACCACGGCATTTTTGTTAGCACACTGACTAATTTTTGTACGTAGAAGTGAACCGAGTGCCTACTATTTTCTGCATTGAGACCAGCTCATATTTTTGCTACAAGTTCCTGAGTAGGAGCCTAACTCATAAGACTGATAGATTTTACTACTTTTTTGTATGAGACTGATGAAAATAGCAAAATGAATGGTCACATGCTCGTGTTTATTTATATAGGATGTTCTGTCTCTCTTGATTTACATTTGAAAAATCATAAGGTTTCGATAAAAAACTACAAACATCGAATGGAGTAATTTTTGAGAACAGCCTATATAGCCGGTGTTAAGTTTATCTTCAAGAAGATGTAAATACTTTTATGGATTGCTGAGGGGCATTAAGCCTGATTTTAGAGGTGCTTATTTTTGCAATACTTGATTCAATCGAATGTTTTTGCAACACTGTACTCAATTTTGTTTACGATAAATGTAGAATAGAGGGATAAAAAACTTGAATTTATTTATTTGTGCTTCTAGATATTAAAATCATGAAACGATTATTATTGAACCCAAGTTCTGTGAAGATGAACACCTCTTTAATTGAGAACTTCTGAAAAAATAAAAAGATAGTTTCAATGTGATTATAATAAAAAATTAATGTGGTTTTGGGGATTTTTAGTAATGTATTTTATTGCAAATAATAGGATAGGTAAAAATTGTAAGTATTTGATGACAAATTGGCTCAAATTTTCAGCCACTTAATATTTACAGACCCAAAAAAGTTGTATTTTGTATCAGAGTGTTTTTGTCGCACTGTTTTCAAATTCTATTCAAGTTTTGCAGTATATAGATTGCTGGTTAAAGTGAATACTGTTTTGATTGACGATAATCGAGTCAATATTTCCATAAAATGTTCTCGACGTAATTAATTATTGAGGTATTCAATATCTGTTTCTCATCAACTAAAACGAGGAGTGAAAGTGTTCACTATACCGCATTTTTTCACAGTTTATATCGCACGTTGCCATAGGTCTTATACAAGTGGCCATTTTTAGCCATAGCTGTGATTTTCTAGACTGAAATACACGATTTTAATCACCGACCAATATTTCACCATTTTTTGTGGACTGACTGAGAGGTCTAATCTGTTAGAATCATGCAGCTCATACATATTAACCAAAAGTGCAATTTTTGATGTTGCCACCACAATGGATTGTTATTTATTGAAGATTTTTTCATTACAAAAAGACTGATGACTTTTATTTTGATTTCTACTTCTCGACAAAATTATTTTTGTTCAATTCGGTGAAACTTTCGCTTGTGTAATGTGTGTCATGTACTAACTCTTTCTGCATCTCAACTC
Organism: Gonioctena quinquepunctata; assembly: GCA_018342105.1. Classification (NCBI taxonomy): domain Eukaryota; kingdom Metazoa; phylum Arthropoda; class Insecta; order Coleoptera; family Chrysomelidae; genus Gonioctena; species Gonioctena quinquepunctata. Next base: position 64,296 of record JAFIRS010002666.1, on the reverse strand, counting down.
GTTTTTGTGCATACTGTTTTCTACTTCGATTAATTTTATCGAGAGGTGGAATAGAACTTCGTGAAAGACCAATCTGCATGAAATGTGCCTTTTATAGCGAAACACACTTTTCTGAACATTCCATTAGATTTTATTTTTTCTAATATTTTTTTTCAAAATATCAAATACAAATAATTTAATACACTCACATTTTATTTATGCATCAGTTGTGTTAAAAAATCTATGCCATTTAATTTAAGACTGATTATTTGTTTGTTTATTGTTATCCATATATTTTTAGAATTTTGTTAGGCAGAGTGGTCCGAAAGTTATTTGCTATATTTCTATTTCTAGTGGAATATTTGTATGGCAATAAGCTCACCCATTTTTCGAACCACCCTGTATGTACCTAATTTAAGATCTCTTACCTACATAATAGCCCAAAGTGCTGATAAACTACCTCAAAATACATTTTTTATTTCAATAAATTGTAAATATTACTGGAATTCATATATGTATCTATTATGTTATATATTTAACTACAATCATTTCGTGGCATAATTATGTGCTGTTTTTATTTTTCTGATGTATACACAATCGTACTGTTGAAATAGTGTTTCTATTATTTAATTTTACATTTTTTTATGTATATGTTAACTGTTAGATATAGTTCTATTTACCGATTGCACTGCACTACGTAATGCATTTTTAATACTTATAAGTAAAAATTAAATATATATTCAAAATAATGGATCTTTTTTCAATGGGAACTTTGTGAAATGATTAAGCAAATGAACCACTCTGATAACCAGTTGGTATATAATGTAACTCAGTAGTAAAAGTGTATCACTGTAACTGCCACTACGAAAAATGACACCGCACAAAGTTGAGCGTCAAATTTCACAAAAATAAAAATAGTGGCATATAACTATTTTAGCCAAACTAGGTATAAATTCAAGATCACAATTGACGTTTACTCTAAACGGAATCTTTGTTTATATTCGGAATCGTCACAAAAGGAATTATAAATATATATATATATATATATATATATATATATATATATATATATACAGGGTGTTAGTGAATAGATGCGACAAACTTCAGGGGGTGATGCTGCATGAAATAATAATGACAGTTTGCCTTATAACTTTTGTCCGCAAATGCCTCGTTTTCCGAGATACGGGGTGTTAAAGTTTTTCTTAAAAACTGACTATTTATTTATTGCTCTAAAACCGGTCGAGATGTGCGGATGAAATTTGGTGAGTTTCAAGACGTAGTTATTGCGCATTTTTTGACATGCAATTAAGAATTGTATGTTCATCATTGGCGCGCATACGGGTAATGATCTCAGTTTTTTTTAAGAAAAAAATAGTACGTCACTGAGATATTTCAAATAAAAAATAATTTTCGAATTTCTCGTTCAATTGGTGACAAAAAATCTCACCTGCCTTTTTTTCGTATGAGGCGCCGTTTTTATGCAAAAAAAATAAAACCTCTTAACGCGTATTTTTCATTACTTCAATACATTATCTAGTAGCGATGCTAGTAGGCTACTGTCAACATTCTGTTAAATACGAATATTTCAACGAAATGTCAAATTAGCGTTTCTTCATTTTTAAGCTTTTAGTTTGGTATAACATTAATGATAATAAGTAATTAATTTTTCTTTTATCGAAAAGAATGGAAAATTATACAAATGCGGAATTATCAGACATGCATTTTGTCTATGGTCGAAGTAATGGAAATGATCGGCAAGCTCGACGATTGTATGCTGAGTTGTATCCAGGACGTAGGGTACCCCATCACACAATATTTGCTCGTCTTTTCCAACGTTTGCGCGAAAATGGTACATTTAAGTAACAAACGGCTGACTGCGGGCGCCCTCGAGAAGTACGAACTGTGCAACTAGAAGAAACAGTTCTCGAGTTAATTGCGGAGTCACCTGAAACAGGCCCTCGAAAAATTGCCAACATACTGAATGTAAGCAACTTCACTGTATTTAAAATTCTTATAGAACAGCAATTGTATCCGTTTCATATTCAACGTGTGCAAGCTCTACTACCTTTTTTCCGCGCCTAGTTTTTTGCCATTGGATTCATCAAATCGCTCAAGTTCCTAATTTTTCAAATGGCGTTTTGTTTACTGACGAGGCTAATTTTGGACGACAGTGGAATAACAATCACCTCTGAGCTGAGGAAAATCCACATGGAATCTTTGAAGCTCATTTTCCGCATCAGTTTTCAGTAAATGTATAGCTTGGGTACTTGATGATCATTTAATCGCTCCATATTTCCTCCCACAACGACTAACAGGCGACTTACCTTAATTTCCTAGAGGAAGAGTTACCTGTTCTTCTTGAAGAAATTCCTCTACAGCTGAGACAACACTTCTTCTGGTTCATGCATGATGGTGCACCAGTCCATTCTAACATTATTGTACGTAATTACTTAGATACAGTATCTCCAAATCGTTGGATAGGTAGGGGAAATACGGAACATTGGCCTGCTCGATCTCCAGATTTAAATCCTCTAGATTATTGCATTTGGGGTTTTCTAAAGTCATTAGTTAATTCCACTCTCGTCGAAAATGTTGAAGACCTGAGGAACCGGCTGTGGGACAATAAGATATACACCAGGAATATTTGCACGAATACGACAATCAATGAGGCAAAGAGTTGAATCTTGTATCACGTCTGAGGGAGGTCATTTTGAACATTTATTGTAACTTTGCGCCTATTTATTTATTAGTGTTATTTTCTGTTATTGTTCTGGTTTAACGTTATTGTATTAGATAGTTCTTGATAATGTTCTAATGAAATGAAAAGTACGCGATAAGATGTTTTATTTTTTTGCATATAAACGGCGCACCTAACGAAAAAAAGGCAGAAGAGATTTTTTGTCACAAATTGAACGAGGAATTCAAAAATTTCTTAAAAAAATTGAGATCATTACCCATATGCGTGCCAATGATGAACATAACATTCTTAATTGCATGTCAAAAAATGCGCAAAAACTACCTCTTGAAACTCACCAAATTTCATTTGCATATCTCGACCGGTTTCAGAGCAATAAATAAATAGTCAGTTTTTATGAAAAACTTTAACACCCCGTATCTCGGAAAACTAAGCATTTGCGGACAAAAGTTATATAGCAAACTGTCAATAGTTTTTCATGCAGAATCACCCCCTGAAGTTTGTCGCACTTATTCACTAACACGCTGTATATATATATATATATATATATATATATATATATATATATATATATATATATATATATATATATATATATAGAGAGAGAGAGAGAGAGAGAACATGTAGTTGTTGCTGACTAGTTAGGGATGGAACCAGTAAATAGTGGGGTTGGCCCATCAGAGGGCATGTCAATTGTTTGTCAGATGTCATCAACTACGTGTCAGAAGTACCTAACCTGTACTTGACACTTCTTCCTACATGGGGAAATGACAGTCACCTACAGAAATTGTGATAATTCTTATTTTAATACTTAACTAGTTATTTTAAACTGTATTATATCATCATTCATCCTTCATAATGTGTCAACCATCATATTTGAACACCTGTATAATCATTATCAACAAAGATGTAAGTCATATTCAACCTATTTAAAAAAATAAAATAACTTCAAATTTACACTTTTGTAGTCTCCCTGATGATGGAAATAATTAATAAAATTTCCGAAAGCTTGGACAACCTTTAAATAATTCTCTTTTATTTGCTGCTAAACCCCACTATTTACAGGTTCCATATACAGAGTGGCCACTTTTTTAATGGGATTGTACTGGTAACTTTTAAACCATAAGAGTTAGAAAGTCGGTCAAATGGAGAAAAAGTTGCATTAATAGAAGCATTGTCAAGCAGTTCAAACAAATCGAGATTATCAGGGCCGGTTATTGAGATATCATAAGAAAAGTAAATTCTGTCATTTTGATTTTTCTTTTTTTCTCACTTTATTTCGAATATTATCGAAAAATGTCACATAAGTTTTTTTTTTCGACAGTAAATTATCCTCAATATAACATAATCTGATTTCGTATCCAACGTTTCGTTCGCTCTGGGCCACCCTCAACCTCATTTTTTTCAATACGGACCTGCATATTTTATGACACTTTTCGAAATAACTTTTAACGCTGAATTCAACGATATATCATACAATGTCATTCAAAGTTGATTTTCAGGTGATTTTGACCCTTATCCAAATTTCTTTGGGTCGGATCTGTATTACATTTAGGTACCTTTAGTTTAATTAACAACATGCAATACATTTGATAAGAAAATCAACTTACTCATCTTCAACTGAATGGAACGTAACAGAATCAAAGCAAGAAACAAGTAATAATTATTTACAAATTTCAAGAGGTGAAAAACCTAATTCATAATAATTAAACGAAACTATCATTTAATGAAAGAAAAATCAAATGATTATTCGAAAGTAAATGATGAACATTAATGAAGTAAGTGTTCGAAATGTCCACCATTTTGTAAAATGCACTTTGCGGTTCTGGAACCCATACTTCTTATACATTTGCTTATTTCGTCTCCTTGAATACCTTCCAATACATTCTCAATCTCTCGCGAAGAATCTCTATTGTCGGGTTCGTAGTATCATAAATTTTATTTTTGAAATATCCCCACAAATAAAAATCCAGCGGATTCAAATCCGGAGATCTGGCAGGCCATGCTACTGGACCTCTTGTTCCAATCCATGAATCGGGAAAAGTTCTATTTAGATAGTCTGTGACTATTCTTGAGTTGTGTGGACCACATCCGTCTTGTTGGAACCATAGACTATTACGCCGATACCGTATAGGAAGATCATCCAACATTTCTTCTATAATTTCTACATATTTTGCTCCGGTTAGGTTGCCGTCAATAAAATAGGGTCCCAGTAATTTATTATTCAACAAACCGCACCATATGTTCAAAGAAAAACGATATTGATGTCTAACTTCATGAATTAAGTGAGGATTTTCTGTGGCATAAAAATGTTTGTTCCTCCGATTGAACATGCCAGAATTTGTGAATGTCGTTTCGTCTCCCCAAATGATATTGTGCGCAAAATTGTTGTTATTCCGCACCTTCCGTTGAAACCAATTACAGAATTGCAACCTTCTCTCAGGATCATTGCGATATAGTTTTTGCACGGCTTGGTGTTTATAGTCATGGTATCCGTGTCTCTTGAGTATTTTATTAACAGCACTTTTTGATGAATTGCATTCACTGGCTATAGTTCTCGATCCTATTCCTGGATTCATTCGAATTTGGGCCAGAACATTGATGTCATTGATAGGCTCGTTTCGTCGTAAATAAGGACCTCTAGGTTGGATGAATGAATTATATGCAAGTAACGTTGTAGATAAACGTCAAAACATTTTAATATTTGGTGTTGTTCTTTCAGGATATAATTCACCATACCTTTCATTTCGAACACTTACTTCATTAATGTTCATCATTTACTTTCGAATAATCATTTGATTTTTCTTTCATTAAATGATAGTTTCGTTTAATTATTATGAATTAGGTTTTTCACCTCTTGAAATTTGAAAATAATTATTACTTGTTTCTTGCTTTGATTCTGTTACGTTCCATTCAGTTGAAGATGAGTAAGTTGATTTTCTTATCGAAATGTATTGCATGTTGTTAATTAAACTAAAGGTACCAAAATGTAATACAGATCCGACCCAAAGAAATTTGGATAAGGGTCAAAATCACCTGAAAATCAACTTTGAATGACATTGTATGATATATCGTTGAATTCAGCGTTGAAAGTTATTTCGAAAAGTGTCATAAAATATGCAGGTCCGTATTGAAAAAAATGAGGTTGAGGGTGGCCCAGAGCGTACGAAACGTTGGATATAGAATCTGATTATGTCAAAATGAGGATAATTCACTGTCGAATAAAAAACTACCGTGACATTTTTCGATAATATTCGAAATAAAGTGGGAAAAAAAGACAAATCAAAATGACAGAATTTACTTTTCTTATGATATCTCAATAACCGGCCCTGATAATATCGATTTGTTTGAACTGCTTGACAATGCTTCTATGAATGCAACTTTTTCTCCATTTGACCGACCTTCTAACTATTATGGTTTAAAAGTTCCCAATACAATCCCATTAAAAAAGTGGCCACTCTGTATATATATATATATATACAGGACTTTTCACGATGAGCGTTAATTAGACGTTTCTGGCAAACCAGACAACGGATCAACCTGAAAATTTCACAGTATGCATAAATTAATATGATCTACACGCCTTTTAGACGATGCGGCGTTGCCGCTTCTACTATAATGGAACATCCTGTATATAATATCATATTATAATTTCTTATCCCTTTGTCAACGACTTCATATATTATTTCCCTATACCTATCTGTTACCATTTAGAAGATATAAATTAATTTCGATTTTTTTTTACCAAACGTACTTTTATAAACGCCGATAATCTTAAACTCTCTGGTACTAAGACGATCAAATTCGAAATGGAGTGGAGTGACACCATGAGGATCTTCACTTCGAGTCATATCTTTATTTGCCTCATGCAGGGTCTTTAAAAGATGCAGATACTTTGTCCACATGAAAAAATGAGTGGAAGTCATTTTTTCAAATGGAACACCATGTATATTTCCACATTTTGAGCTCTACATCCAATTTTAGATTGACTTTGTCAGATAATCCTATTTCGATTTCGAACCGTTTCAAACAGAAAATTACATGGTTTCCGTGTATTCATCACTTATTTTGAAATTTAACATCTATTTTATACTACGTAATATTTCTTTTCGATTTAGTTTTTCAATAGTCTCAAGTCAGTCAATTCGAAATTGATATGTACATAAGAAAAAGTTACAATTTGTATGCATTGAGGTATTGAGTGTCTCTACCGTACAACATTGCAAATTAATATTTTTTAATAGTGTGCTTTGGAAAAATGAATGATTTTGAAACGTCAAACTTTCGTTGGTGGTTTTGACTGATTGTGATACCAATTATAATAGAAAAATGTCAAGATTAGGTTACAGTAATGAATATTTCTTGAATTTATTAATAATTTATGGTGAGTTCAATAGAATTGCAAGTAGAACATGCCGAGTATTTCATGAAAGATATCCACAACTTCCGAAGCCGAATAAAATCTACTACTAAGAAACTGTAGGTTGAATGGAACCTTTCGTCCAAAAATCATTCGTAGAAATCTTGAAGTGGATGATGATGAAAATGGCATAACAGTTTTGAGATTTTTTCATGCATTTCCAAATGCTTCTCTACCCGAGGCTGAAAGGGAGATACGTGACAATTTATCGCATTCTTAATAAGCACAAATGGCATCCCTATAAATTCTACTGTGTCCAACATCTGACTGATTTGCCTCGTAGAGTGGAATTCTTTGAATCGTTACTTGTCAAGACTCAAGAGGATGAACATTTCCTTGACAATATCATATGGACAGATGAAGCCAAGTTTACAAAAAAATGGGTTTTCAATAGACACAACAGTCATTATTGGGCGCCAGAAAATCCCCATGTCGTTCGCCAAAGGGGTTTTCAAGAAAGATGTCAATTGAATGTATTTTGTGTCATAAAGAATGGGTCAATTTTTTACATCGAGTTTCATGATGATAATTTGAATGCAACAAAATATGAAGATTTACTGAGAAATGGAATTCAAATGATTTTAAATAATAGGCCAGGAAGAGAACGTGTATGGTACCAAATGGATGGTGCTCCACCCCACAATTCTCGTTCAGTAAGCGAAGCTTCAACTGAAATCTTCGAAGGCAGATGGATTGGTAATAATGGACTTTTTCGTTGGCCTCCTAGAACACCAGATGGCAATCCATTAGATTATTTTGTGTAGGGTTTCATTTAAAATGTGGTTTACTCCAACCCAGTAACAACAATGGAAGATATGAAATCGAGAGTTAGAACTGCTTTCAATAGTTCAACTCCAGACTCAATCAGAAGCGCTACACATGAAAATCTTTTGAAGAGATTATATGTTTGTTTAAGTAGAGGTGGAGATGTGTTCGAACAATTCTGAAATACACTGACAATTGAATTAACTTACTAATTCATGAAATTATTTTCAGTTCGTGTGTCAGCGTTAATAAAACTATTGTTTGTAGAGAAGTTTCATTTGATGGTTGAAGAATATTTTAATAATTATTTATTAATTGTATTATCTGTGACTGGTGAAGGAACATCGAACGAAATCTTTAAATTTCAAAAATAAGTGATGAATACAAGGAAACCACGTAAGTTTCAAGCTAAAAAATTTTGAAATTTACAGGGTGTTCCATTTGAAAAAAATGACTTCCACTAATTTTTTCATGTGAATAAAGTCTCTGCATTTTTTAAAGACCCCGTATGAGGCAAATAAAAATATGACTCGAAGTGAAGATCCTCATGGTATCACTCCACTCCATTTCGAATTTGATCGTCTTAGTACCAGAGAGTTCAAGATTATCAGCGTTTATAAAAGTACGTTTGGTAAAAAAAATCGAAATTAATTTATACCTTCTAAACGGTAACAGATAGGTATAGGGAAATAGTACATGAAGTTGTTGACAAAGTGATAAGAAATCATAATATGATATTATATACAGGGTGTTCCATTTGAAAAATCAAAGTAGCCGCCACTTTATAGTAGAAGCGGCAACGCCGCATCGTCTAAAAGGCGTGTAGATCATATTAATTTATGCATACTGTGAAATTTTCAGGTTGATCCGTTGTCTGGTTTGCCAGAAACGTCTAATTAATGCTCATCGTGAAAAGCCCTGTATATATATATATATATATATATTGTTATGTTATGAAAACCAGTTATATATATTAAAAGGAAAAAACCCACAAAAAGAATAATTACTTAATAGCTATTAGTTTCAAGAGATTGTTTTTACATATTTTGAAATTCTATTTCCTTTATTAAACCTCTGTATAATATGAATAGATAAAAATATCCAAATACTATATTACAATCAATTTCATACACTGTCATAATGATTACAACCCATAATTATTCAAAAGACAACAAGAAAGGTCTAGATTTACAAAATCATCCTGAATAAAATGTGATAAACAAAATTATAAGCTTGAAACATACAGTATATGAAATTGTATGTAACTAAAAATAGCCAATGGGAGAACAACAAACTTCTTGATGACAATAGCCAATCAGGGAACAGTATGGTCAAATGTAAAATTTGAAATTGTGAGAAAATAAGAACGGAAAAGTGTCAGAGACAATTATGATTGAATATTGTAAATAGTCTGTAAGAAAGGAAAAATAGATTCATTTATAAGTTTTGACAAATAAACCCAAACAGTGAAAATGTGAGAACATAGTGCGCGAATTCAAAAATTCAAATCAAAAGGAATGAGGAATAATGGTATCCAAGTAACGGAAAACAAAGCCACAAGGAGATCGAAAATAAATTGAAAAAGAATGCCACGTTTTGTTTGGAGGAGAAGAAAAATTCAATGATTTCAATAATTATAAGCAGCAAGCTACATTACCTTGTATGTACTCCATATACAAGTATATCAAAGCAGATTTCTGGATTTGTATGGTTCCTTCTTTTGGTATTGGAGTTCCTGAGAGCATTGGATTGAGAGAGAATCCAAATTCTGGGTGTATATTAAACAGCGACAGTTCCAGCGTCAGGTATAAACTTTCCTAGTGCACATTACGAACTGAACAACTTCACTAATAACTCATATCCCATCAGAAGAACTTTATTCCATTTGATTTTGAACTATTAAAGAAATTCTCACTTTCAAGGTAAAAGTGAGGTTGTGTCTATATATCCATGACCTGTTTCTCATGATTATCCATGAAAATTTGTAGATTGACCATAGAATAAGTTATTTATCGTAGGCCAGGTTAATATAAGTTTTCCTGAATAAAGGAAATAATTGTTTTTCGAAACTTTCTCGTTTTGTTTTCCACAATTATCAGCAATCATATTTATAAACACAGAAATTGGCATCAAGACCAGAATAGTGGCTCTATTGCCTGAACCGGCTATCTGAGACAAGAGGCGTACCAACTGAGTTTAGTCGTGGTAAGAAAAATTATAACAATTGGCAGCAACGTGACGAGATAACTGGGACGTTAGCTAGCAATTATTATTACATCACAAAACATATTATACAGGGCGAAAATACTTATCTATATCATAACAATTTGGCTCACAACGAAGAGCGGAAATTATTAGCAATCTTCATTTTATAACAACAATTTATATTTGCAAATTATCATTACATAACAAATGGCGCCCAACGCGGTGCAAAAATATATTAATAATAATAATAATAACAAAATTCAATTATAAAATTAATTTTATTCAAATAATCATTACATTACAATATATATAGATTATATACATATTTATATATATATATATATATATATATATATATATATTCTGTAGTTTCTTGACCACATATATAGTTTCTTAATTTCTCGGAATAAAGGTCTGTTCATCAATTCATATAATTTCTCTTAACTACGTTTTGACATGGAATTTGTGATCATCAGGTTAAAACACTAAAATTAAAAATATGGAGTTTGAGACATATTTAGCTTAACACAATATTGAAATGTATGCACTAAAATAATTCTTTAAAAACATATGGTTCGAAAAATAACACGTTATTTAATAATATAATAATATCTGTAACATTTATGAGTATTCACTTACAAATTATTTTATATGAATTCTGCGTTCGCATCGTACGAACGTTATTGTAGGTGTGTGACTGCGTCGAAGTTATCGGGAATGGTTTGTTCATCTTTGATGCATTTTTACCCTCTTCATAAGTACATTGGATTGTTTATATTGAGTTCTAGTATATGAGCCGAACTGTATTTTTTTGGCAGCATGTAAAGATCAGTTTTCATTATTATTACTATAAACAAGATAAAGAAGGTTATTATAAATCTGACTTAAGGTTTTGATATCATTTCTATTGTTAATGCTATTGGGGTCTTTTTTAATATGTATCATTTCAAGGAATGTTCTTACTCTTGGATTCCTTTCTTTGGTCAAAATTTCAACGTTATTAGTGTCAAACTTATGTTGATACATTTTTTCAAATTTTTAAATTGATATTTAATAATTATTTTGTGTGATATACTGTCTCCAGCGGTGTTGCGATGATGCCGTAACGGCAGCGCGGAGACCTATTTTCGGTGTTAAATAAAAATTATAAATAATGGACCTAGCGTCTGTACAATGGAAACGCGTGTGTTGGACACCGATGTCAACGTCTCATGAAAGGGAAATTTGTCGAAAACATAGATTTCTAAGTGTCATTCCTTGCAAAGTGAGCCTACTTCCAGAAATGTGTTTCAAATCTTCCTGATTATTGTGGAAGCGTGAAATAGATTTTCGTCGACCAAAAAATGTATTAAGGCCTAGTGAATACGATGTCATTATTGTATCAATACTACAAGTGATTTCTAGTGAGTATTATTTTTTTGGAAAGCCTCTTTCTCTTGCATCATTGATTTTTATGAGTTCTTAATTAAAAATGCAAATTTTCACATTTGTATTTTTTCTTTTTCAGTTAGGGTGTTTTCACAATACCTATCAGATGTAGCCCAACGTCCAGCGTCTGCATATTATCGGAGAAATTGTCTGTTTTAATTAATTTCCAAACATTTTTTCCTGTTTTAAATTTTTCATTTGAGAATGTTTTTCTTTTCAGCAATAATACTTCCCAAGACGTTATCTTGAACGATGGAAGATGGTGACTTGAGTTTATCTTTCAATCATATTGACAACACTGTACAAAATAGTAAAATCGGAAATCAACTCTCTCTCCATATATGACTCGACTTTAAAGGTCCTAAACAACGAACGTAAAATTGTTTTTTTTTACGTTTAGATATATTCCTAAGAATACTGTCTAACAATTTCGATTTTTCATTTACATAAACAAACATAACTATTTGAATATTTTTTCTCTCAAAATAAAATCATTTGGTTACCGCTGTAACCAATCGGGGCCGACTGAAAGTTTTCACCATCAAATATAATTCTAAATCATTGTTCATATTCCATATTTTTTGTACAAATTTAGAAAACTGGTGGTACTTCTACATTTTTTATACCTTTTGAGTAGTTATCCACTTTCCAAAGATGTATTATCAAAATACTGAGGAAAGGTGATAATTCCGATTTAATATTTTTGTAACAATATTCACATATTTGGTGAAAAAATTTGGATTAACAAACATAAGGCCTTATTTACAAAGCACAGCCTTATTTACAAAGCATGCTATATTATGCCTTGTTTGAATCACATCTCTCATATGAGATAGTTGCTTGGGTTGCAGCGGGTACTACTCACATAAAACAAATCTAGAACTGATACAAAAACTAGAAATGAAAATAACTCACCTTAAAAAAAAACTACCCCTCGGAAGCATTATATGAAAAAACATCGATTCTAGACATCAGACAACTTTAATTTGACACAACCACAACATAACAATAAACATGAACTTTAAAAATTTAACACCAATTTGCAACTCGTCACAAAATGAATGCTTCTCATTTACTGAAATCGCAGAGCAACACCTTTTAGAAGTATTATTCTCACTTAGCTCCTCTGCTGTGCATTCTTATTCCATTGGAAATGCAAATGATCGGTAGCATTAACTTATTTAGAAACAATATTGAAGATTGGATATTCAGTCTGCAAAGAATACAGATATGGCAATCTGTTGATATAAAAAATATATATATATATTACCAGCTGACCCGACAGACGTTGTCATATCCAAATTTCTATATTCCCTAACTTTTTTTCCTGAAAATTTCGTCCGCGTAGAATAATTTTTTTCCTTTAATTTCTTTGTGTTGTTTCTTTAGTTTATGTCTGTGACTCTGCCCGCTTCCTGTTATCCAGTTATCCCGCTATCCTGTTGTCTAGTTATCCCGTTATCCCGCTATTCCGGTATCCCGCTATTCCGTTATCCCGCTATCCCGATATCCCACTATCTGGTTATCCCGCTTTCCCCTTATCTCTTTATCCCGCTATTCCGCTATCCGGTTATCCCGTTATGCCGCTATCCCGCTATCCCATAATGCCGCTATCATGTTATCTCGGTATCCCGCTATCCAGTTATCCCGCTATCCCGTTATCTCTTTTTCTGTTATCCCGCTATTCCGCTCTCCGGTTATCCCGCTATCCGGTTATCCCATAATGCCGCTATCCCGCTATCCCTAATCTGGTTATCCCGTTATCTCTTTTTCTGTTATCCCGCTATTCCGCTTATCCCGCAATCCCGTTATGCCGCTATCCCATAATGCCGCTATCCCGCTATCCTGTTTTCAGTTATCCCGTTATGGATAGCGCGAAAATATTATCCGTTTTCAAATATCTGTGTATACAAAGTTGATGCGCTGCAGAGCCACCTAATGGCGAGTTAAAGTAATATGGATAGCATAAAAACCTTCTACTTGGAAAAACACTTAGATGTGCCAGCTTTCAAGAAAATAAACAACCACATATGTCGTTCCTATCGTCAGTTATGATCAAAAGTGCATAAAAAAATTATGATTTTTGCAGTTTTTTCGAATTTTCCGACTTCTCTTTGTAATTGTCCCGATTTTTTTTTTCCTGAAAACTTTTCCAGGGCAATAACGAACAAAAAAAAACGCATATTCACCGTTCGAATCGTGAGTAATGGTCTTGAGTTCATACAAAAATCCCATAGAAAAAGACACGGTTTGGATTACAAGTAGAATGAAAAAGCCATAGGAATAATATATTTTTCTTCAACCCTTCACGAAAAGACGTCATTTTGTCATAGAATTATACCTTCAGCGAAAACGTGATTTCCGTCGCAAGTGAGAGAAATTCTCATAACGTTAACTTTTGTTTCTAGTGACGAAAGTTAAATTTATATTTTCAATCATTTCCCGCCCTCGTATATAATGTTATGGTGACTTTAAATTATTAATAAACAAAGACAGGAATGATTTCTATAATTAAATAAGCATTTTTTTTACTTTTGTTCAATTAAAAAGCAAAATAGAATAGTAAAAATACCCTGAGATTTAAAAACAATGTATATCTAGTTGCCTGGTTTCATTAGTTTGACGTTCCTCGTTAATTGTTTAGACTTGTCAGTTTGCACTGAAAGCATTGTTAGTTTTTCAAGTTATCATGATTTCTGATTAGGAAAGTGATTTAGATTTTGCAAATACACCACCAGAAATAGCAAATCAAGCTGAGGAAACCCCTTTGGATTTATTGCCAGTAAAATCCAAAAAGAGATATGAAGAAATATATGCAAAATTCATGGATTGGAGAGTTGATAATCACGTAAATTCATTTTCGGAAACTATGCTGCTTGCGTATTTTGGATGGTTGTCAAAAAAAATACAACGCTATCCGATTACGGCGCATCTTCATCTGGAGTGATATCAGTTAATAACATAACAATACATAAAAATCTTGATTGTAATACTCCATAATTTTGAATAATTGCTCGAATAAACCAATATTTAAATGATAAGTAATGTTTAAAGAAATTATGTTATCTTTAATTTAAAATAAAATATTTGTTCATCATTCTATTTTAGCATATTATTATGATATAAACAGTGTTGTAGAAAAAGTATAGTGTTTCACTCGTCGAAAACATTTTTTGAAGCTCGTGATCTTTACAAACTGTTCTCTCGCTTCAAAAAATGTTACTTTCGTCACTCCTAAAACAATATACTATTTAAGTACTATATTTCATGAGTTGTCCTGCGTGTCTTTTTATGTATATAGTTAGCAACTTGTTTGTATTTCTGTAACTTTACTTATAATTATACTTTATCAACAAGATTTATCTTGGACAATAGAAGTATTATTGTATGCAATATTTTCGTTATGTTTTATGAGTATCAATAAATAGTTATTATTACCGCTGTAGTGAAACGTGGGTTGAGCTGCTTTGGGCCGAAATAAAAGGAAAAAAATTTCTAGGACAATTTTAATGGGGCTGATTCCAATTCTCCACAAGTTATTTTATTGTAAATCTAGAAGAGTGTTATCTTTATAGAATAAATATACTTTCTCGCAGAGTGATTTTCATTTCCTTACCTAGGGAGTGACCGAATGCAAGCCGTAATTTATCAATAATAAATTCAAGAACTTGTATAATACTTCAGAGTTCACTTTCCCATAACGACAATTTTAACTACAGAGAACGTTATTGATCGAAGTTTGGAACGCAAAAGATTCGATTCCTTGATTTCAGTCAATTTAAAAAATTCGCACTTTGAATTGGCATCCTTTGAAATGATCAATTTGTCTCTTGAGGGTATGCAACCACCATTACATTTCTTTGACATTCTCGTTGCATAATTAGTAATTTCATACCATTGACATTCAAACAGCAAACTAGTTGATGAGAAGAGCACTTATTTATTCATGAGAGTATATGGTTTCAGCACACAGCACTAGTGCTTTTTTTAAATCTATTACCGCACTAGTGCGGTAATGAATTAAGGAATAAAATTCAACCAAAATAAATCGTTTATTGAATGAATACCTACAAAGAAAATTCAAATAGAGAACGATAAAAATTCAACAAAACGTTGTTTTTCTCTTAAGAATTATGTGAAAACTTATTTATTTCATATTGAGATATTGAGCAAAATGTTATTTTACACTTAAAATGTATGTGCAAACTTCTTTATAATATATATATATATATATATATATATATATATATATATATATATATATATATATATATTGTTATGTTTAGAGGTACGTGTTAAATGTTCAAAGAGTTAAAATAAAAATTATAAATTGAAAAAGCACCTAAATAAAGAAAAAACATTTTTAGTAGTTTATGCTATGTTATTTTGCAGTTTTTCTGAAGATTCTACCGTTTTTCTGAAACCTAATATAATATTAGTCATACCTATGTTTGAAATAAACATGTTTTCAACATTACAAGCAATAATTGGCATAATTTATAAACTTATAGAAATCAAAATTTACTAATATATTTTTGAGCACAAGCAGACAACAAAATGTTAAAGTTAGAACATTCTGTATATGAAATTAGATCTGAACATAATAGCCAATGAGATGCCAGGAAAGATCTTGATGCAAAATTATGAATATTGAAAATATATAAAGCAGAAAACGTCAAAAATGATTTTTTATATATCATGTATATAGTATGTAAGGTATTTAGAAACGATTCGTGAATAAAAATTGTCAAATAAACGAAAATAATGAAAAGTGTAAAAAAAGTGCGTGTGAATCGAAAATTCGAGAAAAAAAAACAAAGGATGTGCGGTATCAAGGGAAAAAATCAACAAGCGAGAAAGATTGAGATCAAATAATTTTGGAAGAACCAACTCAAGAAATTTGAATTTAAAAAATCAATAATAT
Organism: Gonioctena quinquepunctata; assembly: GCA_018342105.1. Taxonomy (NCBI): domain Eukaryota; kingdom Metazoa; phylum Arthropoda; class Insecta; order Coleoptera; family Chrysomelidae; genus Gonioctena; species Gonioctena quinquepunctata. The sequence goes on along the minus strand of JAFIRS010002666.1, from coordinate 47,880 downwards.
TTTCGTTACAAAAACAGTTATTTGCCAATACAACACAAGGAAATACTAGAAAGAACTGTAGCTGATAAAAAAAACAGATGCAGAACGAATCTTACCTTCTCATTTGAGACATATACCAGTACGAGGACGAATTCACAGTCGACAAGGAGGCTGCAGACTGGAATGGCAGTTTACAGGAACGGGAGAGCGATCCGAGACACTGCACATTTTCGTTTCAAGAAGCTTTGAACCATAAAAAAACCATAAAAAGTTACTAAACTCAGTGCATTTCAAGAATAAACCTTTTTAAGAACCCTTTTGATAGAACACTTTCATAAATTGGTATGACCACATAACCTACAAAAATAGGTTACATTTCACTTTTTATTATCACATAACTTCACTTTTCATGTATATTTTGCTATGAAGCACTAATTTAAGTTAATTATCGCATAATAGGTAACAGTAAGCCTTCCTGAATAAAGGAAATTATTATTTTGATGAATTTCTGCATTATTTTAAATGATCTAGCAATAACAAGTTGCCATTTTCTGAAATTGGCATCAAGAACTACCAGAGGGCTTCACAGTAGAACTTACTCCTGAGATTCCATAGGCGTACCGATTGAGTTAGCTGAGGTAAAGAGAATAAGGTAAAAGGATCAATGGAAAAAAGGTAAAATACATAGCCGGACATTTCAAATATTTATATGGGTACTTATTTATCAACATATTGAATTAAATTCAAAGGGGAACTAGCTAAAAAAGATTTGAAAATAGTAAAAAAATTGGTAAAAAAAATTATTTTTTTGTTATGATGTCCGATTGTTAAAATAAATAGATAAATAATAAAATAAAAACAAACCGCAATCACCTCATCATAACAATATATACATATATTATAGATGCGACATCTATAATTTGCGGAGTGAAACTCAACATAGTGCTGTGGAGTTCTTAGGCAGGAAATTCCGTGCAACATCGATAGGTCACCAACAATTGTCAGTACAGGCCAATCCACAACACCAAAAGTCAAGCTTCTAGAGCGTTCAGAGTAACGCAAACAATAACAAAAGAAGAATATATTTTATATGTATATATATATATATATACAGGGTGTTTCTTAAGTACTTGTAGAAAATTTAGGAGCATGGTGCTTACGTCAAAATAAGAAGAAATGTTCCTATAAACATATGTCCGCAAGTTATTCGTTTCTGAGATGCAGGATGTCAAATTTGAATTCTTATTTTTAAATTTTTTGTGAATACATTTCAAAATAATTGTGATATTCGAGTGAAGTTTGGTATCTGGGAGTATTTTTCAATGACAAATTTAAATTTGATGTTAGTTTGTCTCTTTTTCTTCAATTTCATTTTAAAATAGGAATCGGTTGTTATTACAATTTAATACTAATAATAATAACAGTAATTAAGACCAATTTATTTATACGTCCATGGATGTATTTGAATCACAGGACGAATACGTTGTGAATACATGGGCGCCAAAAAACAGCTCAAATAGGGGAATGCCGCACAAGTTGCCAACTTTAAAAAAAACTTCTGGCTCTCCAATTGTTATAATTTCATCACGGTTGTGTAGAGAATCACAAACTGAATATGCTGGATCATTTATTTTTTTTAGTTATGTCAATAGGGAATTTTGTGTCTATATCTCGAGTGTTGGTGCCTGTCCCAATCTGATTCGTGCTTTCGTGCATTATCGACTGTCATCTGTCACATTGCCATATATGAACCTTAACGTAGAAGAACGCCACTTCTTTCTCTTGTTGCTTGACTTCCGTTGTTCATTGTTATCAATTGTTATTGTGTTCTGTATTCTCTTATTTACTTTTCTGTTTGTATCCTTTTTATTGAACGTTTTGAAAATTTTGAAAGCCTCCATCAGAGGCGCTACCAGTACGTTTTTAAATGGGATAAAAAAAAGGCATTTTCAATTTAGTATTACGAGAATGGCCTATTTTTTCAAATTCTGAGGATTTTTAGTTTTTCGGATGGTTATGTTTATGTGCGAATCAAACAAAATATTCCTGAAATGAAACATCCCTATTCAGATTGATAGAATAATGCGACCTACAGTCTTATCGATGAACTAATTCCTGATTCAAAAAGTAGACACAGTGTGGGTTACAGTTGCCTGTAAATTATGTGTTTTTTATAGATCACTGTGAATTCGATTGCACTACCACCTAGTTAATAGTAGCTTCACAAACTGTAAGAGTACTGTAATAGTTGTGTTCTGTTTTACCAATTACGGTTTCTTGTCAGTTGTCATCATTCAACGTCAACTTTCTTTGAAACGTTGGATTGTTCGGTAGGTATGTGACTTATTTTTATCCATTCAAATTCGCTAACATCCTAGGTTTTATACACGGTAATTACCCGCAATCGAATAACATTTCTTTTCGAAAATTTATCATCTTTATATTTTCAAGTATTTTAGTGCCGTATCACGAATTTATGTTTATAAATATTACATATTTTCTAGGTTATGTCAACAGCTTTATTTTCATACATTTTTGCAAACTCTACACAAAAGTTTATCCGATTATTTTCTTTTTAGGTAATAATGGCAAAACAAAAGGGCGAGAAAAAAGGCAAATCTGCCATCAATGAAGTTGTTACTCGTGAATATACAGTGAACCTACATAAGAGGTTACATGGAATTGGATTCAAGAAACGAGCTCCTAGGGCTATCAAAGCTATTCGCCAGTTTGCAGAAAAACAAATGGGAACTCCAGACGTTAGAATCGACACAAGACTTAACAAACAGTTATGGTCTAAAGGAATCAGGTGAGTGCTCTTAGAGAATTATATTTAATAATTCAGTAAAAATGCTGTATCTGTTTTCCACCCTTGATCTTCATGAATTTTGTGATACATATATTTGCCTGCTGAACACGAATCTACAATCGAAACTTTGACCTCTCAACTACTTTTAGAGTTATATTTTGCGAAAAACACGTTGAGACGGCGTGAGACCATGTGGATGCGGTGCTTGTTTCTATACAGAGCAGGCGCGGCATGAATGTGGAGCCACACAATATATTTTGACTCAGACGGCGTGTATCTCATCGGAACTCGCGTTATAATAAATGGTAGGCGATCAAACGCCGGCCAAGTCACCAACTTATTTGAGCCGGATCGAGATTTATTAATTAGGGTGGTTTTTATGGGCATCAAAGTGAAAAAATCCTAAAAATTATTATTGTTTATAAGAACGTGAAGAAACGAGAAACACATTACAATAGGCTCATATTTAGGCCTTAGTAACATTAAGATGGTTTTTCTCGTAATCGCCCATTTTCAATTAATAATACGACTTCTTCACTCGAATTACTGCATCAACTGAGCTTGAAATTGGCACCCGCCAGAAACCACATGTTTGCGTTGATGACCACAATGCCTTCTGCATCATGTGACATTACATTGGTACCGTGCAGGCTCAATAATACAATTATTTCTATTCAGACGGCGTGAGATCAAAACGTATAATATATATAAATATAAAAAGTCATATTTGAATGAAAGTGACCAAAAAAATTGCCGGCTGAGTGATTTTTTTTTCTTTGTACATTTGTTACTCGTGTTAATATGGTCGAATTTAACCTTCAAAATCAAGTAATGTATTTTCCAAATGAAGGTTACAAAAGCTTTCTGTGGGCATGAGAGCAAGCACTGTCTGGCCACACTGATCGATAGAATCGACTGTTTTGTCGAATTGAATACTTTGAAATTGATTACAACTCTGAATCGAATTAATAATCAAGAACTTTAGAATGGCGCAATGGCTGGTAGTAAAATGACATTTGACAATTGACGGGATGGCTTGACATTGACACTTTAAAGTGATTATTCTGATTCAGTTCTTTGAATGAAAATGAAGCTTTCTATGAATTCCAAAGAATGGGATTTTTTCTAAGAGCGCTGATAAAAACATTACCTGTTCAATATGCAAAAAGCCTTTAAAATATTTCGGAAATACCAGTAATTTAGCGAAACATTTAAAATTATATCCGGGATTTCTACAAGAAAAAATAACTACTGAAACAACACATTAAAAGTGAGCTTGAATCGATGTTTGGGTTGTAAGAAATAGTATTGACTATCAATATTCCTGAAACAACCACAACTAGCGCTAGTGTTCGGGGGAAGTTATTCAAGTGAAGGTCAAATCTAGCTTGAATTAAGGAATACTTTTGAACTTGAAAATTTCGACAAAATTTTGGGATTTGAGAAATTGTTTTCACAATATGTAATTTTTGAGAACCGAACTGAGGCAATGAAAAATAAAATCATGCGTGTTCCCTATTGACACAAACATTCAATGGTTTATTGAAATTTGCTTGAAAATTGTAATTTGACATGAGGAACTCTTCCTGATTGAAAGCATATATGTATTAACTTCAAATATTGATAATTAGGATAGCATATGTGAAGCCATAACAATTGAACATCGATTTAAAAAATCGGGCGCCAAGTGTGAATGCGCATGCGCCAAGAAATGAACACGTTTTTTATAAAAGACTTAATTTTTTTGTCCATCTCGTTCTAGTTGTACATTATTTTACGTGAAAAAATGGAGTATGACAAGCTTATTTCATTTGTTGCAAATTATCATTATGCTAACATAACCACAAATTTGTGACATTTCTTTTTACTTGGCGTTTTGAATTCTGGTCAAAATGTCAAAAAAATAATCTAACCTTAAATTTGTATGAGTCGCAATTCAAGTTGCGTATGCGCAGTAGTTTTCAAGCGCCCGATGAAAAAGGTTAGACTGATTTTCGTTACTTCACTTTGTTAACATGGCGTCTTATGGAGTGTTATCCATATTGGTAGTTAAGTTTGGTTTGGCTCGGGGTTGGTTGCATTTTTTTTAGGTTATGTTTGTTTTTAATAGTAAGCTGAAAACCTCAACTCTTTTTTTTTTTTTAACTAACTTAAACACTAAAAACTTTTTTTTTTCAACTAACTTTAACACAAATAACAACCTAAAAAATAAAATAAAAAAGTTTTGTAACCGATAGGGATTGAACACAGGATAATCCAGTATCATTGGCCAATATCTCCTAAACTATTGGTAATTGAACTTTGGCACAATGGTAACTTTTAATCAGGAAGACAACAATATCAAAAATACCGGCAATTCCCACATAGATCACTTTTCCATAAGGTTTGAGCAGAGTCCTCTCGTGAATATATAAGAATTGTCACGTTTGACTGCATATTGGAGAAGATTGAATCACGCTTGAAACTTACGGCTACTAACTTTCATGTACCAGATTCGATAACTCCTGCAGAAAAGATAATATTGTCCATAAGCTAAGTAAAACTGAAACATAAATATTGGCTTTTTAAGAATTGTATTTTATTTTTTTATGAAATTCCAAATTGGATGAATTCAGAGGAAATTTATTTGCATATGTCTGAGTCTGGCCGCTATTAGTTCAACTCGGTCCAGGCTGGGAATGCTAACTCTGCTGAAATCCACTTATACATCTTCAATTTGGGGTTTTACTACTAATTCCCTCCACACTTTCATTTTAACTACTTTATTCTTGTAAAGGCTATTAGAAGACCGCCAAATTTCAGGTTTTGCTTATATTTCTGATATTTTTTCTTCTCTCCTACAAAACGCTGACAACCACAAACTGGTTAGAACTCGCACGCGTCCCTGAATGCAAGCAGAACGCTCTCCCCTACCGCTCTAATTGGTCTCACTCAGGACGCCTGTGTAGATAAACACGTGATTGAGGCGAACGCCGTGCACCACCAAACATTCCACTAGAGCGGGCACTCAAACCTTACACTTAGAAGGAATATTTTCGCCAAAATAATACCTTGTTTGAAATATTAAACTAAAATATTTTTTTATAAGTCAGAGTGTAAATAAAAAAGTTGATTAAAATTTGGATGAAGATGATTAATAAAACAAAATAACTAATATAAAAATATTTCTGAATGCAATTTATAAATTGGCACTAGTGCAAACTCGTTCAAATAGTAGTAAAATAATAAAAGTGTTACCTAAAATACATTGATGCTGTAGATCTTGAATATATTGGAAGGTGCAATAGAATTCAATAATGGTGTAAACAATGACAAAATATTATTAAAATAGTTTTTTTGCCCTTATTGAGGGGCATACATCGGAAAGTATTGGAGAGCTTGAAGTTTTTGGTGAATGTTAGCTTATACTACTCGTGCTCCCTGAAAATAAGTGTTTGACTTTTATTACATGTTTTTGCCACCTAAAAACGAATCCGGAAGAAAATTGCAGGGCTCTCATTCCATTTCCGAGTTAGAGCCCTTTTTAGTTCTGAATCGAGTGATTTTCAAGCACCGTTTTCTCGCGCAAAAATCAATTTCGTACAAAATAGCATAAATTCTCACATATGACAGACAAACAGTAAATTTCACTTTTGGCGTGTTGGTCATAACAAATTAATCACCGCCAACTTTTCGAATTCAAACATGAGGCAATTTCCCCTCATAAAGCGTAATAAATTGTTGTTCATGTTTGAAATAGAAAAGATGGCGGTGATTTATTTGTTATGACCATCATGCCAAAAGTGAAATTTACTAAAGTTTTATGTCAGTTGTGACAGGTTAGGTTATTTGTAACTGATGGAGGATTTTTTCGAGAAAACCGGCTATATTTTGTGCAAAGTTGTGCCGAAAATTTCGCGATAAAACGGTACTTGAAAATCACACAATTCAGAACTAAAAGGAGGGTGCAGCGTTTTTCTTCCGGATTCGTGTTCAGGAAGCAAAAATACGTTAGAAAAGTCAAACAGCTATTTTCAGAGAGCATGAGTAGTATAAGCTTTCATTTACCAAGTTTTCATTGAAGATTCGTGTTCAGCAGGTAAAAATACGTAAAAACCCTAAAAATCTTTCAGATTAGATAGAGGTAGAGCCAGATAAAATCAAGAAAAAACAAGATATTAAATTGGGAACTTCAATAAATTGGTATACCTTTACTAGATACTTTTCTACTCAGTATCTTTTTCAACTTTTTTATAACTTTTACAAAGAAGGAAAATCTCCTGCAGCTGCATTCGGTTCAAACTTTGATTACTTATATTAAGACAAACGGATTTGAGAGATGTTTCAAGAACTTTTATTAACACGTTAACGACCGGCGTATTAACAAAAAATTGAGTCTTTTGGACTGGCATATTTTTTATGTATTTGGTAGTTTTGCATCAAATATTCCCTATAGTGATGATATTTTGTAAAAAAAAAATGAACAACATTTACCACACGGTGTCCCAAGAGTACAATTTAGTTTATCGGACCGTGTGTCGTCAACGGAATTGCTACAGCGCAATACTGATCTTGTTGGAACTTTGCGATCAAATCGCAAATTTAACCCGAAAGAAGTAACTACCAAAAAGCTGAAAAGGGTTATTGCTCGAGAAAGTGGGACTAGCATTATTATTCTAAAATGGAAGGATAAACATAACGTACTGATGCTACACTACAGTCCACAATGCTGAAACTAAAGAAATTTTATTGACAATTTTTTTAATTTTTATTTCGATACTTACCTTTCATCTGACTCTATATAGTCATCAAGGTTCTGTATTTATCAAATGTAGCAATATTTGTTATATTTATCTGCATAATAATTTATTCAAATCTTGAAAAGACCTTTTTTCCAAGTCCATAATTGTGGAATCGCCAAATAGCAAAAAATATGTATTGAATTTCCAACCCGCTACCTTTATCCAATTCCTTGGACCGATCTAAAACACATTCTTTCTATTAAACATGAAAGCATGTATCCTGCGAAAGTCATGGCAATACTCAATAAAATCATGTCGGTGACACCACATTGATCTCACCCTGTCCTGGCGGCACACATACCTGTGTCACCGTTTAAGCCTCACCCGGTTGTTAATGTGTTAATGAACCCCATTTACGATCCAAAATACTCTCGATTTGGTGATAAATACCGAGAGGTAAATTTGGAAAGATCTCACGTTATAATTCTAGAAGTAATCTTGACCATCTTACGGCTACCACAAAAATGTATAGAAATTTGTCCTGGAGTCAGGTGAAATAACATGCTTGAAGGACGACTATTTCTAACATTTAGCTTAACCCCAAAATAGTAGTGCACCCCCAATTTGATCAAAATTAAACTTAGTATCTTGCTATCCAATGATTTGTGTCATTAGTGTGGCTTCCTTTCGAAATTATGTTATGGATTTTCGAATAAAAAACTCATTTTCATAATATAATTATGATTATAATTATAAGGCTGTCAGATCTAAAATAATATAAATCATTGTAAAATTTAATTCAACTGATTTTGGTAATTTTAACTGACCTGGAGAGAATAGCCTTTTAAATTAATGAAATTTTCACTGAGCTTATAACATCACCAAATGCAAATAAGAAAAGAACGAACTCTTTTCCTGCTCACACATAGCGCTGTTTTTTTTCTTCCAGTGTTCTTTTTGTTTCAACCAAATGGCAAAGTACCAATTTTAATTTTTGTTTTCTCAAATGGAAAAGTACCAATTTAATTTAAAACATCTGTAACTCCCATCTACAAATCTGGTGATAAAAATAATGTAGCAAATTATGGGCCCATTAGTCTCATAAGTACATTTGCAAAAATATTTGAAAAATGTTTGTGGGAGAGACTATACAATTTTCTAACAATTAACAATATATTGAGTGAGAGGCAGTTCATATTTAAAAAAGGAATGTGTACAGAAGATGCAATGTTTAACCTAATCGATATCATAAAAAGAAATACTGATAATAATGAAAAGTGCATTGCAATTTTTCTTGATCTCGCAAAGGCCTTTGACACGGTGCCCCATCAAAGTCTCCTTGATGCTCTCGAACATTATGGAGTCAGGCGCATCATGCTGGAAGTCTTTGTGAGCTATTTAAGTAAGAGAAGACCAGTTCTTAAAGTAGGAAATCAGTATAGTGATCCACTACGTTTGCAAATAGGCGTCCCCCAAGGTACAATCCTTGGACCAATTCTTTTTCTTACCTACATCAACTCTCTTTTGAATATTGACATTAACGGAGTATCTATATCATATACTGTTGATACCGTACTAGTTTTCAAGGGAATCCACTTGGGACCGTGTTAAGGATTCTGCCCAGAAAGTTATTTCAAATGTTAAAAACTGGCTAGACTATAACAAATTATCTTTAAATATTAAAAAGACTATTTATATTGCCTTATCTTTGACAAACATGAATAGACCTGAATTCACCTCCCTTTCAATCATCAATAGATCAAATGTTAAAATCAATTAATCTCACAGTACAAAATATTTAGGTGTTACCATAGATAAAAATCTGAAGTGGGCAGAACATGTTACCCACTTAACCAACTGTATGCCAAGACTTATACATACATTTTATCAACTATGGAAAATAATGAACAGAACATATGTCAGTATACAAGGCATTTGTGGAATCCATAATTAGATATGAGATCCTAATATGGGGAGGTCTGTATAGCAATGCATTGTGTCCTTTGAATGTGGTACAGAATTATATACTGAGGGTCATCCTACAAAAAAATAGAATGTACCCAACAAGCTTAGCGTATAATAATAACACACTTAATGTAAGATCTCTATATTTCCATGTCAATTGCTTATACATTCACAAAGCCACAGTAAAATATGTAAATCACCGTTACAACACGAGAACAAGAGCAAATAATCAATTAACTGTTCCATTTTGTAATAATCATGCGAGTCAAAGATTCACTACAAGAATAGCACCAAAATCATTCAACCTACTACCTCACTTTATAAGGAATCTAACAAATGCAAAAACTTTTTCAAAATCTTAATAAAGTCTCCTATAATAATATTACTACCCCTGACTAACCTGGATTCCCGATTTATAATTTTTAGTTTATAATTTATAGTTCATAATTTATAATTATATTTCTTATCTTTGGATTTGTTTTCCAATTTACAAATACCTACATATGATATTTAATTATATGCACACAAGGTATCTCACTCCTAGGTGCATCTGGAAAAATGTAAATTAGAAAATTACTACTTATTTATACTATGTTGTAATCTATACAGTGCTAGTCAAAAGTCCCCTCCCCCCCTCGTATCTTTTGAACGGGTATACTTATAATAATGAAATTTGGAGGGTGGAAATAAACGGATGTAGGCTTCTCAACTGGTCATAACAGGTGACGCAATAGTCATAAATGACGTCACAAGGCCACTGTGACCAATAATTTTAAATGGGACCCTATGGCAAGTGACAGCTCGTTTGAAAGGTATTGAAAATACCTATTCAGTCATACCAATTGTGTTTGGGTTTCGGCTGATTTTGATTGATAAATTGAAGAAATACGAAAATTATAGTTTCGCATTTAATTAATAAAGATTTTAAAGTACGCTCTGGTTAATTGTCAAAAGGTTGACGTTTTGAATTCTCTACTTGTCAAAAGTGTTTATACCTTGAAAATTTACCTAAGCTATTGTTTAACGAGACGCTTAAGTGTTTACATAGGTAAAATGGATGCATCGTAGCCGACAAAGTAGCAGCTATCTTAATAATTGGTGAATGTAGAAACAATTTCCATGCAGCGAACGACTGTTTAATGAGAGGTACCCGATCGCCCTATATCGAGGGTTTATTTGAGGGAGCTTCTTCGGAAGTTTGAAGCATCAGGTAGTGTTCAAGATGCCAAACGATCTGGTCGACCAACAATTAGTGATGACAAAAAATTGACATAATTGGAGAAATGGTAGTAAACCCTACTTCTTCCACAGCCCAAGTTAGCTCTATCTGTGAAGTCAGTCAAAGGACAGTACATAGGGTGTTGGCTAAAACAAATTTCATCCATACAAATTAAAAATGGTGCACCAACTTTCAGATGATGACCCGAATCAAGACTAGAATTCTGTGAAACTATGTCCAATAAAATGAACCAACAACCAGGCTACATACAGACAATTTGTTTTAGTGACGAAAGTACTTTCTTTCTCAATGGAATGTTAACACTCAAAATGTGAGGTATTGGAGTGACACAAAACCTCACATCTTCGTGAAAAACATACCAATTTCCAGAAAAGTAAATGTTTGGGCAGGTATTTTGGGAAACCACATAGTTGGGCCTCTTTTCTCAATGCTAACTTAACCGTGAATTGTATCTGGAGATGTTACAAAATGATATTGAGGCTGCTAATTTTGAAATTCTAGAAGATAATCCAGATGAATTCGACAACTTGGAAATAACGCTTCAACAAGATGGTGCTCCTGCACACTATTACGTGCAGTAAGACGCTACCTAGATGAAGAATATCGTGGTAGATGGATTGACGACGAGGTTCGATCGAATGGCCAGCTCGGTCACGGACCTTACACCATTAGATTTTTTCTAGGGGGGTACTTGAAATCTAAGGTTTACGCTACAGCACCTGACAGTATTGCATTCTGAAACAACGAATTGTTGAAGAATGTAGGGCAATTTCCGCTGACACACTGGGACGAAAGTACGACAAGAGTTTAACAATAGGATGCATTACTGCCAGAAAGTAGATGGAGCACATTTTGAACACTTATTATAAGAACTGGTTCTTAAATCTAAATGCGAAACTATAATTTTCGTATTTCTTCAATTTATCAATCAAAATCAGCCGAAACCCAAACAAAATTGGTATGACTGAATAGGTATTTTCAATACCTTTCAAACGAGCTGTCACTTGCCATAGGGTCCCATTTAAAATTATTGGTCACAGTGGCCTTGTGACGTCATTTATGACTATTGCGTCACCTGTTATGACCAGTTGAGAAGCCTACATCCGTTTATTTCCACCCTCCAAATTTCATTATTATAAGTATACCCGTTCAAAAGATACGAGGGGGGGAGGGGACTTTTGACTAGCACTGTATAATGTAATAATGAATGTAAATCTCATTTAATAATAAATCTCAATAACATTCAATGAATCTCTCTACAATCAGGAACTTTACTTTATGAACACGGTGTTATATTCTAATGAATGAATTTGGCCGTTGCTGCTATTCCGGTGTTCGGACTCTTAAGTCTACATTTCTTAGGGAACAATGATGTGATCAAAAACTCTTGATGGGACAAGTGCACATAATGATTCCATGAAAATGTTTAACTGTTACAGAGTAACTTTTTCCAATGAATCAAATTTGTAGCTAATGGCAATGAATGTCCTTTTCATTATAAAATGTATGGGTTTTTTTTTCTCTTTCAATATTTTTTCGTTTTGACAAAATCACACAGGTTCCGAAGAAAGACCAGTTTTGATTGATCGAGCTTCCCTTGAACATTAATGTATTACTAGTATTTCCTTTTTATACAATATTACTAATTGTTTTTCTTTGTTTAAATAGATGGGAGGTTAATAAAGTTTGCTTTTATTACCATCATCAGACACCTACATTATTCATTAATGTGTTTTTCTAGGCAGAACATTGATAAATATTCTCTCAAATTCTTCCAATTGAAAATAAAAAATGATGTTTTGTGTCTTGTATATTTTATAAATCTAACATATATTAAAAGATAAATATGACCATGAAGTTTGAAAAGAACAAGAGAGTCAGCATATGCCAAGCACCACCTGAATGCACGACGGAAGTCTTATATGATACGTTGGAATACAAAAATGGATTAATGAAACAAAAGTATTCCAGGTATTTTCAGATTTAGAGATATTCCAATAATGATCTCAAATGTTTTGGGGGTTTCTTTAAAATGACTAAGTTTCTGGCTGCCACATAAGGTTTTTATCAGAGAGGATATGGTTCAAAAAGTTGAAATTTAGACCTTAAAAAATATATTGAAATTTTGTTGGCAAATTTGTTACAAAAAAAGTATTGTTCTTCATAATTTTGTGTGATATATTTCTATAGAGTTATTGCCTCCAAAACGTGTTAATAGAAGTTAAGTTTTACAAGAAAGCTAAAGCGGTAGTTCTTGTTCTTTTAGAACTGAGAATTGAGGTGTTATTCCATGTTTTTGAGAAATTTACGATAAAATTGTTCATAGTATGAAAACCATTGTACATGTATCACACTCAACCTCCTCGTTCATAGTGATTTTAGTATATAAAGTTAGAAACGGTGAAGTAAGTAAGGTGAAACAATGAGTTTGAGTGATGATCCTCCGTTTAACACGTTAAACCTTGCTATGGGCAAGAAAAAATTGTACTGTTGAGACCGGAGTTTTTTTTTTTTTAAGCACTGATTTAGTCAATTAAAATGTCAATACTATTCACTTTTTATTATATGAGTGTCACCCGGTCTAGACAAAAAAATACGACCAATTGGACCGTGTTTTTCTGATGTAGTGTTTCTTATTTTTCTAAAACTCACAATGCTATAAAAATATTTAGTGATAACGTTAACATTGAAGCGTGTAGTCACAAAGCACCCACCCGGTCTGAAACTAAATGTTGCTGTGTGTCATTACCCTCATTGGGTACGTTGAAGTGGGGCATCACTTAAATGTCATGCGGGGCTTAACGTGTTGATAACGAAATGAATAGTAAACTAATATCACTTTATCTTCAGGACATACGTTCACAGCATTCTACTGTAAATTATTTTATTCTTGAAGAATTTATAGAAGACCAAATGATTGATTCCATTGAAAAAAATAATAAAGCAAATATAAAATTGCAAAAAATTCATTGGGAAAAAAGGCTCATCCAAAGTGGATTGCTATTTACTATAGATTCATAACCTCAGATACCCTGGGACATTTCCATAATTGTAGTGCTAGATTGTCCTTTATAAAGCCTGGATTTGTAGTAAACTCATTGATATTCATGAACTAACATTCTATTTCTCAGTACTTTAGACCAGCTCTCTTATGATATTCTGGTAGTTCCCTATTGATAGATTGATAGAACTGTTTCATAAAGGTATTTTTATATATTTTTTAATTTTTTTTAGAAATGTTCCTTTCCGTGTCCGTGTGAGGCTGTCAAGAAGAAGAAATGACGATGAAGACTCCGTCAACAAACTTTACACTCTTATTACTTATGTCCCTGTAGCTACTTTTAAGGGACTTCAAACTGAGAATGTTGATGCCAGTCAAGAGTAATTAAAGCTTTTAGTTAAGTGAAGGGTTGTTTTGTTCCATAAAATGAATCATATGCTCCAAACAATTAGTTTTTCTAGTGACAAAAGTACCAAGTCTATTACAAAATTGGAATTTACAGCTAAACCATACAGTGGCGTAGCTTGGCTAGACGGGCCCTGTATCAAAATTTGTTGGCGGGCCCAAATGAAGGGTAAACATTTTTCAAAAAAGAAAGAAAAACGCTCGCATTGAATTAAAATAATTACATATTGATTATAAGTTATTACTTACAATTAATGCTCCTAGGAGCTAAGTTAGCCAAACAATTCAAATCAAATATACACTTTTCTCGCCTTTTTTTCGGCAAACTTATTTATTAAATCATCCATAACTGAAGACGATTTCTGTTTTTCTAGATATTCTGCCTCTATAGACAAATCTGATAGCCGTTCCTGACCCATAGTAGTCCTAAGATAATTTTTAATCAGTTTTAATTTCGAAAAACTTCTTTCAGCTGTTGCAGTTGTAACCGGAAAACTCAAAAATAGAAAGCTTGCTGAAAAGGGAAACATTCGCTATTCAATTGAGAATGTTTCCCTTTTCAAAATGAATACCCCACAAGAGGTTATCTTGACGATGGAAGATAGTGAATAAAGTTTATCTTTCAGTGGCAGATGATTCCACATATCTGATTTTATGAATATCCTATTTATATTTTCAAACAAATCAATAAATTAACATATCACAGACTATCATTGAAATGTTTATCTGGAGTATAATATGATGTATCCAATAGACTACAAGCTCAGGCCAATTTTGGGGGGTCATGTGATCCAGCATGAATTATACTACCATACGAAACAACTGCTCTGAGCACTTTGCTGCCAGTTGTGAGCGGTGCAGGTGAGTACGCAGGTAAAAGAAACTTTCCATCGAGGGAAGAGATATTTCGACTAAATATTCTTGAACAA
The DNA here is from genome assembly GCA_018342105.1 of Gonioctena quinquepunctata. Classification (NCBI taxonomy): domain Eukaryota; kingdom Metazoa; phylum Arthropoda; class Insecta; order Coleoptera; family Chrysomelidae; genus Gonioctena; species Gonioctena quinquepunctata. The sequence goes on along the minus strand of JAFIRS010002666.1, from coordinate 32,831 downwards.
CATTTCTCTAGATCATTGAAAACTAATCAAGTAGGACCTACTACCGTACAAAAATAACAGTACTGAAATCCAGGATTTTTTTTATTTTCCCCTAACTAGTACAGTTGGGGTCATTTGATACAACACCAAATTCAATGATCTGAAGACTATTTTATGAAACGATAAAATGGAACATGGTGCTGCCTCAGGAAAATTTATTTACCTCTGAAAAGGGTAATTTCACCGTCAAATTTTGTTAAGTCATGAACATATTTTATTAGTACACATAACAATCAATTAAAACTATATGCCGTACAACAAAAATTGTTTTATATGACTGGAAAAGTATTTTGTCACTCCAAAAACATTTCTTTTATTCTTGCAATTCTTTCCTTTTCATAAATGTCATTTATTACTGTAACTGCTCGTATAATTCAATTTTTAGTATTACTTAGATCAAGTTCTTAGCAACGCCTTACTTATTTACTGGTACAGAGGTGAGAAACCCTTACTCCGGACGCTGGGCGGAAGAGCATTCGCAGTGGCTCTCATACGCCCATGTGGCTGTCGGCACAATTTGTATCTATCTCTCTCTACACTTTCTGGCTACATTATCCGATGTGCGCATCTTTGCGAGGGTTGCGGATAATTTTCGAATCCTAAAATATTTCCAACATTTTTGGACAATCGGATGCGAAATTCTGAATCGATACATTCTGTTGGCAACATCTAATTATACCTGTTCGTTCATTCCACCGCTGCCTCAAACAGGTAACAGAGTAAAGTGATTTTGTTCTATGGATCCAGAGTACGTGCTGGGTCTGAATTTACTTTAAAAAGAAACATGACATTTAGTTTCATGATGTTCTTATAGTACAGATATATATTTTTCATTTATTTTTTGTAAAATTCTACAACCAAGATTTTTCAAATTGTCATAAGTAATTAAAAGATAAGTGTTTTTATTATTTCGATCATAAAATGCTATGCTTCAGAATGCGAAAATGAGCCTAATTCTGATGCAGATACTACGGAATCTGAATGAGATAGTGAAAGATCAGATTAATAATGAAGTTAAATTTGTTTTTTACCTAAGAATTATATTTTGTTACTTTGTTCTCATACTTTCTTTCACAAGCCATAAATATAATAAAAAAACTAAATTTTATTTGCAGTTATAAAAGTCTACGAAAGTTATAAAAAGTTCTTTGTAGTTATTTACTGACTATTTTTGGGTAAATCAACAATCAACAACAAGTGTGTGAAAGATATTAATTTAATTTTTTACTTTTCACAATATTCTCTGTTGTATTATTTCAATGCTCTTGACGTATATATATACTAGCCGCTTAACTGCTTTAGACGTATATATACGCATCGAAAATAAAAATTAGATAGGATTACTGTACTTGGATACACTTGCTGATAATGTCATTTATATCTCTAACCTGCAAAATTAGTCTAGTTAAATCTTCGGAATATCCAATCTTGGGAAATTCTCCGAAGCTATAAAAAAATTGTAGTAGTTTATTAAAAAAAAAACAATCGCGTTTGTATACCCTTAAACAATTCTAATGGTACAATTTTTGTTTTGCAGAAATGCGTTGTTGTCAAGTTGGTTACTTCGGATTACTGAAAATCTGATTTGGGGATGATTCGAAGTGATTACTATACTAATCAATCAGGCAAATCGTGCAATGATATTGAACTTTGCGGAAATGTGCTGTTGCAAGTTATGGACGCTAGAAATCATTTGGTAAAGTTTTAGAGAAATTTTGCTTGGAGAATATCGAGATAACTCTTCTGCTCAATCAATTTTTTTTGTGTAATTTTCGTCTCCAGAAAATGCGTTGTTGCCAAGTTGGTCACTTCGGATTATTGGAAATCTGGTATGGGAATGGTTCAAAGTGGATACTATATCTATTAAATCAAGTGAATTTTGCAAAAAAAATTGTCTTTGCAGAAATGCGCTGTTTATGGAAGTTTTAGATAAAAAATTAATATAAATCTTTTTCCAAATCGGTAATTATAATTTTATAATGCGTGGTTGCCAAGTTATAAAAGCTGAAAAATAAAAAAAGATGAAAATTTTATTTGAAGAACACGAACGTTGTTCTCCGTGCATTGAACATAAACGGATGTATTGTTACGAATCCATACTACGCCACTGGAAAATGAAACGCCACTGGCCAGGATCCCAAGAAAACGAATCGAGAACCAGCATTACGCAGTGCGAATATTCGAAAGGTTCAAGAATATTCCAGCAGCGGAACTTACTAGAGCCAGGAATTCAATATAAGGCCTCGACGCGCTGCGACATGTAGTACACAGTACAGATTTAAGTCAGTTCGGAGGGTAAAGACTACAGATTAGCGACTTCCATTATTCCGGCCAATACATATGTAGGCTAAACTCATAGAAATGTAAATTTCTATGGCTAAACTGCACATGACGTTTTTCTTCTAATCTTGTGCGGATTTTCTACAGCCCAGACATGAATATTGTGGAAATTTACTACTTCATTGCGGCTAAATTTAGCCTAGTCAGTAAAAAGGATGCGGGATAAAAAATTCGGATTTCTTTTGCACTTTCCAAGTACCCACCTAGTGAACTGCAAGCATCGCGGGAAATCCCCTGGAAGCAATTCTTGAACATGTATGGATATAAACTATTTTCACTAAACCGTGGAACACAAACGTCACACTTACAAGTAAATCAAATTGCTGTTGCAATTTGAACGTCAAAAGCGTCAAAGGGGGAACAAGGTAAAAAGTCATAGCCCACTAAGTAATTTAAGTTGTTACTTCAATATTCCCCTTTCATTTGCCAGTAATTTTCTCGAAAACTGTTAGATGATTCAAAAAATGCAAGAGATCAAAATTTCAGGTTTTTTCATGGCCAACTTAACTGTGATATTCAAATAGTTTTTTTTTCGAAAATAGAAAATTTTGGCTATTAAAACTGTAGGCAACCCTCATTCACCCCTTTGAATCAGTTACCTTATTTTTGAAGCAAGAAATGAATAGAGCGTCCAAAAAACCAAGAGCCTGTGAATTTTCCGAACATTTGATGCATAATTGTAGCCACAATTAAAATTTTACGTTTTTTTTCGCGCAATTTGCGATGTCGAGCTTGGAGGGGGTGAATTTTAGGACACATGTTTATGGGAAAAAAAGTCTTATTTTGACCCAAGGAATGCGCCCTTGAAATATTTGTATTGAATTTTGTAACACCCTGTACATATTCAACTGACATTGGATAAACTTTAACAAACACGTATGAAGCTTTCGCGGACGAATCGTAAGGTGCTAATATGAAGATGAGTCCGCGAAAGCCATTTGCGTACGTGCTACATGTTTCAAAGGATGTTTCATATAAAAGCATTTTATTTCTGCCATCAAAATAAAAAAATATCAATCAATCAAGTAGGGCAACTTTAGGAACTGAAAAAAATTCCAAAATTGCAACTTTTACGAACTTGTCCGTGAAGTGTTGCCATGGCTATGGCAATACTTAAGAACAAGTCAGTAAAAGTAGCATTTTTGGAATTTTTTATCTTGATGTAGTTTTGAAGAGCGTGTACAAAAAAATATTTCAAAATATAATACACCGGTTTCCTCTCGCAGGATAGCAGACGAGTACTAGATCTGAATCGAGAATTACGTTTAACTGAATGACATTCCTTTAAATTAATTCCAAGGACTAAAAATACAACGATGTAAAGAAATCAGACATATATGTCGCACATATGTGAAGTACCATCGTGCCTCATTCCTTGTTTAGAAACATAACATACAAAAAACATTTTTAATTTTTTATTAGTTATGGTATTTTGGTATGTTTTTCCAGTTAATATAAACGTCAATCCAAAATATATATAATTTATTTTCTTTGAATACCCGATGATTTGGCCCACACTGCTCTAGACGTATATATACGCACAACCTAAAATATTGCGCATGTGAAGTAATATTTCATAAATCATTTTCGCACTGAAAGGGTTAATAGAATCTATGGGAAACTTCTCATTGAGGTTGATATTAAAAAAGGAGTCATTTAAAAAAAAGACTCAACGTAAAATACAAAGATTGTAAGGTACGGTAGAATAATGTACATTGAAATGAGAAAAAACAGATAGTTGAAGCTCGAATTTTCAAGTTACATGGTTTCATAGTAGTGTATATTTTAACTAATGTTCCATCTGATACGAACGGCATTGTATTTTCATTCATAAGTTTATATTGCAAATCCAATTTTTTGAATGCTGTACAATAATTAATTGACCCTAACATTCTGTAAAAATCTATCAGCTGTGAGAAATCCTCAAATTAAAAATGTACTTCATTATTTTGTTTTTGTTTTGATGTTTGAAAAATAAAAAAAGCAATATTCTAAAAATTACTCCTCTAATAAATCACAGTGCAATAGGCGAGATCACTAATTTCTGGAAAAAATACCACAATGTCCAGAACAATGAGAGAAGTGGTTAGATTTTTTTTAATTTTTTTTTTTTCGAAGTAGTTTTTTCCAAAAAAAAATCCCAAAGAAATATTCCTTTTTGAACACGCGCCAGGATGTGACGTAACAATTTCAGATCTATCACCGATCGCCAAGAAAATAAGGTAATTACAGAGTTGCCAAGCGTTATTCATATTTTTATACAATGTGAGCAGGCCGAAAAAATAATAACATAGCACTTGGTATACATACATATTATTAACTAAATCAAGAATAGCTATCAAATGATAATTCTTCATTTCAATATAACATGCTGACACAAGTTCTGTTTCATTCTTAGGATGAAACAGAATAACATTTCTTCAGAAGTTCCGCAAATTAGTGACACTGGCAACTCGGGAAAATGCAAAAATCAACAAACTTATGACGTCAAAAGAAGTGGCAATAACGCTGTGTTTGAATGTCTCACTGAATTTGAGGGTTTTAGAGCAGCGTTTATTCGAATAGTACAGAATATCTTCTAGGAAAAACTATGCATACATAATATTTCATCACTATATTTCAAATTCAAGCACATATGAAGCAAATTTGTGAGTTTGTAATCTCGCCTATTCACAAATCTTATAAATTTCGGAAATTTAACACGGACACTACTAGTTTTACCAGAGGGGCATTACGTTGCACCTCAATGGGCTTATATAAAAAATAGAAAATGTATTGAAAAAAACAAATGTTTATTAATATCCCTGTCACATTTAAGACATTTTTCTATACATATGACATGGGACGACTATATACGTCATGTTGAAATGTTATAATGATAGTATATTACTTTACCAATTTCAAAACGAGAATAGTTTTATTGATGCCACATTTTAAAACATGGGTCAGAAATAATGGTTGTTTTTCTGGACAAGTGTCACATTTGTATCTAGTTTCCTTTCACATTTTATTTTTTGTACACTGTGTGAACTTTAAGAAATAAATGATAGTTTAAAAACTAAAGAACACGCTTTAATAGAAAACTAAACTAAAAAGTAGAAAATAATTTTAAATGAGTTTGAAATAAGAATACAGTGATTAACAACAAATTTATTTCATCGTAAAAAAGCGTGGGGTGCTTGATGTCAATTTTTGTTAATATTTCATAAACAGATATTGGTAAAAGTAGAATCATTATAAAAATATCTTAAAAGGAACCCCACGCTTTTTTACGATGAAATAAATTTGTTGTTAATCACTGTATTCTTATTTCAAACTCATTTAAAATTATTTTCTACTTTTTAGTTTAGTTTTCTATTAAAGCGTGTTCTTTAGTTTTTTAACTATCATTTATTTTCAACTTTTTAGTTTTGTTTTCTATTAAAGCGTGTTTTTTAGTTTTTCAAACTATTATTATTATTTAATTTTTTTAACTATTATTCTCTAATTTTGAATAGAATCGGACCATAATCACAAAACTCGTCCGCCATTTTAGAGCCGCCATCTTGAATCCTTCAATTTTTACAAAAGAATCATAATATTGGACCCCAAAAACCCCCGCATACCAATTTTGTATAGAATCGGACCATAATCACAAAACTCGTCTACCATTTTGGATCCGCCATCTTGAATTTTTCAGTTTTGACAAAAGAATCATAATCTCTGACCACGAAAACTCTCAGATACCAATTTTGAAGCGAATCGGACCATAATCACAAAACTCGTCCGCCATATTGGAGCCGCCATTTTGTTTTTTTTCAAACAAAAATTTCTTAATGCATTGTCACCGGAATTATGTACACCTGCCAAATTTCAAATCATTCGTACGTCTGGAAGTGGGTCAAAATCGCGCCCAAAGGAGTCGGTTACAAACAAACAAACATACAAGTGAAGCTAATATAAAGCGTGTAAAAAAAAAAAGTTTTTGTGATTTTCTGGTATTGGAATTATTCCAGGATAATGTTGGGGATTGTGTACTTGTATCAGTGTCATTTCCTTGGGACCTGTCTTCACTAGATTTATGCCATCTTCAACATCTTTTTCTAATAAGGATTTTATAATATCCTCCCTAAACTGAATGAATGACTTTTTTTTCCTGACTTTGTGTAAAGAAAATAAGCAATCCGAACCGCAACATCAAGTAAATGGAATATTACATTTTTATACCAGCTTCTAGTTTTCTGTGGGCAGCTATCATAACTTAATATAAGATTCATAACTTCCGTACCCCATTGTTTGTCAAAAACTTCAATTGGTGATAGATTTTGAATCCCATCTATTTTTATTCCCGTCTGACCTACTATCAAAATTCGGAATATTGGATGTCTTGTCTACCCAAGCATCAACATTGCCATTTTATGTCGGAACTGTGATTTTCTTATTGGTGTGAAGTTATCCATAGATTTCTAGCCACACATGCTGACGTAGTGGAAAATTAAAATCTGTGGCTGGGTTACATATCTATCAGCACCCGGACTACAAATCTGTGGCCGGAAATATTCAACATACATATGTGATTTTGAATTCAACAGCTTTAGATATCAGTCAATATGAAACCTGGAATCATGTCAATTCATATTATGAAAGGGACCTCTTAAGATGAGGTCACTTTTCTACGGAAATGTTTTTGTCACTAATAGAGGTGTATACACCCTTCGTTAAATCAGTACCACAAGAGGTGCGTTCATGAAACTCATACCACTTATGAAGAATTTGATGATGTTCACCGAAGTGAAATCGTTTTCCATGTCACCCTCACAGTTTTCGAGAAAATGATTTTTTTATCGAGCATCGTCAATTCTTTACATCCCTCGTAAAATCAGAATCCCAAGATGTGCGTTGATGGAAATCATACCAATTATAGAGAATTTCATGCTGATTGCCAAAGTAGAATCGTTTTTCTTGTCACCCTTACAGTTTTCGAGAAAATGATTTTTTTATCGAGTAACAACACTTTTTTACATCCCTCGTAAAATCAGAACCACAAGATGTGCGTTCATGAAAGTCGTACAAATTATAGAGAATTCAATGTTGATTACCGTAGTTGAATTGTTTTCCTTGTCACCCCCTCAGTTTTCGAAAAAATGATTTTTTTAGCGAACATCGTCAATTCTTTACACCCCTCGCAAAATCAGAACCACAAGATGTGCGTTCATGAAAATCATACAAAATATAGAGAATGGCATGCTTAATGCCGTAGTGGAATAGTTTCTCTTGTAACCCTTACAGTTTTCGAAAAAATGATTTTTTTATCGAGTAACACTTTTTTACACCCCTCGTAAAATCAGAACCACAAAATGTGTGTTAATGAAAATCATACCAATTATAGAGAATTTCATGCTGATTGCCAAAGTAGAATCGTTTTTCTTGTCACCCTTACAGTTTTCGAAAAAATGATTTATTTATCACCCCTCGTAAAATCAGAACCACAAGATGTGCGTTCATGAAAATCATGCATATTATAGAGAATTTGATGCTGAATGCCGTAGAGGAATAGTTTTTTTGTCACCCTTACAGTTTTCGAGAAAATAATTTTTTTAACGAGTAACCATTTTTTACACCCCTCGGAAAATCAGAACCACAAGATGTGCGTTCATAAAAATCACACCAGGTATGAAAAATTTGATGTTGATTACCGTAGTCAAATTGTTTTCCTTGTCACCCCCACAGTTTAAAAAAAAAAAAATTTTTTTAGCGGGCATCGTCAATTCTTATATATATATATATAAAGAATTGACGATATATATATAAATTATAGAGAATTGCATGCTGAATGCCGTAGTGGAATCGTTTTTCTTGTCACCCTCACAGTTTTCGAGAAAATGGCTTTTTTATCGAGTAACAACAATTCTTTACACCCTTCGTAAAATCAGAACCACAAGATGTACGTTCATGAAAATCATAACAATCATAGAGAATTCAATGTTGTTTGCCATAGTGAAATCGTTGTCCTTGTCACCCCTCACAGTTTTCGAGCAAATGATTTTTTTATCGGGCATCGTCAATTCTTTACACCCCTCGTAAAATCAGAAACCCAAAATGTGCGTTCATGAAAATCATACAAATTATAGAAAATTGCATGCTGATTGCGTTAGTGGAATCGTTTTTCTTGTCACCCTCACAGTTTTCGAGCAAATGATTTTTTGATCGGGCATCGTCAATTCCTTACACCCCTCGTAAAATCAGAAACCCCAAGATGTGCGTTCGTGAAAATCATTCAAATTATAGATAATTTTATGCAGAATGCCGTAGTGCAATCATTTTTCTCGTCATCCTTACAGTTTTCGAGAAAATGTTTTTTTTTATCAAGTAACACTAATTCTTTACTCCCCTCGTAAAATCAGAACCACAAGATGTGCGTTCATGAAAATCATACCAATCGTAGAGAATTGCATGCTGATTGCCGTAGTGGAATCGTTTTTTTTGTTCCTTCCTTGCAGTTTTCGAGAAAATGATTTTTTATTGAGTAACAATTCTTTACACCCCTCGTTAAATCAGAACCACAAGATGTGCGTTCATGAAAATCATACCAATTATAAAGAATTTGATGTTGTTTACCGTAGTGAAATCGTTTTCCTTGTCACCCTCACAGTTTTCGAGAAAATGATTTTTTTATCGGGCATCGTCAACAATTATGGATTATGGTAATGTCAAAAGGAGCAACATAGACATAAAACAATTCAGAAATTCTTTGATGAAGAGAGTACTCCTCCATTCCGATGATATGAAATGTCTGTGTTTTTACTGTGGGGTTTTCATCATGAATAAAAAAATACTTATCATGTAAGAGAGAATCTCATATTATTGATAGGAATATTGAAGAATATCAGTACGATTTGGATTGCATTCTACATAAATCAACACCTTGGTCAAAATTATCCATAATGTTTCATAACATATGGAGGAATCATATTTGTCATGTTGATTATTTAGCCCATCAGTAATTTCCTATTGTATCAGTCGATTTATTCCGAATTATCAATGTCTATAGTACTGACCTGACCTTCATATTAAAATACGTGAATCACTTTTTTACTACAAGTTCAAAGTACCTAGGAGTTACCCAAAACTGTAATGAAATATATCGCAAACATTAAAAATATTCATTATTCTTCATTTACAATCATCACATCCAGAAGACAACTCAACGATTCTATCTTTCGTAGGAAGTACATAGGCAATGATATCGCAATGAGTTAAAATTGCAACTCTGGAAAGTAATCGTTAAGTGACAATGTTTTCACTAATATTCAGTACTAAATTCAGAAAAAAATTGATTAAAACACGTGTCATTCGATAATTATTGAGGTTGCCTGTTCAACAACTGCATCATAAAGTCACAGCTATTTCAATGCCTAGGTACGGGAGTTATGTGTACGAGTATCCGCAGTGAAGAGGTTAAGGGTAATTTTTTTTTCAAATTCAAATGGGACAACTTTAAGGTATACCCTATCCAATGAAAAAAAAATCATCAAAATCGAACTACTCTGTGAAAAGTTATGTGTGGTCATACATAAAAAAAACAAAATATACACGTTGACTAGAGAACCTCCTCCTTTTTGTTTGATGCTTAATAATACTTTACCAGACTATGTGCTAACATTATTTATAACTACTTTAACAACAAACTCCAATTTGATATCACAAGAGCTTTTGACACAATGAATCACAATTTGCATTTATAAAAACTCCATCAAATTGGTGTGTGTGGTATTGTTAATGTCTGGTTAGCAAACTATCTAACAAACATTACAGATTGGTTCTAAAAAATCCAAACCCGTTATAGTCAAGATAGGAGTGCCAGAGTGTTCAATTTTCGGTCTTTTGTGCCTTATAATATTTATGACTGATATTCAGTACACTTGTAATACTTCAAGCAAGACAGTCATATATGCTGATGACACCAATCTATAGAATAGAATAAGAGTCAACACACATCCATTGCAGAAGTTTATTATATAAAGTTCTTGGCTTGACTGTCGACAAAAAACTGACATGGGAAAAACATCCATGAAATGTTATTTCCAGACCAAGCAGTATTTCTTTTATTTAAAAACAACTGATGGAAACAGTATCATTGAATGTTCTGTGCTGCATAATTTAATGTTATGGATTGATATTTTGGGGTAATTTAATGCACACACAAAGTATTTGTTATGTAGAAAAATTACCAGATGTATAGTGAAAGAACATCATCATGAACACTGCAAACAAAGATTTGTTCACCTTCAAATTTTAACAAACACACATCATCTACTGAAAACGCTTTGTAAATGTTTGTCTCAATTCCCAACTTTGGTATTTTTAAATCTATACTGATCAAATGGCTTAACTCATCATCTTGGATATTTAAACCTCAATTCTCACAAATTTTATTCGTTATAAGCCATTGTCAATGTCTATATTATTTTAATTTTAACTACCTGACTGTGATCGAATGAAAGTTGGAGTGTGCTGGATTGTATGTGATTTTTTACTAGTCTGAAAGTATCATATTACATTCATTGTCATTATTTATTTAGACATAATATATCCAACAGGCATAAGCACAATGTAACGAACCTAGGCCGGACCTGTCGCCTCACGCGTTGCCATCGACAACGATGATGTCACCCCCGGAGATATTCGAGAACAATCCAGTCGCACTGCCGCGGAAAACAACGGTCAATATTGGAAATAACTGGAACATGCTGTTCGCCAACCGCCAGAATTGGAAACATCGAGAATTCTGTAACGGAGATAAATAGGCAATCCTCAAGAGGGAGTGGCAGTCTCAGCAGCCGATAACGTCGAGCGATACAGTGGCGTAGTTAGTAATATGAATTAGTTGTAAATTTAAGTGTGAAATAAATTAGTAAAACCAAGCTAAGTTTATTTACGTTACAATTGGTGTCGGAAGCGAGATTTTGAAAATAAACAAGTGATCGTGGAGTGGATAGACAGAAAAATAAATTGATAGACCTTTTTTCACGCCCAAAATAGACAGTGACCCGGTTTTCGCGAAGTGGACAATTGTGCATGGGAATATAAACTGATACACTGTTCGCGTGGAACAGACAATAGACTGGTGGCCCGTGGAAAAGAATTCGCGAAGTGAATTTTAAACAAACTGATAAACTTTTCGTGTGAAACAGACTGATACCTCGTCAAAGACAAAATGTGTTCAAGAAAAGAGCGCCTTGCGGATTTGAAGGTAGCGGAATTGAAACAGGAATTGGAGGAAAGGGAACTGGAAACAACGGGTAAAAAGCAAGTACTCCAGGAAAGACTTGCAGAAGGACTTATACAAGAAGGTGAGGACCCCGAAACATTTTTATTCGAAGTTCCCGGAGGTGATTTGAGTCCGATAATAGAAAAACTTGAAGAAAATTCTAGAAATCTGGAAGAGAAGCTTCAAGAAAATTCTATAAATCTGGAAGAGAAGCTTCAACAAAATTCTAGAAATCTGGAAGAGAGGCTTCAAGAAAATTCTAGAAATCTGGAAGAGAAGCTTCTAGAAAGCCTGGAAGATAAGCTCCTTGAAAACACAGAAGGCCTAAAAAAGAACTCTGTGGTGTGGCGAATCGTCTAGAAAAAAGAATAGGAACCGTCGAGGCAGAGATGGACAAGATGAAGGAAATAATCAGCGATGAAATCAAAGACGGAATCGAGGCAGAAATGGACAAAATAAAGGAAACGATCAGTAAGCTGGAAAAACGAATTGATAGTGCGCCCTCCACAGAGATGGTTAACAAAAATGCAATGCTGGACTTGAGTTTGAACTTGGATAAAGTTCAAGAGGGTATACAAGATGTCAAGGTCATTTCTGAAATAGGGAAGCTTTCCATGAAGCCGCCTCAATTCGACGGAAAAACTCCATGGGAAAATTACCGCCGACAATTTGAAGCAGCGGCCAAAGCAAATGGATGGAATGCAGGGGAAAGAGCTGTAGCACTAACACTTGCATTACGTGGAGAAGCGACGAATATTCTACAAACTACAAACAGGGGGACTATGATCAGCTGATTAAACATCTAGAATTACGATATGGCCAGGCCCATTTGGAACACGTATACCACTCCCAACTGAAAAATCGCTGCCAGAAATCGGGCGAATCCTTACAAGAATTCGAAGCTGACATTGCACGCTTGGTTCGTCTCGCATATCCAGCCACACCGGAAAATGTAATGGAGCGATTAGCGGTTCAGGCATTCTTGGATGGACTCCGTGACCAAGAAACCAGACAAGTGTTGACACTAGCTCGTCCAACACATCTCGTAGACGCACTGGCACGCGCTTTGGAATTTGAGGCAGCAAAACAATCCTGCAAAAACCAAAGTAAAGTTCGAAGTACTGAAGAAGACTCACAGGAGCATGCTGACTTGGAAGCTGCCATAAGAAAAGTGATGAAGGAAGTTTTGCCTGAGAAAAGACAGATAAGATGCTGGAATTGTGGCAAAATTGGACATGTGCGTAGCAAATGTCCAACATTCGAAAACACGACTCCGATGCAGGAAAACTAAAGAAGGTCGACGAGAAGGGGCAATCGTCGGCCTGTGTCCAGCAAGCCCCGGTTAACAACGCATATGTCGCTATCCTGCAACGACAGAACAGAGGTGTTTTCGTAGACGGTCTCATCAATAACGAGCCTTGCACCATGCTGCTAGATACAGGTGCGACTAGGACAATTCTCGGGCCTTCCTTTGCCGGAACGAATTGAACCGACAACTTGGAAGCTACGCACAGCAACAGGGGAGCCAGCTACTGTATATGGCGAGCTACCGATTGAAATAATTTTGGGCAGCACTAAAGTGAAACATCAGGCACTTGTAGCGGACATCGAAGACGATGCAATCATCGGAATGGACATCATGAATTCCAGAGGGTTTGAATTGGATTTCAAAGACGGCGTCCTACGTGTCAATGGAGAAGAGCTGGTACTTCATGGGAGAAGTGAAGAGTTGATCCGTGTGCTGTTGGCTGAAGATGTAAGCGTACCTGAGAGGGCTGAAACCATCCTGGAGGCTCGCCTGGACGGGAGTGCGAGCAGTGGAGACGTGGTGATGTTCGAGCCCAAACTTCATGATGAGAAAATTGGACGAGGGATTGCCCTAGGGAAAACCCTGTTACGTGCTGAAAAATTTGTACCGGTAAGGGTCATGAATGTCAATTACTTTCCAGTGACCTTAAAGAAAGGAACAATTTTAGGGCACTGCTCGTCAGTTTCATCTGTGATCCGGGGCGTACGAGGTACGATTAGCCAACCCAACAACTTGCCCACAGAACTAGAAAAATTAGTTGCCATCTCTTCCAAAGATATAAAACCAGCTCAACAGCCCAAACTAAGAGATTTAGTCAAAAAGTACCAAGACATCTTCGATACCGGACAAGGAAAAGGGGGTCGAACTAATGTGGTCCAGCACAAGATTGATACTGGGGGTGCCCGACCGATCCGGCAATCAGCAAGAAGACTTCCTCTTGCCAAGAAGGAAGAGGCTGACAAAATAGTCAGCGATATGGGAAAAGAAGGAGTTATCGAACCATCTGACAGTCCCTGGTCCTCTCCAGTCGTACTGGTGAAGAAAAAGGATGGATCGACACGCTTTTGTGTAGACTATCGCCAACTTAATAATGTCACGAAGAAGGACAGTTACCCGGTTCCTTTTCCCTTATGAAGATGGTAGGAAAGAACTGGCCGGAAACGAGAAAAGACTGCTTTACCACGGCCAGCCCGGATTGTTGCAGTTCACGTTATGCCAGTCGGGTTCCGTAATTCTTCCCGCCACATTCGAAAGATTGATGGAGACAGTGCTGAAGGGACTCTCATGGAACACGTGTCTAGTGTATCTCGACGACATAATTGTGGTCGGCAGATCGTTCGAGGACCACGTGAAAAACTTGGAGGAAGTATTCCTGCGACTGAGGAACTCCGGATTGAAGCTGAGCCCTAAGAAATGCCATCTGTTCCAAAAAGAAGTACGATACCTCGGCCACGTTGCCTCTGGGGAAGGAGTAGCAGTGGATGACCAGAAGATCAAAGCTGTTAAGGATTGGCCCATCCCAAAAGACATTCACCAACTTCGAAGTTTCCTTGGTTTATGCACATACTATCGCCGATATGTGCTGGGATTCGCCAACATCGCTAAACCACTGACCAGGCTCACGGAAGGCCAAACAAAGTTCCAGTGGTCCGAAGAATGTCAAGACTCATTCAGGAAGCTGAAAGGAGCTTTGATCAACGCACCTATACTGAGCTATCCCCTACCCAAAGGGAAATTCATTTTGGATACGGACGCCAGCAACGTGGGACTTGGAGCTGTCCTATCTCAGATCCAGGAGGGACAGGAGAAGGTCATTGGTTATTTCAGCAAGACGCTTAGCAAACCAGAGCGCAATTACTGTGTCACCAGGCGAGAGCTGTTAGCTGTTGTAAAGGGAGTGGAGCACTTCTACAAGTACGTGTATGGAAGAAGATTCCTGTTGAGAACTGACCATGCAGCTCTCAAATGGCTCTTATAGTTCAAAAATCCTGAGGGTCAAGTAGCACGTTGGATCGAGAGACTCCAAGAATTCGAGATCGAACATCGAGCCGGAACTAGCCATAAGAATGCAGATGCCTTGTCGCGAAGACCATGTCCAGATGATTGCTCACATTGCCGACGAGCAGAAGAGAAAGAAGCAGCACTTTGTAGAACCGCGGCAATGGATGACAACTGGAATGACAGCAAGATCCAGAAAGACCAAGAGAAAGACCCCGACCTTGGCTTAGTCGTCAGCTGGAAGAAGGGCAATCGAAGACCATCATGGCAGGAAGTCGCAGGTTACTCGCCGGCTGTTAAGTCCTATTGGGCACAATGGAACTCTCTTATTCTGGACAATGGGATCCTGAAACGTGTGTTGGAGGCCGACATTGGTGGGGAAGACAGACGCCAAATAATTGTTCCCAGGAACAGAAGAGAGGAAGTGCTGCGGGAAATCCATGATGGAGTCGCTGGAGGACATCTGGGAGTGACGAAGACCCTGCAGAAAGTGAGGCAACGGTTTTACTGGACCAATTGTCAAGCTGACGTCCAGGACTGGTGCAGAAAGTGCGCTGTATGCGCTGCTAGCAATGGACCTCGAATACGACCCAAGGCCCCGATGCGTCAGTACAACGTAGGCAGCCCGTTCGAGAGAATCGCCATTGACATCGCCGGCCCGTTTCCCGTATCCGACCACGGGAATAAATACATCCTTGTGGCAATGGACTACTTCAGTAAGTGGGCGGAAGCCTATGCCCTGCCCAACCAGGAAGCCATCACCGTCGCCGACGTCTTGGTGAAAGAGTGGATATGTCGATTTGGTATTCCAATGGAGCTGCACTCGGATCAAGGCAGAAATTTCGAATCCAACCTGTTCCAAGAAATATGTTTACTGCTGAACATCCGCAAGACAAGAACCATGGCCCTATATCCGCAGTCCGATGGAATGGTGGAACGGATGAACAGATCGATCAACCGCCACTTGTCCAAGGTTGTCTCTGACCATCAAAGAGACTGGGACCAGTATCTTCATTTGTTCCTGATGGCCTATCGATCCGCAGTACACGAGTCAACAGGTCAAACTCCTGCTAGTATTATAATGGGCCGGGAACTGCGACTGCCTTGTGACCTGAAGTTTGGGATACCGCCAGGACAAGACACTGCGGAAGAGGACTACGTCATCAAACTTCGGCAGAGAATGGACGACATCCACGAACGAGTCCGGTTGAACATCCAGAGTGCCAGCGATAAAATGAAGAAGACCTATGACATCAAGGCCGACGCTGGAGGGTTTAAGGTTGATGACCTGGTTTGGCTGTACAACCCCAAACGTCGTCGTGGACTATCACCAAAGTTGCGGAACTCGTGGAAAGGCCCGTATAAAATCGTGAAAAGGATAAACGACCTTGTGTACCGAATCCATAAGCCACCCCGAGGGAAACCAAGGGTCGTCCATTTCAACAGGTTGGCCCCTTACGCTGGAAACCATGACCAAGTTCGCACCCTCAAGCCACCGGAGGATGATATGACGTTCGAGAAGTTTATGTCCTTGTATTCAAACGGGCAGAAAGTTCTACATGGGGTTACTAGAGAGGAGTCACGAGACCTTTTCGAGGTGCCTGCTGACTACGCACTAGCGCACTGTGTGGCAGAGGATCTTCGAATGTCCAGGGGCATCGCCGTAGTGTTTTCCAAGAAATTTGGTCAACTCTAAACACTGCGGGAGCAGAATCCAGAAGTTGGTGGGGTGCTACAGTTGAAGAAAGGCCAGAGAAACATCTACTACCTAGTTACCAAGAGACATTCCCAAGATAAACCGTCCTATGAAGATGTCTGGAAGAGTCTCACCAAACTGAGAGATACTATGGTGGACCAGAATCTGGTGGATCTAGCAATTCCAAAATTGTCCTGTGGTATTGATGGGTTGGACTGGAGAGTCATAAGAAGTATGCTGGAGGCGATATTCAGATCCAGCGGCGTCAAGATTTTGGTTTGCTGTAACCCTTTTCCACGACCGGTCATGAAGACCGTGGAGTGTTACTTCCATCGAACTTCACGGTGCAAATATGGGGAGTCATGCAGATATCGTCACACTCCAAGGATAACATTTCGGGACGAAATGTCTTTAAGAAGGGGGCAATGTAACGAACCTAGGCCGGACCTGTCGCCTCACGCGTTGCCATCGACAACGATGATGTCACCCCCGGAGATATTCGAGAACAATCCAGTCGCACTGCCGCGGAAAACAACGGTCAATATTGGAAATAACTGGAACATGCTGTTCGCCAACCGCCAGAATTGGAAACATCGAGAATTCTGTAACGGAGATAAATAGGCAATCCTCAAGAGGGAGTGGCAGTCTCAGCAGCCGATAACGTCGAGCGATACAGTGGCGTAGTTAGTAATATGAAATAGTTGTAAATTTAAGTGTGAAATAAATTAGTAAAACCAAGCTAAGTTTATTTACGTTACAATATACTAAAAAATACATTAATTAAAGACTAAAAAATGTTATGGAAGAAATACAACAAAAATAGTTTGGTATAAGATACAGTTGTTTTCTAAAATGGGTTAAATTTGAAAAAAGTCAAATTATTTACCATTCATTTTTGTTTGGAAAATTATAATTAACAATAATAGTATCAAAGCAATTAGTAAATAAGAAGGAATGGATTGTCCCAAGACTTGAATTAATATGATTCATTATTATTTTCTTCAGAACTGACAAGTATTTTTTAAAGCAAGTTAAAAAGTCTAACAAACTATGTAGCTTTTAATTAATGGAGGTAAAATGGCGGTTTAGAATTTTTAGCTTTTCTTCTGTTTTGTTTAATAGAAAAGACTCCTTATTTTCAAATTATTGTAGGAGAAAGTATTGTAAGTGTAAAAATTCGAAATTGTCATTTTTCCATGAACTGATTTTATACCCTGGACCAATTGCTTAAACTGTTGAGGCAATCTTACCCAAAATTATTGGGTTCACTGCATGTTATTTCATTGATAGATCTCACTATAGCGCACCCTGGCGAGAATAACCTCATTTTACAGTACACCAAAAGTAAAGTTCACTTACATTGTGAAATAGTTTAGAAAGGGCAATTAGTGCAACATGTACCTTCCATTAGTTAGGAATTGAGTTACTTATTTTAATTTGCTGTTTTGAATTTGGGACTAACTCAAATTTGTACATTTTTTAATTGTGACGTTATTCTTGCCAGGTCATCAAAGTTATATGATTATTAGTTATTGACATTTAAAAGGCTCTCAGAATGAAAAACTGCTTCAGAATATAAACTGCCACATATAATGTAAGATACCATCAATGGTGAGAGGAGTGAAAAAATATGTATGGAGTCCCAAACCGTTTATTTAAATATGGAAATAACATACAATTAATTCAGTCACCAAATAAATTTTGGAATGTTGTTTTTCATTGAAGTTTATTGGGAACTATACATAATTTATAAAAAAAAAACTTTTTTTTCAAATTAATAAGTTTTTTTTTTAAACAAAATGATGAAATTGAAAGCTCCAAGGCAACCAAAACAAATGCTGTATGATTCAATTTAAACATGCACTTTTGTGCTACATTAATTTAAAAGAAATATCCATTAATATAAAATTAGTACAATAAATAATTAATATAACACATTACAATATATTAATATCTGTGAAATATATTTATGATTAAATCAACTTGGTTGGTTGGAAATGTTGGTAGTAACTACGAGTGAAATCTACCATCAGATCTGCTTGACACTCGGGTAGATCACCAACATAAGTGCCGGGTGAACCCCCATATCTAGTAAATGGGGGAACTACTGTTTCGGGGGCCAATACAGTGTTATCTTCAATGACACAACAATCCTTCAGTGTACACCTACGACCCTGTAAAGTAAGTGAATAAGCAGATTATGATAAACTTGTTTCATTGCTACTCACGATAACACAATTCTTCCCTATGTAAACATAATTACCAACTATAGCTGCATTAACCAAGGATTTTTCACCAACATATACATGATCACCCATTGTGAGGGGAAAAAATGCCACCCTGCAAAAAAATATTATTCGTTTCTGATAAAGGTTTGTAAGGGACAAAGTTACCCTTTACTAAATTTTTTGTAAGGAGGCCTCAAAACAGCTTCTTTACTAATTATGCAGTATCTTCCGGTTTTCACATTGGCCAAGTCCCCTCTGATTATAGCTTCTGACTGAACTATCACTTTTCCTTGTAATATAATGTTTTGAGAGCCACATAATACTGTTTGTCGACAAACTTTGTTTCCTGAAGCCTGAAAAGTAATTTATTTTTTTGTGAAGATCCAATCTACTTTAAACTTACGGTTTCCACATAATCTGCTTTATTGTAGTTGATGTCCCTCAATTCCATTTTATCCAGAAACTATTTATAAATTATATATAAATATATAATCAATTGCAATAAATATATAATCAATTTTCTTATTTTAAAAATTATAACCTCAAGTAGACTAGGAGATAGTGTTGCCAACCCCAAAATACTAAAAAACAACAACTCGCAAAAAAACAGTAGGTAAAGTAAAAAAGGCAGATTCATACTTTTGTCATATAATCAAACAATAAACAATTTTCTTAGTTACATACCAGAAGTCACATTGCTTCAAATGAATAGCAATCGGTTATTTCGGATTTAGTGTGTAATACTCCTTTAATAGCTGTAGTCGATATTCTGCTGCGTAATTTGGTTTTCATAATATTTATAGCAGAAAATAACGCTTGTTGAAAAACAGTAAAAATTAGGAATGAAACAGAAAACAGGGACATCAATGTGAAAACAGCAAATCTACTGTTAAAACAGTAGGGTTGGTAACACTGCTTGGAGAACATAGGTTCATCGCTCATCATATATGTATAAAGTACCAATATTGATAATAAAGACAGCAAATGTGAAGTCAAAACAAATGAAGTATGAATCGGCAACGTTAAATTAATGCGCATGCGCGAAAATGGAGGTGTCATGTATTGGTTGATTTTCGGTTGCTAATATAACAAGGAAAGATAACCCGACTTCACTTTCATTGCATTGCTGTTATCAATATTCGTAGTCAATAAATATATGTCCTATATATATATTATTGTCAAAGAGTAGAGTAGTTCGTAGAACAATAATCTTTGACACAATACATTCCTTAAAATGCGTTTCATTTTGGAGTAGCTCAAGTGCAACAAACACTGTACAGCTCCGGTGCACGAAGCTCCAAAAAGAAGCTTCTAATGTCTATATTGCTATGACATGGAACGAAAACAGAAATGTCAGTCACAGAAATATTTCTGTGGCCACATAAAATGCATTTACATTCAACAGCCGAAACCACCCGATTAGTTAACAACAGAGAATGTCTGGTGCTTTATATATGGACTGTAATATTTCTCGATCATAGACGTATAAATATTAATGGCAACATATGAAGGTTGTAGCTCTACCCGATAAACCCACCCGCTAACAAAGATTAGATGTTCTACTATTTGCCACTACGTTACCTCCTGATGCCAATAAGGGAGGAGTCGATAGAACGGCGCAGCTCTTACTTGCGAGGAGTATGCCGTGTATGCTGGGTGTGCGCCTATATGCATGTATGCGTGTATATATCAACATATTGTGAGGAAATATTCAGTGAGGGATATCGATTGGATTCGATGGGGGACGACATGTAACTCTGGTCTCCCAGTCACGCCGTAGATCATTGTTTGAGGAGGAGATGAATGAAACTTTCACAGAACAGGAAGATGAGGCCACAATACAAAGGTAGTTGGCATGGGACAGCATCCAACGCAGTTTACATTGTCATTGACTAAACATGTTTTGACCAAACTCCACTTCAGCTCCATAACACAGATCATACACGTCCATAATACCGAGTGTTTGAGCTTATTGGGAAATAATCAAAATCAGATGCCAGCGCCAGAGTGGCGATAATTCAAACCAGACATACGTACATTGTTTGTCTGTTTTCTCAGAGGTTATATACACTTATGTTTGGAGTTTTTCTTAATATATTTCCATTTGGTATTATTTTCCAGTTTTTTTGTGTGGTGTTATTAATTTCAAGACTCTGGTGGTGTATTGTGGTGTATTTATATCTCAAGACAATATCATTTGCGAAAACTCACTTTGAAGGAGACAAAGTATGTTTAGAAATTGCTTGCAAAAAAATATTTTTCGAAGTTTCTGGACAGCTTAGTGATGTCATCGGAAATTATTGTTATGAATTATTCTGAAGAAATTATTATTATTTGTGAATGTTTGAATTGAAAATAAAACTAACAAACACAGTTTTTTTAATTTCATCTAAAACAAACAAGATGGTGTGAAAATGTGTCCTTATCACCTAGATATACATAAATAGTAACTATTTTCCATACTGTATGAATAATCTTCAGTATGTTGAATAATATCTCTTTTTTATCTTCTTAACTCTCTTTTTTTTTCTTCTCAACTCTCTTTAAAGGTTCTCTTTTTCACTTTTTTCTTGGTCACACATGATACAGGAACATTTTGGGAAGGAACTGTATTCTTCTTCAAGAGCCCATCGTCTGTCTATAGACTTGCTCAATCCTAGATTAGTCTGCACCAGAACATTACGTTCATTTTCTCACGGAAAATGATGAAAACCTATTCCAATAAAATGGTATCGTTTTGCCAAGAGTCACATTGAGGTACACAACAATAATGATTTGAACTTGAATCACTAATTTTTTCACTCGAGGACGTACAATAGTAAATAGAACATTCACCAGGTAAACAAGAATTTCAATAAATAACAACAATTACAAGAGATACGACAAGTTTAAGGCACAGAATGGCTAAAATCATATAAACATTAATGTTTGGAAAAGTAAACAATGTACGTATGTATAGTTTCAAAAATTGACACCAGAGGGAGTATTCGTTATTTTGATTAGTAGCTGAAAGACACAGAATAAAAAGTTGCCAATAAGCAGCTCATCAGAAAATAAAACGTCATAAGTTCCCAGCAACCGGAGAAACTGTCAGCAGTGTGAAGTTAGCTGCTAGAA
This sequence comes from Gonioctena quinquepunctata, assembly GCA_018342105.1. Taxonomy (NCBI): domain Eukaryota; kingdom Metazoa; phylum Arthropoda; class Insecta; order Coleoptera; family Chrysomelidae; genus Gonioctena; species Gonioctena quinquepunctata. The sequence goes on along the minus strand of JAFIRS010002666.1, from coordinate 10,854 downwards.
TATCCGAACATGGACAATTGACAAGTGGCCTTCCGAACTCTTTCGACAACTGCCAGCTGCTAGAGCTAGAATTTCTGTCAGCGGTATTGTATCATTTAATTGCGAACGTAGAGTTCGTCCAGTATTGAAACGACCTCTTTGGCCTTCCCCCACCTAAAAACCAATTTTTCTCGAAGATACCCGAGCCATTGTCTAACTGTGGCTATTAATAGAAATTCCATAGGCGTAGCAAATTGTTTGGTATAGGCGAAACACGAGACGTAGTTTTTGGCGGACGAGTTTTGTGATTATGGTCCGATTTGATTCAAAATTGGTATGTGGGGGTTTTCGGGGTCGGAGATACTTAATTTTTTGTCAAAATTGAATAAATAACTGCACTACTTATTTATTAATCAAACAAACCTAACCTTCCAAACGCTGCATGTCAAGACACTGGTGAATATTCGCCGTAGTATGAGCAGCCACATCAAATCGTGTCCACTCGTGTTTTCCCCTTCTCTACCTACCAACAGGTCGTTTCAATACTGGATGAGCTCTAACTACAAAGATCATTTGAAGTAGAATGGAAAGTATGTTCCTCAAACAATAAATTATAACATGCTATTATTATCCAGCAAACGACTGCCAAGATGGAAAAAAAATGTTTTCTAGTATAAAAAAATATAAACGACTGTCAAGATGAAAAAATTATTTTCTAGTCATATTTGATGCGTTCTATCGACTACTGAAAAAATAATTCCTTGATCTGCCGTCCCAAAATATACATGGCCCTCAAAAAGAAAAAAATCAATAATTTTTTTCGACTATTTTGCAAACGACTGACAAGTTGAAAAAAAATATTTCTAGTCATATTTGATGTGTTCTATTGACTACTGAAAAAATAATTCCTTGATCTGCCGCCCCAAAACATACAGGGCCCTCAAAAAGAAAAAAATCAATAATTTTTTTCGACTATTTTGCAAACGACTGACAAGTTGAAAAAAAATATTTCAAGTCATATTTGATGCGTTCTATCGACTACTGAAAAAATAATTCCTTGATCTGCCGTCCCAAAACATAGAGGGCCATAAAAAAAACAATATTTTTTTTCGACTATTTTGCAAACGACACTAGATTAAAATAATTTTTTCTAGTCATATTTGATGCGTTCTATCGATTACAAAAATAATTCCTTGATCTGCCGTCCCAAAATATACAGGGCCCTCAAAAAGAAAAAAAAACAATATTTTTTTTCGACTATTTTTCAAACGACTGTCAAGATGAAAAATATTGTAACGAACCTAGGCCGGACCTGTCGCCTCATGCGTTGCCATCGACAGCGATGAGATCATCCCCGGAGATATTCGAGAAACATCCAGTCACTCTTCCGCGTAATGCAACGGTCAATATTGGAAACAATTGGAACATGCCGTCGCCAACTGGAAGAATTCGAAACATCGAGAATGCTGTATCGGAGATAAATAGACCGCCCTCAAGAGGGAGTCAGCAGTCTGAACGAGCCCATACGATCGAGCTATTCAGTAGCGTAGTAATATAAATTAAGTTGTAGATTAAGTGTTAAATAAATTAGTTAAACCAAGTTAAGTTTATTTACGTTACAATTGGTGTCGGAAGTGAGATTTTGAAAATAAACAAGTGATCGTGGAGTGGATAGTCAGAAAAATAAATTGATAGACCTTTTTGTACGTCCAAAATAGACAGTGGCCCGGTTTTCGCGAAGTGGTCAATTGTGCGTGGGAATATAAACTGATACACTGTTCGCGTGAAACAGACAATAGACTGGTGGCCCGTGGAAAAGAAATCGCGAAGTGAATTTTTAACAAACTGATAAACTTTTCGTATGAAACAGACTGATACCTCGTCAAAGACAAAATGTGTTCAAGAAAAGTGCGCCTTGCGGATTTGAAGGTAGCGGAATTGAAACAGGAATTGGAGGAAAGGGAACTGGAAACGACGGGTAAAAGCAAGTACTCCAGGAAAGACTTGCAGAAGGACTTATACAAGAAGGTGAGGACCCCGAAACATTTTTATTCGAAGTTCCCGGAGGTGATTTAAGTTTGGTAATGAATAAACTCGAAGAAACTACTAAATCCGTAAAAGAAGAACTGCAACAAAATTCGAGAAATCTGGAAGAGAAGCTTCTAGAAAATTCAAGAAGCCTGGAAGAGAATGCTAGAAATCTGGAAGAAGAAGCTTGAAGAAAATTCTAGAAATCTGGAAGAGAAGCTTCAAGAAAATTCTATAAATCTGGAAGAGAAGCTTTCTAGAAATCTGGAAGAGAAGCTTCGAGAAAATTCAAGGAGCCTGGAAGATAAGCTCCTAGAAAACACAGAAGGCCTAAAAAAAGAACTCTGTGGTGTGGCGAATCGTCTAGAAAAAAGAATGGGAACCGTCGAGGCAGAGATGGACAAGATGAAGGAAATAATCAGCGATGAAATCAAAGACGGAATCGAGGCAGAAATGGACAAAATAAAGGAAACGATCAGTAAGCTGGAAAAACAAATTAATAGTGCGTCCTCCACAGAGATGGTTAACGAAAATGCAATGCTGGACTTGAGTTTGAACGTGGATAAAGTTCAAGAGGGTATAAAGGATGTCAAGGTCATTTCAGAAATAGGGAAGCTTTCCATGAAGCCGCCTCAGTTCGACGGAAAAACTCCATGGGCAAATTACCGCCGGCAGTTTGAAGCAGCGGCCAAAGCAAACGGATGGAATGCAGGGGAAAGAGCTGTAGCACTGACACTTGCATTACGTGGAGAAGCGACAAATATTCTACAAACTCTCACCGCCCAAGAACAGGAGGACTATGATCAGCTGATTAAACATCTAGAATTACGATATGGCCACGCCCATTTGGAACACGTATACCACTCCCAGCTGAAAAATCGCTGCCAAAAATCGGGCGAATCCTTACAAGAATTCGAAACTGACATTGCACGCTTGGTTCGTCTCGCATATCCAGCCATACCAGAAAATGTAATGGAGCGACTAGCGGTTCAAGCATTCTTGGATGGACTCCGTGACCAAGAAACCAGACAAGCGTTGATATTAGCTCGTCCAACACATCTCGTAGACGCACTGGCACGAGCTTTGAATTTGAGGCAGCAAAATAATGTTGCAAACGCTAAAGTAAATTTCATACGATTGAGGCAGACTCACAGGAGCCTGCTAACTTGGAAGCTGCCATAAAAATAGTGATGAAGGAAGTGTTGCCTGAGAAAAGACATATAAGATGCCGGAATTGTCGCAAAATTGGACATGTGCGTAGCAAATGTCCAACATTCATCGACTCCGATGCAGGAAAACTAAGAAAGGTCGATGAGAAGGGGCAATCGTCGGCATGTGTCCGGCAAGCCCCGGTTAACAACGCATATGTCGCTATGCTTCAACGACAGAACAAGGGTGTCTTCGTAGACGGTCTCATCAATAACGAGCCTTGCACCATGCTGCTAGATACAGGTGCGACTAGGACAATTCTCTCGCTATGCTTCAACGACAGAACAAGGGTGTCTTCGTAGACGGTCTCATCAATAACGAGCCTTCCTTTGCCAGAACACCGGAACGGATTGAACCGACAACTTGGAAGCTACGCACAGCAACAGGGAGCCAGCTACTGTATATGGCGAGCTACCGATTGAAATAATTTTGGGCAACACTAAAGTGAAACATCAGGCACTTGTAGCGGACATCGAAGACGATGCAATCATCGGAATGGACATCATGAATTCCAGAGGGTTTGAATTGGATTTCAAAGACGGCGTCCTACGTGTCAACGGAGAAGAGCTGGTACTTCATGGGAGAAGTGAAGAGTTGATCCGTGTGCTGTTGGCTGAAGATGTAAGCGTACCTGAGAGGGCTGAAACCATTCTGGAGGCTCGCCTGGACGGGAGTGCGAGCAGTGGAGACGTGGTGATGTTCGAGCCCAAACTTCATGATGAGAAAATTGGACGAGGGATTGCACTAGGGAAGACCTTGTTGCGTGCTGACAAATTTGTGCCGGTAAGGGTCATGAATGTCAATTATTTCCCAGTGACCTTGAAGAAAGGAACAATTTTGGGGCACTGCTCGTCAGTTTCATCCGTGATCCGGGGCGTACGAGGTACGATTAGCCAACCCAACAACTTGCCCACAGAACTAGAGAAATTAGTTGCCATCTCTTCCAAAGACATAAAACCAGCTCAACAGCCCAAACTAAGAGATTTAGTCAAAAAGTACCAAGACATCTTCGATACCGGACAAGGAAAAGGGGGTCGAACTAATGTGGTCCAGCACAAGATTGATACTGGGGGTGCCCGACCGATCCGGCAATCAGCAAGAAGACTTCCTCTTGCCAAGAAGGCAGAGGCTGACAAAATAGTCAGCGATATGGGAAAAGAAGGAGTTATCGAACCATCTGACAGTCCCTGGTCCTCTCCAGTCGTACTGGTGAAGAAAAAGGATGGATCGACACGCTTTTGTGTAGACTATCGCCGACTTAATAATGTCACGAAGAAGGACAGTTACCCTCTCCCGAAAATAGATGACACCCTAGACACGTTGGCTGGTTCCACGATTTTCTCGACCCTTGATCTGAAGAGTGGATACTGGCAAGTAGAACTCGCTCAGGAAGATCGAGAAAAGACTGCTTTTACCATCGGCTCAGGATTGTGGCAGTTCACCGTTATGCCATTCGGGCTCTGTAATGCTCCCGCCACATTCGAAAGATTGATGGAGACAGTGCTGAAGGGACTCTCATGGAACACGTGTCTAGTGTATCTCGACGACATAATTGTGGTCGGCAGATCGTTCGAGGACCACGTGAAAAACTTGGAGGAAGTATTCCTGCGACTGAGGAACTCAGGGATTGAAGCTGAGCCCTAAGAAATGCCATCTGTTCCAAAAATAAGTACGATACCTCGGCCACGTTGTCTCTGGGGAAGGAGTAGCAGTGGATGACCAGAAGATCAAAGCTGTTAAGGATTGGCCCATCCCAAAAGACATTCACCAACTTCGAAGTTTCCTTGGTTTATGCACATACTATCGTCGATATGTGCTGGGATTCGCCAACATCGCTAAACCACTGACCAGGCTCACGGAAGGCCAAACAAAGTTCCAGTGGTCCGAAGAATGTCAAGATTCATTCCGGAAGCTGAAAGGAGCTTTGATCAACGCACCTATACTGAGCTATCCCCTACCCAAAGGGAAATTCATTTTGGATACGGACGCCAGCAACGTGGGACTTGGAGCTGTCCTATCTCAGATCCAGGAGGGACAGGAGAAGGTCATTGGTTATTTCAGCAAGACGCTTAGCAAACCAGAGCGCAATTACTGTGTCACCAGGCGAGAGCTGTTAGCTGTTGTAAAGGGAGTGGAGCATTTCTACAAGTACGTGTATGGAAGAAGATTCCTGTTGAGAACTGACCATGCAGCTCTCAAATGGCTCTTACAGTTCAAAAATCCTGAGGGACAAGTAGCACGTTGGATCGAGAGACTCCAAGAATTCGATTTCGAGATCGAACATCGAGCCGGAACTAGCCATAAGAATGCAGATGCCTTGTCGCGAAGACCATGTCCAGATGATTGCTCACATTGCCGACGAGAAAGAAGCAACACTTTGTAGAACCGCGGCAATGGATGACAACTGGAATGACAGCAAGATCCAGAAAGACCAAGAGAAAGACCCCGACCTTGGCTTAGTCGTCAGCTGGAAGAAGGGCAATCGAAGACCATCATGGCAGGAAGTCGCAGGTTACTCGCCGGCTGTTAAGTCCTATTGGGCACAATGGAACTCTCTTATTCTGGACAATGGGATCCTGAAACGTGTGTTGGAGGCCGATATTGGTGGGGAAGACAGACGCCAAATAATTGTTCCCAGGAACAGAAGAGAGGAAGTGCTGCGGAAATCCATGATGGAGTCGCTGGAGGACATCTGGGAGTGACGAAGACCCTGCAGAAAGTGAGGCAACGGTTTTACTGGGCCAATTGTCAAGCTGACGTCCAGGACTGGTGCAGAAAGTGCGCTGTATGCGCTGCTAGCAATGGACCTCGAATACGACCCAAGGCCCCGATGCGTCAGTACAACGTAGGCAGCCCGTTCGAGAGAATCGCCATTGACATCGCCGGCCCGTTTCCCGTATCCGACCACGGGAATAAATACATCCTTGTGGCAATGGACTACTTCAGTAAGTGGGCGGAAGCCTATGCCCTGCCCAACCAGGAAGCCATCACCGTCGCCGACGTCTTGGTGAAAGAATGGATATGTCGATTCGGTATTCCAATGGAGCTGCACTCGGATCAAGGCAGAAATTTCGAATCCAACCTTTTCCAAGAAATATGTCTACTGCTGAACATCCGCAAGACAAGAACCACGGCCCTACATCCGCAGTCTGATGGAATGGTGGAACGGATGAACAGGACGATCAACCGCCACTTGTCCAAGGTTGTCTCTGACCATCAAAGAGACTGGGACCAGTATCTTCATTTGTTCCTGATGGCCTATCGATCCGCAGTACACGAGTCAACCGGTCAAACTCCTGCTAGTATTATAATGGGCCGAGAACTGCGACTGCCTTGTGACCTGAAGTTTGGGATACCGCCAGGACAAGACACTGCGGGAGAGGACTACGTCAGCAAACTTCGGCAGAGAATGGACGACATCCACGAACGAGTCCGGTTGAACATCCAGAGTGCCAGCGATAAAATGAAGAAGACCTATGACATCAAGGCCGACGCTGGAGGATTTAAGGTTGATGACCTGGTTTGGCTGTACAACCCCAAACGTCGTCGTGGACTATCACCAAAGTTGCGGAACTCGTGGAAGGCCCGTATAAAATCATGAAAAGGATAAACGACCTTGTGTACCGAATCCATAAGCCACCCCGAGGAAACCAAGGGTCGTCCATTTCAACAGGTTGGCCCCTTACGCTGGAAACCATGACCAAGTGCGCACCCTCAAGCCACCGGAGGATGATATGACGTTCGAGAAGTTTATGTCCTTGTATTCAAACGGGCAGAAAGTTCTACATGGGGTTACTAGAGAGGAGTCACGAGACCTTTTCGAGGTGCCTGCTGACTACGCACTAGCGCACTGTGTGGCAGAAGATCTTCGAATGTCCAGGGGCATCGCCGTAGTGTTCTCCAAGAAATTTGGTCAACTCCAAACACTGCGGGAGCAGAATCCAGAAGTTGGTGGGGTGCTACAGTGAAGAAAGGCCAGAGAAACATCTACTACCTAGTTACCAAGAGGCATTCCCAAGATAAACCGTCCTATGAAGATGTCTGGAAGAGCCTCACCAAACTAAGAGATACTATGGTGGACCAGAATCTGGCGGATCTAGCAATTCCAAAATTATCCTGTGGTATGGATGGGTTGGACTGGAGAGTCATAAGAAGTATGCTGGAGGCGATATTCAGATCCAGCGGCGTCAAGATTTTGGTTTGCTGTAACCCTCTTCCACGACCGATCATGAAGACCGTGGAGTGTTACTTCCATCGAACTTCACGGTGCAGATATGGGGAGTCATGCAGATATCGTCACACTCCAAGGATGAAATTTCGGGACGAAATGTCTTTAAGAAGGGGGCAATGTAACGAACCTAGGCCGGACCTGTCGCCTCATGCGTTGCCATCGACAGCGATGAGATCATCCCCGGAGATATTCGAGAAACATCCAGTCACTCTTCCGCGTAATGCAACGGTCAATATTGGAAACAATTGGAACATGCCGTCGCCAACTGGAAGAATTCGAAACATCGAGAATGCTGTATCGGAGATAAATAGACCGCCCTCAAGAGGGAGTCAACAGTCTGAACGAGCCCATACGATCGAGCTATTCAGTAGCGTAGTAATATAAATTAAGTTGTAGATTAAGTGTTAAATAAATTAGTTAAACCAAGTTAAGTTTATTTACGTTACAATATATTTTCTAGTCATATTTGATGCGTTCTATCGACTACTGAAAATATAATTCCCTGATCTGCCGTCCCAAAACATACAGGGCCATCAAAAAGAAAAAAAATTTATATTTGATGCGTTCTGTCGACTACTAGAAAAATAATTCCTCAATCTGCTGTCCCAAAATATACAGGGCCCTCAAAAAAAAACAATATTTTTTTCGACTATTTTGCAAACGACTGTCAAGATGAAAAAAATAGTTTCTAGTCATATTTGATGCGTTCTAACGACAACTAAAATAAAAACTTTTTAACAAAAATTAAACCGACGAAAAAATCAACTGAAAAGCAAAAAATAAAATAAACCTTAGTCTAAATGATAATTGAGCTCCTAAACTAATGTAAGTAACTGATTTTGAGTCGGCGCCAAACAAACAATTATCGAAGATCATTATCTATGAAAGAAGTCATCAAAACGCAGCCGTGCATCTCGCTGCCATCATTTTACGCTTCACCTAATTCAATTGCTAGTTTGTTTAACGCCGACTCAAAATCAGTACTTACATTATTTCCATAGTTTGTTAAAAGTTTTATTTTTTACTTTCAGTTCCGTATTTCGTCGGTTTAATTTTTTGTTAAAAAGTTTTTATTTTTCAATTTTTTGTGGCTAAAATCTACCAATTACTACCTACTTGTTTTTTGATTACTTTCAAAATACTTATTTACCCATTTTACTTCAACTATTACCAGTTAAATAATATGATTATCTACTTTTACTATTTGTTGTAATATAAATTATTTTCGTTGTTCTGGTTAGTTTATTTCATCACTTTGTATATAATTCCATCCTCTCATAAAATATACTGATTTTGACGGAATAAGAATAATGTCAGTAGCGATCTGTCATTGTCAACTACGTATGTGTGTGCTAATGTTCACTAGTGAAAAATCAATTATCCCCTATTTTTATACCCGTAAGGGTGGCTAATTCCTTTCGAAATCCAAATATAAGGTATACCCTATCTATTAAAAAAAGAATCATCCAAATCGAAGAACCCAGTACAAAGTTATGCCTGATAGAATCGGTTAACGGACCAGAATTCAGAGGGTGAGTGATCAATATCCTTCATTTCGCTACCCTTAGGGGTGGATTTCATCTTTTAAATTCAAATGGGACCAAAGTCGAAGTACACCCTATCCACTGAAAAAAGAATTATCGGAATCGGACGCCTCAGTTAAAAGTTATGCGTGATCATACATAAAAAATATAATGGAAAAAAATAAAATATACGGGTCGAATAGAGAACCTCCTCCTTTTTGGATTCGTCGGTTAAAAATAATTCCTTGATCTGCCGTCCCAAAATATACAGGGCCCTCAAAAAGAAAAAAATTCAATATTTTTTTTCGACTATTTTGCAAACGACTCTCTGGATGAAAAAAATATTTTCTAGTCATATTTGATGCGTTCTATCGACTACTGAAAGAATAATTCCTTGATCTGCCGTCCCAAAATATACAAAGCCCTCAAAAAGAAAAAAATTAATAATTTTTTCGACTATTTTTCAAACGACTGTCAAGATGAAAAAAATATTTTCTAGCCATATTTGATGCGTTCTATCGACTACTGGAAAAATAATTCCTTGATCTGTCGTCCCAAAATATACAGGGCCCTCAAAAAGAAAAAAAAACAATAATTTTTTTCGACTATTTTTCAAACGACTGCCAAGATGAAAAATATATTTTCTAGTCATATTTGATGCGTTCTATCGACTACTGAAAATATAATTCCCTGATCTGCCGTCCCAAAAACATACAGGGCCATCAAATGGAAAAAAAATTAATATTTGATGCGTTCTATCGACTACTAGAAAAAAAATTCCTTAATCTGCTGTCCCAAAATATACAGGGCCCTCAAAAAAAAACAATATTTTTTTTCGACTATTTTGCAAACGACTGTCAAGATGAAAAAAATATTTGATGCGTTCTATCGACTACTGGAAAAATAATTCTTTGTTCTGCCTTCCCAAAATATACAGAACCCCTCAAAAAGAAAGAAAATCATAAATTTTTTTCGACTATTTTTCAAACGACTGTCAAGATGAAAAAAATATTTTCTATCCATATTTGATGCGTTCTATCGACTTTTGAAAAAATAATGCCTTTATCTGCCGTCCCAAAATATACAGAGCCCTCAAAAAGGAAAAAAATCAATAATTTTTTTCGACTATTTTGCAAACGACTGTCAAGATGAAAAAAATATTTTCTAGCTATGGCTATGTTTGATGCGTTCTATCGACTACTGAAATAATAATTCCTTGATCTGCCATCCCAAAATATACAGGGCCCTCAAAAAGAAAAAAAATCAATATTTTTTTTTTCGACTATTTTGCAAACGACTGTCAAGATGAAAAAAAATTTGTCTAGCCGTATTTGAAGCGTTCTATCGACTTCTAAAAAAATAATTCCCTGATCTGCCGTCCCAAAATATACAGGGCCCTCAAATAGAAAAAAAATCAATAATTGTTTTCGATTATTTTGCAAACGACTGTCAAAATGAAAAAAAATATTTTCTAGTCATATTTGATGCATTCTATCGACTACTGAAAACATAATGTAACGAACCTAGGCCGGACCTGTCGCCTCACGTGTTGCCATCGACAGCGATGAGATCACCCCCGGAGATATTCGAGAACCATCCAGTCGCTCTGCCGCGAAAAACAACGGTCAATATTGGAAACAATTGGAATATGCTAGTCGCCAACCGTCCGAATTCGAAACATCGAGAATGCTGTATCGGAGATAAATAGACAGCCCTCTAGAGGGAGGACACAGTCTGAACGAGCCCATACGATCGAGCTATTCAGTAGCGTAGTAATATAAATTAAGTTGTAGATTAAGTGTTAAATAAATTAGTTAAACCAAGTTAAGTTTATTTACGTTACAATTGGTGTCGGAAGTGAGATTTTGCTGTTTCGGAGGTAAA